>NRSV01000042.1:0-329047 GCA_002286855.1 Bipolaris cookei | reverse complement strand
TGATAGATCGACTATAGACTTGATTGATCGCAGAGTCCGGGTGTGGACTGCGCATCCGGATTCTGTCGTGGAATAGCTGAGTAGCTTATCTACAACAGGGACTGAGATCTGCGTTGTGATCTCCTGCACATGGCGCCCCTGTAAACTCTCCACATTCTCATTTTCGGGAGGAGCTGCAAGTCTAAGATGTTCAATAATATGCTGGACGACAAGATTGATGATATGGGCTAGACAAGGTATTGTGTTTTCACTTGGACTCCAATCAATACCCTCCTCTTGTAAGCTTGAGTGGATAGTCTGGACAAGGGTATTGTTGTTACTAGCATTATCACAAGTAATTGCTAGTAGACGTTTTTGCGTAGAGATATTGGAGAGAACTTTAAGTACCTCAGTAGCCATAGAAGATCCAGTGTGACGTCCGCGGATAGGGACAAAATCTAACAGCCTTTCCTGGAGTTGCCAGTCATCGTTGATATAGTAACCCTTGATTGCTAGAAAGCTAAGATGGTTGTTTGCAGACCAAGCGTCTAACGCGAACGATATTTTAGTCCCCTGGCCTAGATCATGGAGAAGTCCTGCAACTGCTGTATCAAATTGCTGTTGAAACATCTTCTGGAATTTATAACGGGTAGTTATCACAGCATCTGGCCGAAGAAACCTAATAAAGCGTTGAAATGATAGGCGCTCAACTGTTTGGAAAGACCAGTTGTTATCAATAATCACGCGAACGAGCTCCCTTTCAAATACCCCTGTTGAGTATGGTGGGACCAATCTAGATAGATGTCTCGAAGAAGCTCGAATTGACTGAGTTGGAGAGGGGAGAGATTGCGCGTAGATAGGTGACGAAGTTTGTAGACACGATTGAGATTTGAGATGGTTGGTAAGGTGATTTGTGCCTATACCTTTTCGTGTTGGGTGCTGTAGTAGTAGACCACAATTAAGGCAAAAAACGTATGGCTGTCCGTTCTTAGTATCTGCAGCTTCTCCAAATTGTGACCAAATGTGAGTTGAGCGGGTGGAGGAGCCCCATAGTGGGGCTTTACCAGCGGGGTGTTTTGCTCAGTCCGTATCTTTCCACCATTCCTTCCATTTTGATAGAGTCTGACTCTGGGTATTACCCTCCAGTGTTTGCGTAGGCGGGTATTTGAATAGTGTATGCATTATTTCTCGTCTCTCCCCCCCCCTTTTTACAATATGGGGCGCGCTTATTTTGAGTGGCTGAAGAAATTCAAGAAGACTAGAAGGCTCAGGCTGATCAGACATAACGATAAAGGATGGTCAGCATCCTCAAGAGCTAAAGTTACGAGACGGGATCAACAATGTAAGACAGCTTTCTCCCAGATCTAGCTTAGAAACAGTGGCTTTGCTGTAACGCCTAATCCTTGTAAGTGGTGACGTGTAAGTACCCAAAATCAACTCCACCCTGCGTAGATGTCCTCTCCTGATTTGTTTATTACAGTGGTTTATATCAGTTGTACCTAAAACAAACTTTATCCTGCATGAATATCGACTTGCGATTGGTTGATCACGGCAGTTTATCACGGTAGTGCCAGTTCTAAGAAGATATACACGTCATGAAGTAAAAAGAAATAGTTATAAGTAATGAAATCATCAGATCTTTATTAGCTATGATTATGGCAAACAGCTACTGGATACTATCTATGCGTTGTCCCCCTCGTAGCTATCATCAGAAAAGCACTCAAAGTCAGTTTCATCGCCATACTGATTTTCGCCTATCTCAATATCCTCGTGCTCATCCTCATAGACCTCATCAAAAAATTCCTCAGCTAGATATGCGTCCTCTCTATTAGCAAAGTATTTAGGCTAAACGTTATTATTTATAGCCTCTTTAACCTCATCGCTACCATACTATTTAATGTAATAATTGCCAGCATTAACTATCGTTATTGAATGGGCTCTGTAACTAGCTAGCATAAGCATGAACCGGGTGCAAACAGCAAGGTACGAAGCATGTGCGCGCGGGCTAAAGAAGGTTTGCACGAATGCAGAAGGGTTGCCAAAAAGACAGGTGTGTGTAAAAGTTCTTCTTATTATTCTTATCTACGTGCGTACAAGGTTGTCTTCTTATGCTCTCTGCTTTGGTCCTATTGTGGGGGTTGCCCATTGCTGTGTGTGGGGTAGAGCTTCCGAGCTATCCAATCGCTGTCACCTTACTTATACGGACAATTGTGTCTTATTAAGGTTGTTCAGCGTAGGTTCTTGATTGCGTGGTCCAACAAAATTATTTTGAGTCTGTGATAAAGGTGCGTGATAAAAATACTTCTAGCTCTTATTTTTGATAATGGCCAGCTCTTGTTTGCTAAGACTCTTAACAGATTTCAGCTATACTTCCTTAGCTGCAGTAGTCTCGAAGATGTTGCTTTGAAGCTTAGCTAACCTAGTCTTGTAACTACTCTATATGAAGAAGCTTCTCGTAAGCGCCACCTCTACTGTATCTAGGAAAACATTTAGTTAGTGGTAGCTTTATACCTAGTAGTTAATTCGATCTATTTTAATCAGCTGTGATAATTATCTGTGATAACCATCTGTGATAACAAGTTGTTATAATAATAATAATAATAAATCAATTTAAAGTGCTACCTCGTTTCCTTTCGGATCTATGAACACTGTCTTCTATTTCTAGTCGCGTAGAGCAAACATAGCAGATTATCCTGCTTAAAAACCTCTACCACTTCTCATTACTTATCCCAGTCCTTTCTCCTCCCCGTGCCGCCTTTGACTGTGTTGCCCCCTCTTTGGGGTAGCAGAGTATGTGTAGCTAGCTCCTTGTCAAGAGCTGAGTATGTGGAATGGTTTCCACTCCGTCGTGTCTGTTGCTTCAATCTTAATCGCGACTTTTAGGTGCTCGAGTAGGCATGTGTCTAGGAGCCACTGTCCAGCTATGGCCGCCTTATTCTTGTCCCTGAGAAGTTCGTGGATCTGGGTTGTGCCCGCTCTGGTAAGAAGTTTAGCCCTAGCTTCCTTCGTGTCCGGACAGTATGCAAGGACGTGGATGAGCGTCTGTCTGTTGTGGCCACATGTACAGTGAGGTTCCGCTCCAGGTACGCGTAAAAACCATCAAGATATTGCTGCGTCGTCTGCAATGAGCCTAATCCAAAGAAAGGAACAATTCGATCGTGGAGATTTCATGGAGTTCATATTGCGCTAACGTGGTGAGGACAATTATTTGACGGACGAGGAGCTAGCACAAAATGTGGATTTCCTTATGGTTGCGGGGTCTGAAACCACGGCAATAATTCTTTTCGGGGTCACATATGTTGTAGATAAGCTACTCAGCTATTCTACGACAGAATCCGGATGCGCAGTCCACACTCGGACTCTGCGATCAATCAAGTCTATAGTCGATCTATCAAGACTATAATCGATCAATAGACATCTATCTATGACGCTATAGACTACGCAAGCTACTACTAGATAGACTCTTCTAGAATCTATTCTAGCTAATATATATAGTAGTAGGATAGCAAGTAGATAGAAGACAGAGCACTTCACACAAGATCAATTCACACTACCAACGATCAATCAATTAGTGTTTCTTCCCTAGCACATATCTTCTCTCTCTAGAATCTCTCGATCAAGCTGGCTCTGAGTCTACTACGGACAAGTAGAAGGCAGAGACCTCTACCTCTGAGTCGATAGTAGAACAAGCAGCACCCTACACTTTGACAACATACTAACTTTTGAAGAATCACGACACCTGTAAAACAGTGAAAGAGGAAGTACGAGGCTCTTTCGTGCGTGCAGGAGACATCAGCTTCAAGGAGGTCAACGCGCGCGTGTCGTACGTGTTGGCCTGCTCGAACAAGGCGATACGCATCTTTCCGCTCAAATGTGCAAACGTACAGTCTTACTAGTGCCCACTTCGAAAAACAAGCGTCAAAAACAATCGGTCATAGATAGAGGTGATGTTAGTATTGTTCAAGGCATGAGCTGTTCGTGGACGGTAGCAGCGCCTACCCATTACAGTGTCCTTTTTTTAACCACTACACTAATAGAAGGCTTACAAAACCACATAGTTTCCCAACTTATTTTCTGACCTTTATCGTTCGATTGGATTTCGAGATCATAATTCCTAACAATTTGGGGAATAACTTTGCTCATCTCTAACAAACTTACATTCTTACCAAGGCATGTTCTCGGACCGCCACCGAAGGCCAAGAGGTTTTTTTGTAGCATTGCACGCTCCTCCTTATTCTCCGTGAGCCAGCGCTCTGGGCGAAAGACATGTGCATCAGGGCCAAAGATGGTTTTGTTGTAGTGAATGACCCAGGCGTTGATGCCTATTTCAGTACCTGGTGGGAAAAAATAGCCCAAGATATGAAGGCCTTGTGGTCCAACTACGCGGGTCAAGGGCGCGCCAACAGCTGGATGGATTCGTAGAGCTTCCATAATAACCGCTTGAAGGTAGGGAAGTTTTTGAGCTTCTTGGAAAGTCGCTGGTTCAGAAAGGTTACCAGCTAAGGTAGCCGCATCTAGTTCGTCGCGGAGAGCTTTAAGAGTGTTGGGGTACATGGAGAGGTAGGTGAGGGCTGTGGTGAGTACTATAGCTGTAGTATCGGAACCAGCTACAATGTTTAGAGAGACGGCATTTTCGGTATCAAAGCGCGTAGCTTTGCCTTCCATCTCCAAACGCAGCATCTTGTCCAGGATGTCGCTGCGGTCTACAGGTGGCTTGCTGCGTCCTGAAACCCGATTGCCGATATGATAATCCAAGAAGTTAGATAATTTTCTGAACCCTGGCTCAAACTTTAATTTGTCCATCGTCTTGGCAATCCACCAGAACCACTCAGGTATCAAGCCCAGATTGGCGCTGAAGACCGTAGACTGGTCAATTCCCTCAATAATGCCGGATTTGTCACCGGCATCCTCCATTAGCCCAAACCTTGATCCAACTGTGATCTCACCAATTACATCAAAAGCGTAGAATTGCATCATCTCCCGTAGGTCTGTAATCTTACGATTCTCGGCACACTCTTCCAATATTTTAAGTAAGATAGAGTTGCATGTGTCAACAAACGGCTCGTAGGAAAGAAGCGCTGTTTGCGAGTATAGCTGCGCCAATGGTCTTCTCATTACGGCGTGCACCTTTAAATTCGCTTCCGAAAAGATGTTGCTCACGCCCGGCATACTAAACGCCTCGTAATATCTCGACTTGTCGAGGGCGTTCCCATGTCCAAGAACGGCATTAGCAGCTTCGCTACTATTTAGACTATATCGGTTTGGTGCTAGGCGTACAACAGGACCTAAATGAGTTAGTAATGCTATATCTATATTTCATAATCCATTAGTTAGGAAACAAAGAAGAGATTGCTGTACCATATTTCTCGTGGAGTTCAATATTCAGGGTCGTATTGTCATGCTTGTGGATGGCCTGAAGTTCCCAAAGTCGAGTAAATCTAGCAAGAAATGGACCTGGCACATCACGAAGAGGAGAAGCCAGAATCTGGTAGGCAAATCGGGCTATCAATAATAGAATGAACACAGCAAGACCATAGACACAGTATCGTCCATACGGTATCTGGCCACTGTTTTGTAAGATGTTTGTTGAGGGTAACATATTGAAATTCTACAGAAACTAGCTTTGGTGTGGCACAGAATCCCCTTATAACTATTCTGTCACCTTGCGAACAGGGCTTGCATTAATGTAGATCATTTAAGATCATCCCTACTATAAGTGTAGTCAGTCATAAAGCGGGGAAGGACCCCATGACATCGCTCTTCCCCACATATAGCTCGGCCGAGGGTTCTTACGTGATCCTCCAGATGATGGGGAATAATACTGTAAGAGGTATAGTTATGCGTCTTGGTAGTGGCCCTGGCGATAGCGGCTAGGATCAGGAAGAAGAGGCCAAGTACATGAACAGCCTAAGCGAAATCGACAGAGCGGAACCGCTACGCGAGCATAATGGGGAAGATGATGTCGCCAAGCGACAAGCCTGAGTTGGCGATGCCGAACCAAGTGCCGTGCTTACGGTGGACCCACCGTATTGTGGATATTATGCCGGCATTTAAGAGAGCGTCCGACCCGAGCAAGCTAACAACTGACAAGGCCTGTACACTCACGCTCATGAGCACTAGACTACACCTTGGGGACCAAAGTGTTTGATATACGAGAACTATCCCGTTTTTGCTCGGCCGGGCTTCGGAGTCAGCAAATTCTTTCTATGCTGGCGTAAAGAAGCTAACGTCTGGGATGGGCAAGTTTGCCAGACGGGCAAGTTTGCTATGATGCCAAGACCTCATCAAACATCACAACTAATGTGTTCTATCAGTCACAGGCCAACATCAGTCACCAGCCACCCCCACCAAACCTGGTCCGACGCTCTGCGCAATTGATCCATAACAACGCGATAAAATCTAATAAAATTTAGAAAAATAGTCGTTCATAGAGCTCTATATGAAGTGCGAGTGTGTCCTTAAACGTGGCACTTCGTACACGTCGGCGGTGCGCGCTGACGTCGCTCACCAGCCTGGCTCGGATCAGTGCCCATGACCATCCTTTCTGCCTCTGCAGCAAGCTGCTGAGCCTGCTGCACCTGGAGCACTCCACCAGAAGCAATATATTGACGCCGCTGGTCTCTCTCTCGTTGCTGACGCTCACTGCCTTGACGCAGCTTCCTATTCTCCTCAGTAAGTATCATAGCTGACTGCATTGCAAGCTGAGCGCATTTAGCAAGCTGGCGTATAGCAACGCTTGTTGGGCTTTCTGGCTGCCTGCGTAGTCGCTCTTGGAGATAGCGCACCTTCTACTGAAGCTGCTCTACTGTATGTGGTGTTTCTGTCTGTGCTACTGGCTGTGCTGCTTGGTTATCGTCTGTGGTTGTCTGTGGTGGAGACGGTGTCCTAGCCACTATGAGCGACGACAGGATACAATCTGGACAAGGAGGGACAAGGTCTGTCGCCCGAAAGCCCGCTTGAATATTCTGCTGCCTAAAAACTATTGGCTGGACCCGCGTATAGATTATAAGGAAGTCTATCTTGTCTACGTGATAGACGCATTGGCGGGCGAGCTCCTCAATCTCACGTCCGTACGCGCGCTTAAACGGAGAGAAGCAGCTTACGTCAAGTAGCTGAAGGAGGTGCGACGTATGAGGTGGCATGCAAAGAGTGATATCTTTGTTCTCTACGCAGTACTGGTCAAACTCGGGCGTGGCATGGCTACTACGGCCGTCTAGGATTAGAAGACGGTATACCCCAGCTATGCGAGCCGCTGTATGTTGGTTAAAATGCTTCACCCACTTAAATCCAAGCTCGTCGGCCGTCCAGTCTAGTGGGAGGTTGTAGTACCAGCTACTTTGGTGGGCCTTGCCAGCCAGGATTAAAAATGGTGGTAGAGGCTGGCCAGACGCATTAATACACTCGATCGCTGTAACCCACTCGAGATTGCCTGGCTGTATGAGAACTGCTCTGCCAACTCTGTCAGAACTTGTGACTACCTTCGACGTGCCAGCAACGCCCATCATGAACCCAGTCTCATCAAAGTTATAGATATCCTGGTCTAGGATGCCGTACGTCTGGCGTCTCCTCTACTAGCTTAAACAGGTCTAGGATCCACTGAACAAGCGACTGCTCCTCAATGAGAGATAGCTTTCGTTTCTGGGCGTTAGCGGCTGCCTTAGGTAGAGCACCTTGGAGGCAGCGCTGGAGCGTCGTGCGAGGGATAGTATATAACGCAGCAGCACGAGTAGGTGTAGAAACACATTTTTTCTGAATTGAACCTAATGCGAGACTTAATCTGCCTTCACGAGAAGTCTGTATAGAGCGTCGTTGTTGCGTCATAGCTGTTGTGGTGTAGAACGTCGGATCAGGTTTGGTGGGGATGGCCGGTGACTGATGTTGGCCGTTGGCTGATAAAACACATTATTACAGACTATTACAACACAGCCACATAAGTAAATAGAAATCGTAGTGGGTTATTCTATTCAAAATCTATCGCTTCTAATTGCTTACATATGCGCGTATTATGCCCTCTTTCGCCGCAGCATCTACAGTGCCATTGCGACGGCTCATCCACCTCAGCGCGCGCTCTCTTCTTTACCTTCTTCCCATCACTACGCGGCCCAAACTCCCTTAGAGCTGCTAACCGCTCTCCCTCCTCTACTATTAGAGTCCCTTCCTTCTGAACTCGCTTTCTTTTATGCGATCTTCGTCGCGTGGCGGCTTCATTAGCTGCTTTAAGCTCAGCGTTGCGCTTTTGCGACAACACCAGCTTGTGCGCAATAATCGCAGCGCCTTTGGCCAGCTTTTCAAAAGCAACCACCATACTTGTTGGCGAGCTGTCTATATGCCTCTAAGTCCTCTGCTTCATCAGCGTCGATTGCAACCCGAGTTCCAGGGTATTGTTTGGGATTTGCGACAGCTAGGGCAGATCTTCTGTAGCAGGTGGTGTTGGCGTCCGTAGCTTGACGTCGAGCTTCGATATCACCACCTCTGGGTCGTTTGGAACTAAGCCAGCGCCTCAAAACCCTCCTAAGATATTGTCCTTTGTAATAGTCTTGCTATGGGCTTGCCGGAAGGCTGGGAGGAACTCAATCTTAGTCATATGGTTGATTCCATTGCGCATCATCTCCTCGGCTTGGCGCCCATACGCCCTCTTCAAAGGCGAGAAACAGCCCACATCAAGTGGCTGTAGTAGATGTGAAGAGTGCGGAAGCATGCATAGAGTAACAATCTTTGCCTCTTTGCAGTATTGCTGGAACTAGATTGAGTTGTGGCTCTCATGACCGTCAAGAATGAGTAGACGATAGCCCCCAATACTACGCTCTTTCGTATGCCTGTCAAAGTGCTCCAACCACTTCAGGCCAAGCTCATTCGCTGTCCAGCCATTCTCAGAGACTGCGAGAACCCAATCTCGATGCAGCCCATCCTCCTTATAACAGGCAGAGAGGTGGTGCTTGCCTTGAAAGATGATCAAGGGCGGGATTGCCCAGCCAGTTGCGCTGACACAAACCACGCTGGTAACCCACTCCCGGTTGCCCTGTCATAAGGATTTCGGCTTTGATCGACGCTCAGAGGCTTTGACTACTGCTGACGCGTTGTGCATGCCCATCATGAAGCCCGTCTCGTCAAAATTGTACATGTCGTCGTCCTGGATCCCATACTTGGCTTTAGTATTCTGTACAAGGCGGAACCAGCCCCGTACAAGCTCAGGATCTTCACAGAGACTTCTCATATAATTGTACTTTCGATTAAACTTTGTTTGAAGCTCTGGCCAACGCTTTATAAAGGACGTAGCCCAGTTTTGGCCAACATGCTCACGGTTGCGAGCAGCCAGCAAAGAATCAGCTAAATCTTTAACAGTGTAGAGGCGTACTCTAAATACTCGCCAGTCAAGGTCCAGAATATAGTCACAAATCGTCTCCTCTTCTGTCACAAGCAGCCTTATTGAGTTAGGTTTAGTATCACGTCGATTGCTAAGCGTTTGATGAGAGACGTTGTATAGACGCACTGCCTCTCGTAGTGTTAATGTCGCGTCGCGCTAGATAGCCTGTAATGCAAGCTGTATTTGGGATTCTTTTAAAGAGTTTTTTCAAGTTGTGGTGTTGAGACATCGCGTGTAATGGTCAAGTAATAATCAAAGTTGGTGGGGTCTTGGCATCGTGGCAAACTCGCCTATCCCAGACGTTATACGTTACTAGATTTTGAGCCGTGATTGACTGGCAGATTGATTACACTCTGTCAGGAGAGGATTATTACTCCTTTTTGCCACCGCCCCATATCAAACACTTTGGTTCCCAACGTGTACTCCCCGGAGTTGTGTCCCTTACCGTCTTGACGCACCCAACGAACCATTCCGGCCAACGAGCCACCCGTAACCCATAACATTGTGAGCCATTTCAACATCAACGCGCCATAACTCCATAGCCATGGATTCGACTCAGAAAGTGACTGAATATTTGGAATCGTGTGAAGCTGGAGATAAATCTCCATATCGTAAAGTCGCAAAAGTGTTTAATGGTGACCGAACGACGCTGTCGCGGCGGCACAAAGGTGCACAACGCGCCACAGCGAGGAGGCGCGCGAGCGAAAGTTACTCAACCCATAACAAGAGTATGAGCTTGTACTATACATGGAAATATGCGCAAGAAGAGATCTGCCACCTACAAGAGAAATGATACAAAACTTCGCAACGACGATAGTGAAGTCGGAGGTTTCACATAGCTGGGTTACTCAGTTTCTTCATCGCCATGCCGACAAGCTTACCATCAAATGAACTCTTAGGGTCGATCGCGATAGGCATAAAGCTGACTTGCTATTTTAAATGTAATCTATATTTTGACATGCTTCACTTAAAGATGCAAGAGCATGGCGTTGAAGAGCGCAACACGTATAATATGGATGAGAAAGGCTTCGCCGTTGATGTCGCAAAACGCGGCAAACGTGTTTTCTCTAAAGAATTATTAGGGCAGAAAGCAGCTGTACAAGATGGCAATCGTGAATGGATTACGCTGCTAGCTTGTGTATGCGCTTCTAGATAGTCATCGCCAGCCGCTCTTATGTACCAGGGCTCCTCCGGGATTCAACCAGGCTGGGTGGATGCCGTAGAAGCTGGTAAACACAAGGTTTTCTTCTCAAACTCAGAGTTAGGGTGGAGAAATAATGACGTAGGTTTGGCGTAGCTTGAGCAGGTATTTGAGTGCTTCACGAAGCCAAAAGCGCGACGCAGTTACAGACTTCTTATCCTTGACGGCCACGGCAGCCATCTCACAACTGATTTCATAGATTTTTGCGACAGCAATCGTATTCCCTTGGCCTTCTTTCCACCTCATTCAACCCACAGCTTATAGCCGCTTGATGTGGTGCTCTTCGGGCCTCTTTCGAAGTACTACTCTGCAGAACTTGATCGCTACCTCCACCGCACGCAAGACATCACAAGGATCATCAAACGCGGCTTCTTCGAGAATTTTTGGCCTGCGTGAAGCTCTACAATGACGCCAGAGCGTATTAAGAAGAATTTTCAAGCTACAGGATTGTGGCCGATGGATGCGGACGCTGTACTAAAGCGCTTTAATAAGCGCACTTCAAAGCAAGTTAAAGCTTCACAACCCAAGCAACACGGCGACGGCGATAGCTGGAGAGACCTGCGAAAAAATTATGACGCTGCGGTAACTCACAGGGCACAAGTTGAAGCCTAGCAGCTTAAGGTTTCATTACTCTCTCTCTCTCTGTCTCTACAAGTACAAAACGAGCTCCTCCACCACGAGAATCAAGGTCTACAACAAGCGCTTGCAGCGAGAGAAAAGCGCACCGACAAGAGCAAGACTATGGACCTTCAACAGTGCGAGGAGTACCGCGGCGGCGCAGTTTTCTGGTCTCCAAGAAAGCTCCGCGAAGCGTGCGCCTGAAACAGGATGAAGCCGAGCAGCTACAACTCCAAAAAGCTCGCGATAGAGAGCTAAAGGAGACTTCAAAGTTATACCAAAAGCAAATACGAGATAGCGGACTATCGCACGAGGTCCTATACGTGAGAGCTGAGTAATGGTCTCCGCCGCTGGCAACATAAGCCTTAGCCTTCGTCCTTCTCGCTTCCTGGTCATTTCACTAGATAAGGTGTCAGGACTTGAGAATTACCAGAATCAAATTTAATCAATTAAAGAACGGCTGCCGCACGATCACAAGGGGATTTATATGCATTAGGCAGACATGACTTATGAATTGAAGACTAACAGACAATGGCGCAATCTACAGCTCTATCAGCCGTGGGATGCGTATAACAGACCATGCCGTGTTATGACTCATGAGTGTTTCCTTTGAACCTGTTGCCGTAACTAAAGCAAACCATTAATCGAGTCTTGTATTTTGTGTTTTGTTAGCTTCTTAAGGCTGGGGAAAACTCCTGGAAGTTATGTAGAAGTCTCAAGGATATGTTGAGGCGCACGGCAGTTCCATTGTCCTGTAGAATCTGTGCTTAAGTAACTGCTTCATCTCGAAGGCTGTCAAAGCCATATACTTGAATGTACGCGGGAAAGCTGCCAACATGATCTTCTAAATGAGTGAGGGGTACATAGGGGTGAAGTAAAATTTGATTTGTGAGCCGCTGTACATGGTATCACTATTAGAGATGGCCTGTTTTTCATGCTTATCGTCGGGACTTGGAGGAAAGATGTTAGTACGGAAACGCGTATCGATAAAAGCTTGCGCCGACTTAGGAGGCGGGATATAGAATCGTGAGTTCTCTGTATCACTTGTGAAGTTGCTCCGGTAGTTTTGTGGAATGACTGGGAAGGGCAGCAGCGGCGGGACGCTGAGCAATGGACCAGTCATGGGGGCCGGGTTCAGCTGGTCGTGATTGAGACAGGTTACCGCATTAGTAAGATTTCTGCCTGCAGAAATTGTACTGATGATGAAGCCCTTCTTGATGGAGGCCGTGGAGTGCACTGCAATGTTATTTGCGGCAATCTTCGTGTTGGCCAAAAACATGTTGGATTCATTTTGACATCAAGAGCCAGGGCCTTGCACGTTGCAACTCACCCATTGTCACACATGCAGGCCTTGGTGAACAGCAACTGGGAAAGGACATTCTGGCGCAAGGCGGTACTCAAGGCTGACAATAATCGTCATGGCTTCAAGTGCCATATGCCTGTTGGCCTCGATATCATCAAAGCGGCTACTGATGCAAGAGTGGCGTCGGAGGAACAAGAGATGAATAGGCAGCGACTGAAGCGAAGTGTTTAAGGCGCATAGACATGAGCATCTAGATTGCTGCTATCAGTGAATCATGGGCGACTGTGGCCGCGACTCGGGGCCACAGCTCCGTTTGCCGAGATATGGGCCGAGACGCGAGACGGGGCAAGCCAAAACGTCGAATGAATGCTAGGTACCAAGCTCGCAGGCCTTGACAATATTCAATGAGGAATACACCTGTCATAACTTTGGTCAATGATGTGTGGTTAATCTCCGGGAGAGTAGATCTGATGACTAGAAGGATCTGGGCATTTTCATTCCAAATCTGCTCGTTTCAGGGCGGAGACCCAACTCTCCACAATGTACGATTTGTTTACTTGCAATACCTTCCCAGATCCTGTCATCTGGCATCTGAGGTAATAGCACGAAGCAGCCTCGGAGTGATAATTCGTTATAGGGCTGCTTTGCATTTGTTGGCAGGGAATTGACGACCCAGTCCATCTCGTTTTCACTGCAATGTTCCCGTCGGCCCAGTGCAGAGGCCATCGTCGTCGTGATTGCCGACTCCGGTTGTCTTCACACCTACCCCGCGTCTGGCTAAGACCAGCGATGATGCGGGGAAATTGGTTGGTCTACGTACAGTACGCACTCTCGGAATAGGCAGATCCATAGTTCAACTACTTCTCATGTGCGCTCTAGCCCTCTTGGTCCCTTCCAGCTCATGCTCGCCCAACCGCCAGAATCCGAGACTCGCCATGGTAAGTCTCTCTTTTCCACTGCTGCACACAACTATTCGCCAATTAGTCCTAGTCATTTGAACTAGTCGTCGAGAATTGGTCATCTGTTTGCTTTTATTCACAAAACACAACGATTAGAATTTTGTCCTGACTTTGGTGCAGTAACATGAAGCGGCGATTTCCTTCTTGCGAAGTCCGAGACGACAACAGAAGTCGGAGGAAAAGAAACCTTGCCCGCCAAGCTCCAAGGGCTTCTCAAGCTTGTCAATCTTGTGCTACATCTATGGTTCGGTGTGATAATTTACAATCTTGCCGACATTGTGTCAAACGCGGCGTCCCATGCATTCTCTCGACTTCATTCAGCAAAGATCATGAGAGCTCATCTGAAAACGAGGTAAATAATGCAGATAGGCAAAATTCGGGCGGCAGGAGTGCTCGTGAGGCTCTTAATCGTTCCCAGCGGCGAGCCTGAGAAGCTGGAAGGCAACCTCGGAGGACTATTTGGCGACTTCAAAAGCCGTTATATGCACCCCGCTACGCAGCTCAGATCTCACCGACGATGCTTTAGGTCATTTCAATCCCAGTGTGATTGATGGAACTCTGTCATCTCCATGGAGAGATGACATCATCGTTGCGATAAGTGGAGGATCCACTTCGCCCCAAGCATTATTGGCGGCTCAGGTATTTCCTCCCATGGGCGCTTTAGACAAACTCATCAGAGTTTTTCTGACCCCTGAACAGAACTTAGATTTGGAGTTTGTTCATATTCCAGCCTTCGACATCTCATCTTGCAGTCTCTATTTGCTTATCTCATGGATTGTTGCAGGCGAATTGTCATCGCCAACTCGACCAGTTCGTAAATTCGGTCTAAGACTTTGCAATGTCTTGCGATATCACATGCTAAGAGTGGCATGGTCTAACAGCGACGATGGAAAAGTCTCAATTTTTAATAACTTAATAGGCTGAGGATGGTACTCATCTATACCAAGATGTGTCTTGCATTCAATCGCTTTCAATACTCTCTAAAGTAAATCTTTGGAGCAGCGATTAGAGAATGTCTGAGCAGTCCGATGTTGCATCCCAGATCGTTGCATCGGTGAGATGTGCCCTTGGAACATTAATCGTCTGTATTGTGTTACTAATGCATTGCAGGCCCTGCGACATTCTGGCTACTTCTCTTAAGATGCGTACATAGACTATGCGACTCTCGTGCGCGACACCAGGCATGGCTGAGACAAGGCCTGAAGAGAATGGGCAAAATGAGAGTCCTTAAAGCGGTCAGGCGTGGAAACTGCCCTTTAAATGCAGTCGCAGCTGACGTCGAAGCTTCAGGACTTCTTTCAAGCATCTTATTCAATGCACTCAACGACCCGTTGTTCGAAAGATTCCTACCCAGATCTCACCATTCGAGGCTCACACACCGCTTCCAGAAGACGTTCGATTTTGGTCCGCAAACTCAGCGATTGCATGGGAAGATCTCTACTTAACGTACCAGTCCCCATCTAGGAAGAAAATGATGAATCCTCCAGATGCTTTTGCTAAGATCCTAGTAATTGAACTACTCTTTTACCCTCCAAATATCAAGGCAGTCGAGTTGTGTCTTCTCTACACTTTCCTTTCCATGCTTGTGGAAGATTGTTATCAAGAGCACGCCTTCCGGGGGCACAGGGACTTTGGCTGGTCATTTAATGACTACTCACAAGTACCGGTGTTGAATCGTCAGGTTTCTTTGTACACCGAGCTTCGTCACTCCGTTGACGCAAACCAATATTGTTCATCATCAGCCGTTGTGGCCTTCTTGTTCGAGTTCAATGTCCTTTTTCCAAGCACGCCATTACATCTATCCAACACACTTCTTAACTATACAGAGCGACACTCAAGCACTGAAATGTTTTCACAGCTTCGAGACTGGCAGGAATGTACCAGACTCTCCTTTGCCTCTGGACTTACTGGACGACAACAAAGTTGAAGTCAAATAGAGCATCTGACACAAGCTTTCACGATACCAAAACACACCAGATCCTTTTGGATGGGCCCGAAACCATGGAATCGTAGCGATGGATACTTCACAATACTGGTAATCCATTTTTGCGGAGATCACATCGAGCTGAGAACTCGGATGGCTTGGCGCTCGATCTCTTTGCCATCGACGCAACCGATCAACAAGAACCGAGGCTCGCTCTAGTTGATGTGCTAACAGGATGGTTCGAAAGAAGGCTATCGGACGCTAACTTCCCATGCTAAAGTCTACCCGGCTGGTCCCAAAAGCTCTGAACGGATCTAGAAATGGGGTTGGGGCTCTTAGATGACAAGAAAATTGGCTACAAGAAAGCCTCAACCTAGCCATGGAGCATGCTTGACTGAGCCAGGCGCAACCGTTTTTACAGTTCAGCCGTATGTTCGGGGAAATTCCTTTGCCCAGTATCAGGTGAATATCTCAATCATCCCTCTGGTTCCAGTGTAGATAGACATTCAGGTTCTGGAGATCGTGTTGTCACAAGCAGCGAATGAACTTGAGTTTAATTGGTGCATAAGCGCGCATCTAATTCGTTTTCTCTTGTGGAGACAACATCAATTTTAGTTTGAGAAAACATATGTGTCCTATGCGCTTCTTTGCTAAGAGAGAAACCGAGATAGTCCTTACAAGGTCACTCTTAGGGTTTGATATCAATATGCCGCCGGATAGACTGACGAAGAGACCCGACCCCCTGCTTTATCACAGATTTTGTAATTCAGAACTAACGAAGAAGATTGTATTGGAAAGAGTAACGGTTTGAAACTGTGGAAGCAAAGATGGTTGGGATCCAGACTAAGCGGCGGATTACGCAAAAGGCGTGCTACGCGCGTACCTCTGGTGTATTAGCACGTCTGATTAGACACTTCTTTCCCATTCGGATCTATTTTGATTATCGGAGAAATCCTAGCTCTCAGTCGATCGGTGAAATCGAGCCATCTTTACTACGAAATATCACCACTAGCACAATGTTATTCTCTATATAGACTCGATAAGATAAGTACGCTAAATCTATATGTACTATTTTCAGTTGCAGATTAAGTGAAACACTACGAGTGGTGTTGCAGCAGCAATAAAGGCTTCAAGCGAGCTTCATATTGTCGGTGCTGGGCGATTCTATCTCTGACTTCATCGGTCGACCGAAAACCTAGCGACGTTGTTAGGACATTCTGAGAAACTTAGTGTCGGAAATAACTAAACGGGAAAAGAGACTGATTTACGGCCGGTCGAACTTTAACGGACCAAGGTCACACCTACGGTATAAGTATTAGAGCACATTAGTGATGACAAATCTGAAATAACCATATCTCTCAATCTGAACAACATTTCACCAAGCGTCTTCTGTATTCTATGCCGATTATTCTATAACGTCGAGCTCCTTCTTAGTGCATTCATCATCATGCCCACCATTGTTGCAGTGGCTGGCGGAGCCGGCGGTCTCGGCCGTGCTATTATCAAAGCTCTGAAATCAGATGGAAGGTACGAAGTCCTTGTTCTGAGCCGAAAGGTATGTTTTTTTTTCTTTCGTTTCGATATCTAGCCCAACCAATGCTCACCCAGGTTTAGTTATACAGGCGAATCCAAAATTCGAAGAAGAAAATAAGATTCGGGTTCTCAATACGAACAACTAAACCAGTGTCGACCGAATCAAGACCTTGCTTGATGAAAATAAAGTTTCGGCAGTGATCTCAATCTACAGTGGGCCCTTGGGTTTCCCGGAAGAGTTGAATCTTATTGAAGCCGCTGAGCGTTCGAGTACAACAAAGAGATTCATACTCAGCTTATTCAGCGGCTTTCCCTTCACTAACAAGTTCAATATCTTCCCCATTAGTTCTCATACGCATCATAGCTAATTACTTCGTTGATCAGACATGCTAAAAAACCCTTTCTCGCCCCACGTATAGCCGGTTACAAAAGAATAACTGGAGCACTTGGCCAAGCTTCTCTAGAATTTGCAGTTATCCACCCAGGCGTTTTCATGGAATATTACATTCCACTCCCCACACACGTGACAGTTCTGCCAATCACAGTCTCCCTGTCCGCTAAATACGCCGCGATTCCTGGCTCTGGGAATGTTCCAGTGTCATTTACACATACTTCCTCAACCGGCAAGTACCTTTCACATCTTCTGGCTAAACCGCCAGGGACATGGCAGAAACGGTACTTCATTTCGGAGGACAATCGAACTTGGAATGAGGTTGTTACATTGGCAGAGAAACACATGGGAGTCAAGTTTGAAGTCGTGTATGATAGTTAAGAAAAGACAGATAGGGGGAAAGTAAGTGAGACATCGGGGATAGAGGTTCTTTACGAGTCGTTTGGGCGGGGGGGGGGGGCGAGGAAAGAGCGAAAAGGTTTGTGATTGGGTGGCTAGCAGCGTATGCTCAGTGGATGGAGAAAGGGCATTTCCATTACCAGGAGGGGCCTCTATTAAGTGAGGAGTTCAGGGATGTAGTTGAAAAGCTAACTTTCGAGAATACATGGGAGATTGTGGGAAAGAATGCTTAGCAGTAGTATAGCTACAGCTTCATACTAGTACTAAGAGAAGATACATCTCTAGCTATATATTATTATCTTTATGCTACTATATCTACTAGCTAATCTGTTATAGTGAGCGACGAGACTGGATCCTTAGGGCGAAGAAGTGCTTTGTGGAGCTCGGCTTGTTGAGCTGAGCGAAGCATAGAAATCCCTCTATAGAGCGATCGTAATATACAGCTAGAATTGTAGTTATATTGCTCAAGTTCTTACATGAACGTAATGTAATGAATAAAAAGAATTCATTAAATTTAAGTATGGAGAATAACGCCTGAGCACAAGGGTGAAAGCAGAATGACTATAGTAGTAAAAGATATAAGTTATCATTCCGAAGACACCATTATTCATCAAAGTCAGCTGCAGAATACCTAACATACGCATCCCCACCATGCTCAACTATCTTGCGTCTTCTGCAGAATAACCCTAATCATCTCATTCCCCAGCTTAGTTGCCTCGGGAAACCTGGGCTCAAAGTACTTTTGAATCTGCTCAAACTTATCCCTGTAACCATCAAAGTTGCCTAGGGTGACACGCGAGCTCCAATCTCTAGCTGCAAAAGTAAATTCGAGGTCGTCGGCGCGGAACGTGTTGTCATCAATGGCCGTCTCAATGGCTTCTTCGAGTAGAGCTGGGTTGCAGAAGAGATACTCGGTGATGCCGAGCCACATGCGCGAGGGCTAAAAAGAGCAATGGTCAGTGAACCAAGGAAATTCATGCATGTTTTGTCGAGTTTAAAAAAATATTGCAGTTCTTACCGGCGTAGAGCAAATCATGTGGTCATAGGGCACTATGCCTAGCTTCCACCAACAATCTACCATGGCGAGCAAGCTCAGGTGGTTGTTTTTCAGCTTCTTCTCTGGAATTGTGCCCAAGGCGAACTGGTCAAGCAAGTCATCCCGCAGCAACAGCTTCTTGCCGCTTGCATTGTCACCAAATACAGCCTTACGCGCAGCATGCACACGCTCGCGTAATTCATCCCGCTGCCCAGCGAGCATAAGCTTGAACAGTTCAGTGACCGATTCGGCATACTGCTTAATCTGCCTCTTCGCATCCGGATTGAGAATTGCCAGTCCAGCGTAGACGTGCCACTTGTTGGAATAGATGCGAAGAGTAATGTTCATCTTGACATTTTCGATACCGCCAACGTAACGGGAGCTGTCCCACGGGTACTGGTTGTTGGCACACCATGCGCCACCCATACTTAAAAAGGCAGCGTGCGTTACTGCTTGCGTGTCCGCTGTGATGCGATCGTGTTGCTCAGCACTAAGGTATACGTGCTTCGAGCCAAGGCAGGACATGATATTCTCTACAAACGCAAATTCATCATCTGAGGCGCGGTACTTGATCAACACCAACGGCTGGCCTTTCGGATCTATACCAGGCCCATGGAGGGAGTGTACCGAGACGATGCTGACATCCTTGGGAAGGTGCTTGTTAAAAGCATCCATTTCTGGGGTCTTGCATGACGTTTGCCCGCCAACTATAGCGCCAACCTTGGTAGCTATACGCAAGACAGGTCAGTTTTGGACAATGTCAGTAGCAGGAGCATCGGCATACAAGGACCAAAGGCCTTGACAACCGCATCGATATTCTTGGCCTCAACGCTGTAGATGATGTAGTCGCTGCACCGAGACACAAGATGGCCGTTTTGCATGATTTCCACTCTGGGCTGGCACAGTCTCAGCATGACTTCATTCATCGAGTTTATATAAAAGTGCTATCCTACAAAGTCCTTGAACTCTTCTACTAATGAATCAAGTTTATCCGGGAGGTCGCAAGCATGAACCCTTGAGAGGCATCGTATTAGCAAAGCTGATCATCGCAACAATCTGTGAGCAACTGGTTAGCAAAGTTGGTATAACAAGTATGAACCATGCGGATTGGAGTTGGTGTAGTTCAGAGTTGTATAAAGTTAGGTAGCGAGAATTCACATCATGGACGACGCCGTGACCAGATGCTGAAAGCCAAGACGGTAACAGCGCGGACACGACGCCGTACTCGAGCCAAATGCACTCACGGTCATCATAACAGGGGGGGAGGAGAGTAAAAGAGGCTATGACTTACTAACTTCAAAACCAGTCGAGCTTGGACTATTGCACGCGTGAATGCACTCACTTCCATCCAGCGCTGCTTAGGCGTCGAGCATACATCTTGCCCATGTCGCCCATGCCAATGAGGCCAATACTCTTGTCGTCCAGCATGGCTGCAGTTGTGTCGCACGCTCTTGTGCGTGGGTGCGGTATTGGTGATCAGCCCATGGCGAAAAGTAAAGGCAAGAACTGGAGGCGTCTCACAGCTACTAGAGAAAACTTAGGTCCGAGTCTTGGCGCGCTAACAGCGGCGTTACGTTCCTCCGCACACAAGCGATTTCCACCCACCAGAAAGTTCGTCTTTGCAATCGCCGACAGCATCACGAATCCGCCAGTCACGCCCAGATCGTAATTACCGCCAAAATGCCTCCCAAGCAGAAGGTTGCCCGCGCCCCTCAGGAGAACATCCAGCTCGGACCCCAGGTCCGCGAGGTTCGTCATCGCGAGACAATTGGAAACAGCAGCATGAATTGACCATCTTGTAGGGTGAGCTCGTCTTCGGTGTTGCCCGTATCTTCGCCTCTTTCAACGACACCTTCGTCCACATTACCGATCTGTCTGGCCGCGAAACCATCTCCCGTGTCACCGGTGTAAGTGCGCCCAGACGTACTCACTATATGCGACAGTCGCTGATCAGTACAACAGGGCATGAAGGTCAAGGCCGACCGTGACGAGAGCTCTCCCTACGCCGCCATGTTGGCAGCTCAGGATGTCGCCGCTCGCTGCAAGGGTAAGTCAGGCATGTTGAGGGATTTCTTTTGCACAGACTAACATATGCAGAACTCGGAATCACCGCTCTCCACGTCAAGATCCGAGCTACTGGTGGTAACGGCACCAAGACCCCCGGCCCCGGTGCCCAGTCCGCTCTCCGCGCTCTTGCCCGTGCTGGCATGCGCATCGGACGTATCGAGGACGTCACCCCTACCCCATCCGACTCGACCAGGAGAAAGGGTGGTCGCCGTGGTCGTCGTCTCTGAGCGTATGCGCAAAAGTGGCTCTCAATGGTGGAATATGGCATGGCATGGTTTGCACGATTTATGGTTTTATGACCACAATAAAGTCGCGGGGAACGGCGAATCTGCCTGGTCTCCATGTTGAACTTGGCCTCTCGTGTGAGAGATAGTCGAGCTAAATCAACAGAATCCTTTTTAGTTTGAAAAGGCTTCCCGACAATGAAGTGCTATTGCTGTGTTGATCAAAAAGGTGTTCACTTATACATTACGATTACGACTTGTACTGGTATACCGTGATGGGCAACATTAGATGTCGACGACTTGGATGGAATTAGTCAGATGCCCTGTGTTTCCATGCATCTGGGCTGCGTTGACCATGATAGTATTAGGGCTTTGGCCTCCCCACACACGATCCCATAGTAGTTCCCTTACACCGCGGTAAACAACCCTTACGATATTCCACCACAGTGTTGGGTTCAGCAGCCCACGAGTCCATTTCGACTGGATCGATAGCCCTTGCACATAGGCATCATGTGCTTTGTCCCACCAGACGACTGTCTGTCCAGCTCCCCAGTGTACGTGACCAAAGACGTGTAGAGCAGGCTTTACACGTTGGACCTCGGCCAGCAGGTGCTCGCAGCCTAGGCCCACTGGCAACGAGAGGTCGCGGTAGAATTTCGGTGGTGTATGCGTGACCAGAATATCTATGTCCTCAGGCACAGTCTCCGACCAAGCATCCTGACCCCTCTCGTACTGGAACGCGTGAACATTCATAGGGCCACAGGCTGGTATTTGCGGCGCGCCATATATACGTATGCGTCTCTGGCACTGATCCGCAGCCAGCAACGGGGCGTTCGCACTGATAGCAGCATCGCCGCCATGCACAGGCTGGACCTTGATCGTGAGACTGACGCGTCGGTGCTGCAAGTAATGCACTCTCTTCCAGTTCAACGCGCCTCGTCGCTGCTCTTCCGGCAGCGAAGCCCGCACCCTCGGATCGAGAAACGTGTCATGGTTCCCGCTAATTACTACAATTTCCTTGTGCGGCAGCGCGCTTAACCAATCAATCTGCTTTTGTATCTCTGCCACGCTCCCGTCGTTCGTCATGTCGCCAGCGTGGATGAGCACATCGCCATCTGGGACATTGTCTGGGATTTGACTGTGCGTATCTGATATGCAAACGACGCGTATGGGTAGTTGCTGAAGAGGCCCGGGCGTGGAGTGCAGGTGGCTGAGGAACTGGTATGTGTGGTGGAGCAGTAGCTTGACGGGCGCCTGGAAGAAGACGGCGGCCAGGGACGCTGGGTCGAACTCAGACGGCGGACGGTACCAGGGGTTGAGATGCTCGAAAAGCATTGCCGAGGGGCTGAGGGTACGTCCTATCGCTTTGTGGCGGGCAACTCTCGGAGAGCGTGCCGTGTCGTGGTAACAAATTAATAACGTATAACGTCAATGTATAGCGAGCTGCTCAGTACGTAGGGCGAGTTGCTCACAGTGCCAAGACCCCACCAACTTCACGACTATTATAGGACTATTACAACGCGACCATAATAGTAAACAGAAATCGCAATAGGCTATTCTACTTAGAACATACTTCTATATCTTGCTTACTTGTGCGCGAGTTATGTCCTGTCTTACCACAGCGTTTACAGTGCCTTTGCGACGGCTCACCCACCTCAGCGTGCGCTCTCTTCTTTGCCTTCTACCCATCATCACTCACCCCAAACTCCTTTAGAGTTGCTAATCGCTCTCCCTCCTCAAATACTAGAGTCCTTTCTTTCTGCACTCGCTTTCTTTTATGCGATCTTCGTCGCGTGGCGGCTGCATTAGCTACTTTAAGCTCAGAGATACGTTTTTTGCGACAATACCACCTTGTGCGCAATAATCGCAGCGCCTTTGGCTAGCTCTTCAAGAGCAACCACCATACTTGTTGGCGAGCTGTCTATATGCCTCTGAGCCCTCTGCTTCATCAGCGTCGATTGCGACCCTAATTCTAGGGTATTGCTTGGGGTTTGCGACAGCCAGGACAGATCTTCTGTAGCAGGTGGTGTTAGCGTCCGTAGCTTAATATCAAGCTTCGATATCACCACCTCTGGGTCGTGTGGGACTAAGCCAGCGCCTCCAAACCCGCCTAAGATATTGTCATTTATGATGGTTTTGCAATAGGCCTGCTAGAAGGCAGGTAGGAACTCTATCTTCGTCATGTGGTTGATCCCGTTACGCATCATCTCCTCGGCTTGGCACCCATACGCCCTCTTCAAAGGCGAAAAACAGCCAACATCAAGTGGCTACAGCAGGTGAGAAGAGTGGTGATATATGCAAAGAGTAACAATCTTTGCCTGTTTGCAGTATTGCTGGAACTCGACTGGGTTGTGGCTCTCATGACCATCAAGAATGAGCAGACGATGGGCTCCAATAGTGCGTTTTTTTGAATGCTTATCAAAGTGCTCTAGCCATTCTCAGAGACTGCAAGAACCCAGTCCCGAGTCAGGCTCTCCCCTTTGTACCAGGCAGAGGGGTGGTGCTTGCCTTGAAAGATGATCAAAGGTGGGATCGCCCAACCAGCTGCGCTGACACAAACCACGCTGGTAAGCCACTCCCGGTTGCCCTACTGCAGAGATTTTGGCTTTGATCGATGCCCAGAGGCTGTAACTACTGCTGATGAGTTGTGCATGCCCATCATGAAGCCCGTCTCATCAAAATTGTACATGACGTCGTCTTGGATACCATACTTGGCTTTAGTATTCCGTACAAGACGGAACCAGCCTTACACAAGCTCAGAATCTTCACGGAGGGCCCTCCTATAGTCGTACTTTCGATTGGACTTTATCTTTAGTTCTGAGCGACGTTTTATGAATGCTTTAGGCCAGTTTGTGCCAACAGGGTCGCGGTGGCGGGTAGCCAGCAAAGAATCAGCAAGATCTTTGACAGCAGAGAGGCGCAGCGGAAATCCTCGCGCATCAAGGTCTAGAATATATTCGAAAATCTTCTCTTATTCTGTTACAAGGAGCTTCATTGAGTTGGGCGTGCAATCTTGTCGAGAGAGCTTTCCTGCGCGTCTTCGTCTTAGTGTACGTTCAGGCACGCTGTAGATTGCTGCAGCATGTGGTAATGAGAGTGTCGCATTACGTTGAATAGCCTGTAATGCGAGCTGTATTTGAGATTCGTTCGAAGGCCTTTGCATATTGTGGTGTTGAGATATCGCGTGCAATGGTCATGTAATAGTCTAAATTGGTGGGGCCTTGGTATGTCCGGCTACGTACTCGCTATACGTTGACGTTACCGGCAATCTCGCTATACGTACACTCACGTTACCTAATCTCTTATTAATACCTATACATAATATAATAACAGATTCTACCTATCTATACCGTATATACCTGTGACAATTCTAGTATTCATCTCCTTGCTTTATTCTCCTCCTTACCTATTCACATTGTCATAATACCCCTCCTCCTTGTAGCGTTGCTTAAACTTATACTACATAAGCTCATGATTGCGTGTGGCCGGAAAATCTATGATTATAATTTAAACCCTGGTTTGTATGAAGGGAGATAAAGGGGGGGTGGAGGATTCGAGAATGCTCAGGGAATTGGTGGGATAACTTAAGTTTGCCAGCAAACTCCCACGGTTGTGTATATTTTGGAGTTGTAGAAATCATATGGCCGGAATTGGGTACAACTATATACGCATCAGCTATACAAAACAACAGTTATAAAGATCAAGAATGCAACAGAGCTAATTCATGTATACGTCCTCATTTGCTCAACAGCCCAAACAAAACACAAATAAGAGAGCTCGTTGGAAGGCAGCCTAGCTACCCTACATCTCTCCCTGTTACTCCAACTGATCTTCAGCACTAGGCATCTAGAAAGCTAGTAATAGCTTAACTAGATAAAGGCCGAAGCACCACAGCTACGCTATACACCACAAAACCCCCCAAATTGTAAATAGTTACCCCATAGAACGGCCTCCGGCCAAAGTCTTACATGGCTACGAGCTACATAGACTATAATGGAATAACAATAATAATAACAACAATAATAAAACACAAGAATTGGATCCAGGATAACAGAAACAAAGTTGAAAAAATAATCGTTTCGGCAAACCACTCACCCACTCAACCCCCTTACCCGCAGAAACTTTTATTTTTTTTCCGGACTTGATCCACTTTCAAACTCGCACGACTCTCCGATATCGCAAATGCCAAAGCCGCCTCTACCATGCTCAATACCCTTCCATTCACATGCCTCCTTGAGCTCTTTTGGCGGTGCCATAACCTCTTCCTCTGTCAAGACCCAAGTTCCCCAGTGCATGCCGAGCGCCCTTACACAGCGAGTGTCAATGAAAATGTTGACTGCGTCTTTGGGATTCGCATGGACATTGCTGAAGGCCCAGCGAGGTTCGTATGCGCCAATGGGAATGAGGCCAAGATCAAAGGGACCTCTGTGTTTACCGATTTGCGCAAAGGCCGGGCACGTAGGGAGATGCGAGTATGCGGCCGAGTAGTCGTCTTCCGTTGCAGGGATGCCTTTGGGGACAGTTCGGTAGCCAGTGTCGCTAGAAGAAAAAAGATTTACTGGTTAGTAAACCGGACTGTTTGAACGGAGAGAGAAAAGGCACAAAAGGTGCAGGGGGGAGAATGTTGTTCGTAGACATACCCGGCAAAATATACTTTTGAACCACCAGACTCGACGCTCCAGCTTGCCCAGAGCGTCTTGCACTTGTCAAAGGGACCTCTGGCACTGACATGCTGACAAGGCAGTGCCCCAATGGTCGCGGTAATGACGCCACTACCGCTCGCCTTCTTGTCTGCCTCTGTGTTGCCACTCGCGACAACAGATACGGCGTCATTCTTTTCTTGCAACTGCACGTCTCTGCTCTCCCACCAGTCCAACTCGGTCACTTTGGTCACACCGCTCTTAAGAAACCATTCCTTGTTGCCCAAGGGCGCAAAATAATGTGCTTCGGGGAACTTTTTGTGCAGCCGCTGGATGGTCGGGTAGCTAAGATGATCGTAGTGATTGTGACTGATGACGACGGCGTCTACAACGGGTAGATCTTCTATCTCGCAAGGCGGAGGCGTGAACCGCTTTAGACTTTTGATGTTGACGGGCGCGCAGCAGTCTTCGAAGACGGGATCAAAAAGTACGCGGAAACCACTGGGAAACTCGACGTAATAGCATGCATGGCCGAGCCATGTTGCGCGTAATTTGGGTGTTTCGCGAGTAGGGAGGAAAGACGCAGTGTGAACGGGGACGGTGGGTGGCGTGGTGTCTGGGCTGTTTGCTTGACCACTGATCTTGCGCCTGAATCGGTATGTCAGATTGTGATTTCTGCACAGACATTTGTTTGCAAAGAAACATGGGTAAGGAGGAAACAGGATCCCTTACCAACCCAAGCCTGTGAGCATTTGCCATGTAGTAGCCTCAACATAACTGTCCCATGGATTGGTAAACCCCTTGCCATTCTTCAAATGATGTCTCTTCTCCGCTGCGTCCTCGGGTGTGGCAGCAATCTGCGCTGGATTGCTCACTGCAGCATACAGCCCTGCGCCAATGGCTGCGCCTCCGATCGAACTCATCTTGATTGTCGTACTAAACTGTGGTGTTTGCAAGAAACACTGATAGCTCCGAGCTTTGCGTTGGTAATGTGTAAGTCGCGCTTCGTTTACCCGTAGTCTCAAGCGACGAGAAAAAAGCGAAACCAGGGAAGACATTGCATATATATGTATGTATACTTGTAAAGCGTTAGGCTCGGTCTCAACTGCTGCGGCTATGGCTGGCTGTGCACACACACACACACAAAGGCTCAGACACGCGCGTCTTCTTACAGGCGGACGAAGAAGATTAGACCCCACGGTCTCTGGTCCTCCAAAGTTGGCGGTAAGACTGCAGATGAGTCTAAAGTGGGCAAGAAACGCGGCATAACGGAGTTAACATGGTTGGCGTAGTCAGATAACCGAGCCATGTATTTGGCTAGCGTTGCGCAGCACATTACTATTGGCCCACCCAATCCACTCGCCGTTTTCTCTCGCCATCAACAGAGAATCCGTGTTCGGACAAATTTGGCATGAGGTTGCGCGATCTGTTGTTCACTGTTTTCAGCTTGAATCGAGGGACTGACTGGTCAGGGTTCGTGTGTTGGTCAGCCTCGTGCATAGCGCGTTGCTGTCTGTCTGCGGGGGTTTCGGGGAGTAGTTCGTCCGTCCATACAGACCCGTCAGCATGAAGAGAGACATGCACCTGTAATAAGTACTTATTGTACGGATTCTGTCCTCTTTAGGTGGTGCTGAGGTCAGCCATGAGGTTTTGATGCATGCACAATCAATTCAAGGTCTGTATGTCTCCCATGTGAGCAGAGCGGCTATCGCGGCCAGCATAGAGCATTGCAGCATCAATCTTACTATTTCTCACACTCCACTCTCATACTATGACTGAGAATCTGTGTAAAACCATGGAACGCACGTTCCGCACATGGTATGCCGAGATGAAAACAACTCTGATTGAATCGTATACACTGGACTAGTCTTCTAGTTACGAGAAGAAGCTGGTGTCTTCTAATACCTTGCTCCGCCAACCAACAAAGGCTTATAAGGCCCAACTCATACCCTCACACTCCCAAACCACCTAATCATACAGAGCAAAGAGAAAATACTCTATCACTACCCACAGTTGGAACCCGAGAAAAGTCATGTTTTCCTTATGCGACATCGTCGCTTTTCTAGGATTTTTTTTCGCATTCTGTTGTGTCCTGGGATATCAGGATCTTTCAATGTATAACAGTAGTACACTAAAGAAAGGGAAAAAAGCAAAAAAAAGTCCAAAAAAATACTTCCTCCGTTTGCCCAAAATGATGCACAGGCTGGGAAAAGCCCGCAAAAAGCGAGAGGAATTTTGTTCCCACCGCCCCTGATAGAATAAAGCGAATCCCTTATCGCTGGTCTTGTGCCATTAATTACAACCCGACTAGAGCGGAAGGCGACAATAGAAGAAGAAGAAAAAAACATTCATGAACGTGATAAGCAGCTCTCCAGCAATGGCAGATCCGTTGGTAGCCGCCAACGTATTGAGTGCGAGGAGTGACTTGACGCCCTGGAAGCGCCAGCCTGCCCCAAAGAAGAAACAACCATGAACCAATAGATAAAGGAGCCCTCCCGTGCATATTCTTAGGGGAAGCGCTGAGGAAATGAACAATCGTAAAAGTGCAAGGTGGCACCCCAGGTGGTAAAACATTAACGCCGAGAACCCACAATTTCGCTGACATGCTCCTACCAGACCATGGACAAACCAAAGTCTAAAACGTAATACCCATGATAAAAAAGAGCGAAAGGAAAAAGAAAAAAAGCGGACGACAACTGTGAAATCTATCATGCAATATAATTGCAAGCCTGATGCGTTTTCGTAAGATCCGGAGTGACGCCAATATGTGTGCAAATAGCTGAGGAAATAGGGCGATTGCGCCGTAGGAGGGTCCGGTAGTCTAGGCTTGAAGGAATTGAAGCGACCAAATGTATCCAGTGGCCGAGACTGGATGATCCTGGTGGTGGCTTCGGTAAGCCGGGGTACTTTGTGTAAATGAGCAGAAACTTTTTTGAACAAAGGAAGCGCTGAAATAGGACGACGAATGTGTATCCATGGAAAGTCAACAAGACTGCGTCGCGATAATGTCCAGCTCATCGAGGCCAGCTTTAGACAGCGACAGCCTGAGGGCCGTAGCCGGGAGCCATGAAGTATGGCGGATGTCTTTGGACACAGTACGCACATCCACAACTAAGGCCATGCTGGTTCCACGCAGAGGGCGTATACTGTGAGTAGGCTGGTGGGCCATAGTTGGACGACTGCTGGGACGTCTGTACAGGGGCGGGCTGAGACAAGGGTGGGAACCCGAACATGGTGCGACGCGAATATCCCTCGACGGGAGCCCAAGTGCCCGTTGCGCCATAGTACTCGGGAGTGGTGGGACCCGTGGTAGGTGCAGACGCAGGGGAATGTTCGCTTGCGGACCTCCATGGATCGTACTGGGAATAAGACGGAGGGTTGTAGTGTGCAGACTTGGGCGCATAGTCATACGATGGAGTGTAAGTCTGCTGCATCGGCAGAGGAGGAAGCGGCTTGTTGGAGTTGAATGAGCGTCGGTGCATCGTAGTATCAATGGGACTCAGCTTGCTAGTACGGTCTGCGCGCGCAGCAGCGGTCTTTTGGTACTCCTTCCAGTGCTCTGACCAAGAGGTCCAGCCCTGTTGCTCCGTGGGGTCGCGATGAAGCCTAAACTTGATAGCGAGGAGCCACTCCAACTCCAGCTCGTTCAGCTCGTGAACCTGGATACCGCTGACCTCTGACCAAGAACGGTTGATGAAGGTGTTGTCATCTAAGAACTTGCTACCAAGCACTAGCGCAATGGTAAGAAGGCGGAACAAATGGGTATCCGTCTTTGGCTCGTGAGCCAGCATCGGCATCCTGTTGGACAGATAGAATATGCTGAGCAGGATAGTTGCCGAGGGAAGCCTCGTGGCACAAAGGACTTGATGTACCCATTTTCGGAAGGTGGAAGGCATCATTCGACCAGGGGTAATGAGGCGCAGGGCTGTGTCGCATACGAAATCAGTCATGACCTCCATGTCGTAATCCAACTTGGCTGAGACGCCACCAACGGGCTTCTCTTCCTTAGCCTGCTGGCCTACGCGCTGGTTGTACTCGTGGAGCCGCTGCTGCTGCTGCAGCTGCATTGCTGCATCCGCCATCGAGTTTCCAGACTGCATGCGCATCGGGGGAAGAGTCGCACCCATGGATTCGTAGAACGAGTTGGTGGGAGGGAGACTGGGAGGCGCAGTGCTTAGGTAGGTGCCGGCCTGCGGGTACATAGGTGGCATGGCGATGGCCAGTTGGCCGTAGCGGTCTGCGAAGTCGTAACCATCATCTTGTTGGCGGATCGTAGGACCAGCATAAGCAGGCTGCTGTGGTGGGTATGATGCACCGCATGCAGAGTGATAGCTGGGCACGAACTCTGGGGGAGAGAGCCGTGGCATGTTATGCCGGGGGTAGAAGGAAGGCATGATGGTGTCGGACCGTCGCAGAGAGAAGACTGGCAAGGCTCCTGGTGCTGTGTTAGTGAGGGCTTCTAGCAGCGACAAGTGAGGCGTGGCGCGTCGTATGGGCGCTGCAAAAATTTGTTGGCTGTGACGTACAGTCTTCTCGTTCGCGCCGCCTCTAGAGTAGCCTACGGACCCTCTAGCAAGATGTGCTCATTCAAGGAAAATTTGTCGCCTGCGAGGAGTGTTTGTTGTTGTGTGTTGAGGATGTTTGGCACTGCTTGTTGCGCGGCGCGTACGTGCGTACGTGCGTGTGTGCGTGCGTGCAGGCGTCGAGCGGAAAAGGGTAAGATGAGATGAAAGCGGCCGAGTGTGCGTCGACAGGTAGCCGGGAACTGGCAGTTGATCAAGGGCAAGCCGGGGCTAAGTCAATAGATCCGGCGATGCGTGGTCGGGAGGGCAGGACGACGTTGCTGAGGTCGGGGATGTTGTGGTGGATGGCGCAGAGGGAACAGAGATTGAAACCGAGCCGGGCCCAATTACGCAGCGCAAGCCAAAACCAGAGGCGAAGATTGCACACCAGGTGTGTGAGAGGAAGAGGCAGGCGGCGAGGCGCTTGATGTCGGAGACTGCAGCCGGGATTTGTCTTCTCTGGGTCAGACGGACAGGTCGAGCCAAGAGTGGCAGTACACTGATGGTTTGCAGTCGGGCTAGGCCTGGAGACAGAGCAAGCGTCGGGTCAAGTTACTGAGCGGCTTGGGGGTGCCGTGACAGCCGAGATTTGATGCGCACGTCCGCTTGGCTGGGGTCACTGTGTTGCAACGAGCAACGCCTGCGACGACGAGACGTGAGGAGATGGGAGGGGGTTGGTCGAGGAGGACGAGGAGGAGGACGAGGGAGGGAGGGAGTGAGGGAGAGATGGTGGAGGGGAGGGGGAGATGGGGGAGATGGGACGGAGCAGGGCAGGGCAGAAAGCGGTGATGAGTGGGTGGTGTGTCGTCGAGGCAGTTAGCGAGGCCTAGCAACCGCGAAAGGGCCTTGTACGTAGTAGGATGCCCGCCTCCATCCGAAGGGTGCGCCTGCAACAACGGTTCATTACATATGGGTGTGTGTGCCCACTCATGTGCTATGAAAACTCTGCCTCTTGTGGTTTAGTGGGTCATCATGTCTCCCCTCCGCCCACGGCTTGCGGTGACTAGGTGACTACCGCTCATGACTCCTGACGCAGGAGTGCTGCAGTGGTTGTGCACGCATTGGAGCGAGCGAATGCACCTCCAAGCCGCCCCAGGCCAATGAACGCCGCCAGGGACCGCCCTCTGCGCCTGCGACCACAGCGAGCCACGTATCGCCTGCCTCTCTTTGTGCAATCCGGCCTCCCGCCCTCTTTTCGGCACGCCTGCAGTAGCGGGCTGACTGGGCCGCTGCGCCTGAAGAGGCCGGAGGTGAGGGCCAGCAATCCAAGCAGCAAACAGCGGCCGCCAGACGAGCGCGTGGCATTGCGACTGTGCTCGAGTGCCTCGTTGTTTAATATCTGTCCGAAATTAGGGGGCCAGGTTGGCGGTTGCATCAGTAATAGCAGTAGCAGTAGCAGTAGCAACAAACACGAGCCGAAGGCTATGGTTACGGCACGCAGCAGGAGCCTGTGTGTTCTGGCGCTTCTCTTCTTTGCTTTGGTGGTGGTGGTGGCGGGCATCAACACGCAAAGCCCACGAATCGCAGCCTGATGGCGATATCCACCACCGTCACCTCGGGCCCGTTCGCCATGCGTGAAAAAAAAATTGTGCCGCCGCGGCCGTTGAGCTGCTGGCTCCCACGACAGGTGGCCCACGGAAGCGTCAAACCTCTTGGTCTCCGTGAGCGGGGGCCATGACCTATGGCCTATGACCCATGGCCTCCACTGCTACATGCTGCACGCATGCAGCGTAAGTAGGTGTAAGGGCAGCAGTAGCAGGAGACAAGTAGGGCGATGCGGAGCTGTGGTGCGATCAGCGTGACCTTTGCACATCGATCCCCAAGCCAGCCCGAACACCACGGTGGCGGTGACAACGTCGGCGGCGAAGGCGGGTTGGGATGCACATGGCATGGGCATGGGTGCCGCCGGTGGGTAGGCGTCATCAACCCTACCGCCTCCTCACCACCCACAGCCTGTGCCATTGCAGTCGCCACTCGCACTCGCAGCCCCCCCCAAGCGCTCGGCACGTCGTTCTGGGCTCGGTGCAATTGCATAAGCAAGTGCCTGCCCTGTCCTCTTGGGATGCATGTGAGTGTGTTCGAGGCCGGCCACCTGCTCCACCCAGCTCCTCCGACCGCCAGCCCCTGTGCCGCTCGCCATTGGCTGCTGGCCGCTCAATCACTCGGTGACGCTCGCCCATGGCACGGCAATGTGTGGCTTCAGGCACCACACGCTTTGCTTGGGCCACACAGCGCGGCCACCCGGACCCCGTGGGCCATGCCGCCGCCTGACGTGGCGTCGATTTCCATCTTGTCTGGAGCCTGGAAGACGAGATTGCTTCAATTTGACGCCGGCCGCTGGGTGCGGTGAGGGTGGGCAGCGAGAAGGAAAAAATCTCATGGAACATGCGGCAGCCCTTAGTCGATTGGCTAGCCAGCCTGTCACTCTCATCTTGGCCCGTTTCGGCCTAGCCCTGGGCCGCCGGCACGTGAAAGACGGCCAACGCCAGGCTGCTGCGAGGCCTGCCTGCCAACCGGGCCCCCAGTCCTTGTCTTGTTGCTGCACCCGAACATCACGAGCGACAACTGGCCGCTCCTTGTGGACCCCCCCGCCAACACCACGTCTCCTTGCGCCCGTGTTTCAGCGATGGAGGCCTTGCCCTGCTCGACACGCCTGCACCGCATTTCAAAATGCCCACTCGTCCCTCGCGCCTGTCTGCTGCACGTTTTCGGCCTTCAGGCTTCGCGGCATAGGCACAGGCACAGGCAGCGCCTCCTAGCTCTGAGCTCCGTGCTGCAATCAATCACGGGGACCAGACAAAGCCGCCACCAAGCACAAGACCATATACCCACATAAACTCTATCATCAAGCCCCATTCACCACTACCACCACCACCACCACCACCACCACGTCCACTGTCGGACAAACAACTGTTCTCAGCCAATGCATTGCACAAGATTGTGTTGTCATATGTATTTATTCAAAGTACTGGTGCCTTGCACCCAACTACTCAAGTACTTAGACTCGTCAGAGGGACCGTGCCGTCCATTTCCGTCCAAGTGTCCCAAAACGCCAATGTAAATGCTCCATCCCGTGGTATATCCGACCAGCTTTTTGCGCGCCAACCCTTGAATAAAGACAAAACACAAATCACGGTACTAGTTCATCTGCCTGATCAACTCATTGATCTTCTCTTCCCGGTTGCCCACGTCACCACCCTCAATGTAGTGCTTAAACTTCCTCTTGCGGAAGCCGCCCGTTGGGCTGTTGAGCTTGAACGGCCACAGGAAGTTGGACGCCGCCTTGAAGTTGGGGCCAACAGTGCAGATCTCGTGGATAAGATCTTCCATACAGATCATGCCGTACTTGCCCAAGTTCTCCTCGATGATCTCGTTGTCAGTCAAGGGAATCCGTTGCTTATCAACCTTGCCATAACCACGCTCTGCAAATCACGTCAGTACTGCCAACATCACTCTCAGCTGGGGCCACTCTTACTGTAGATAAGCTCACGAACAGACTTTTGGTTCGGGTAACCATAGGCAACAAAGGGCTCGACGATCTTCAACATCTCCATGGTAGCCTTGGTGAGCTTGATGAAGACGCCATTGTTGATCTGGAGCAGCCGCAGAAGCTGCAATGTCTTGCGCTTCTTGGGGTCAATCTTATTGATACCCTTGATGCGTACGACAAAGGCAAGCTTTGGCTCTTCTGGCACATAGAGACTCTCGCTCTTCTTGGCCTCGCGTGACAGCCTTATGCGCTCCCTCTCGGCATCACGGTATTCCTTGACATACTTCTCGGCTCTTGTGAAGATGACATCGCGCTTCTTCTTGCTCTTGTCTGTCTCGTGTCAGTATTGTCTCACGACTGGATAGCATGCCATGAGATTCCAAGAGGACGATCTTCTCATTCCCGAAAGATGGTTAACAATTCGACAACATTGACCGGAGTCTAGCCGATAGTGTGGTTGTTATAATCATAGTAATCGGCCTCTTGGAGTATGTCATGGTATGCGAGATAGCTCGTACCTCGCTTTTCCCGGGTTGCGATTGCGCGTTCCTCACGAGCCTTCTCTTGAGACTTTCTCTTCTTGAGAAGGTTCTCAGGCACAAGCGTAATGTCGCCCTGTGTCGGAACAGTTCTGAAGTCCTCTAGTTAGCGTTGAAATGACGACTTGGATGGAATAAACGTACGACTTCGGCGACATGTTGAAGTGGTGTTCGAGAAATTGTTCGGAAGCTCAATTTTTGCCAGACTCTTAGCCTCCGCGCTAAGCCCCACTTACCCAAGCGCGCACACTAGCTTGCTCAGAATCCACTTTTGGCGCTAGCGTCCATGGGTGAGGGTCGTGAACACACACCCTACTGACGGTTCCATGTCGCTTTTGTCGCTGCCGCTCAACGACATCTATGGGCAATGTCACTGCTCAAAAAACTGACAACTCATCCAATATATGGAATATAATAGCTGGTGTCGAGAAGTTCGGGGCCTACTATGATCTCCAACTGTCTTCTTCCCTCCAATTCCAGCTCGATTGCTCTCTGAGACTTGGTGATAGAAGAGTAGTACCATCAGGCAAACAAATCGGTACAATAAGCTTGATCTTTCCAAGCATCGTGTTGTTTCAAGTCTGAAAGGAACCAATAGGCCCAGAGTCTCAAAGTATCATAGTCACTATATCACGAACAACAAAGACATTCCTCCTTTGTCCTAATATCATCAAAATATCCAAAGAGGTAGCGAGCAACGCAATCTCTCATATCATATTCGTGCATCAGTATCATCACCATCTATAATATCATGACAGAACCACTTCCACTGCGCAAAGACCCATATGCTCTAGCTCACTGGTACAGGGAATATATGACAGAACATCCCCGTCGCTTCCTGGAATACTGCAATACATACTACGAGAAGCTTCTTGCCAATCACCCGGATTCCACCGCAGATGCAACGGACGATCGTTCACGTGCTGTTCGGCATGCTAAAGAGCACTATGAGTGTTTCTATGATATTAGAGATATCCAACACATCATCACATGGTTACCGCCAGTTGGGCAAGAGAACGACAGGTAGATTGCCCTAACTCTATGGATTCTTGAAAAGAGAAATGTGTCTGTGTATGTGTATCCTTGGGATGTTAATTTGGGTTCTTCATGTAGGTGCTTGTAAAAGCCAGAGTACCCAATCACACGGCGAAGTAGAGCGACAGCAGCAATTGGGAATTAACGGGGATTCTATGTCTACGATTGACTTACGATACACTAAATCCAATGGCTAAGCATCAAAGGTTCTGTCTACGCTCCCGCTTCGTCATATAGCAACAATAACTCGTCTTTTACCATGGCATCTGGTTACCTTCTTTCGATAGAAACTGTCCACTTGAGCTCTCGGTTGCAGCAGCAATCTATTTGGTTTTCATGTCAGCCCATCTTTCCGATTTTCCCTACATATTTCAACGTCATCATCCAGCCATACATACCGATTTTTGCATTGAACGCGCAACTTCGTCAACTGGCGAAAAGGAAAACAAAGACATGTCGAGGCCCAAAGCCTTTGCCTGCTCGAGGTTTTCGCGGACACCATCAGAGTCGACCAATCTGTTGGTGCGAGGGTAATTAGCAGTTTTTCACTTCCCTTTAGGGAGACAAAGTGATGATGATGATGCAAAGATAACAGACACGTACCCTGGGTCGCATGACCATACAATAACGTCCTTGTTGTCGAGAGCTAGCCACTTAAACAAGTAGTTTGCTAATGCTTTGCTCGCTCCGTATCCGGCTATGGGTACTTTGATTGTGAAAGACACAAGGTTAGCATAGGGCCCTGCAGAAAATTTCGATAATCTTTGCATCTGGATGCCACTCACGGATGTTAAGCATGCCATTCAGGCTTCCTGCGCCACTTGAGACATATATGAATTTGCCCTTGGTTTCTGCAGTAGATGCGCGAAGAAGAGGTAGAATGGCCTTGAACAGCTCAAAGGGACCGTATACGTTGATATCAATGAATGGTTGGAGCTGAGACGAGGGAGTATTTGCGAGGCCGAGGGTTGGCCCAACAAAACCTGCATTGGCAATGGCAATGTCAATGGAAGTGATGTTGTGCGTTGTTTTTAGTGTCTCGACACCAGCTGTTATCGTGTCAAAGGATCCCATTTCCATGTGCACAGTGAGAACCCGGGATCCCGAGGCCTTGGGGAGAGGCGATAGCGCGGCGTCGGCTTTGGCTGTGTCGCGCACTGTGGCTATCACGGTTGTGTCTGGGACGGAAAGATATGCTTCTACCAAAGCCTTACCGAGCCCTAGGTGAATTCATGAGAAGATTGGCATGGGAAAGCAAGGTCAAAGGCGCATACCGCGGTTTCCGCCCGTGATGAGAACTGTGGTAGGCATTTTTGGCTTAGTGCTATGTTTATGCTAGATATTCTTTTTTTCGGGGGGGGGGGAAGCTGAATTGTAGTAGAATATACTGTAGATGATACCAAAAAGATCTCGAGAAACAGGAAAACGTATGATACAAATGGCGGTGGTCGACACGTATTCTTATACTACCGAAACACTCGGCTCAAACCTTATTTTTTACACATTGCCCATCGTCCCGATCCAATAAAGCCGCGCTGGTCCGGTTGTACGATAGAAATAATCCAGCCTGCGACACAGCCGGTGTTCGGAAAGTTGCTGGCGAATTGCTTTACTCAACCGAAACGTCAAGTCGGCCCTTTGAGTGTTACGTAGGCTGAGCATCTTCCCGGTCGACAGTGCTGGCAGATCTCGTACCCACCACTGAGTTGGTACCTGCCATAGTAGTCCAACGACTAGGCTTGCAGAAACAGCGCAATGCTGTGGGACCTAAATTCTAGGCTCGCCTTCTCTCCGCTCATTCTTCTCACATTTGGATTGAACAAAGGTAAAGTGAGGCTTCTGACGCGATGGAGAGGGGCATTGCAGCATACAAGCATTGCCCAGATGCTGACCGCTAATCTGCAAGCAAGACCAATGATAGAGATAAAGGCCATTATCTCGTACCACTGCAGCAGACAACTAGGAGCGAGTTCAGACGACGATGCTGACTTTGTGGAGACCAACAGATATCAATGCGAAAGCCAACAAGATTCCCATACACAAATCCTACGATTAACTGAACCAAGAAGTAAAGTAAAACGATCGAATGTCTCATTTCAAATACCAAAAGCATCAGAGACCTCAATCGGCAAATTCCAACATAATAGAAGAATACGCCATCAACCCACCATTAATGTTAAACTACAAGAGAACCAAGGCTTAACAAGGACAAAACAAGTGAAACAAAAGATTGTAATCACCTAGTAAGCAGCGTTACCTTGATCATGTTCTTTGATGTACTCTGCTCCTTTTTCCAAATACTCCTCTCTGGTAATGAAATTGCGTTTCGACTCTTTCTTCGCGGCCCACTGTGCAGCTCCCTTCCAAGCATCCAGCACACAATCACCCGCCTTTCGCACATTGATTGTCTGCTCCGCCGGCAAAACGGCTCTCAGTTCGGCTCTGAGCCGCTCCTCGAAGCCCTGGAACATGGTGTTGCCGCCTGTAACGAAAATGTCTTTCAAGACGTCATCACGGTAGGGAGATTCGCCTAAACGCTCGGTGAGGATGTTGGATGCGATCTCAACAATGCCGGCTTGGTCGAGGCCAGCAATTGTAGGTTGGAAGACGACTTCTGGGACGCGAATGCGCTCGACATTAAGATGGATTTGGTTGATTTCCTTTTGTGACTCTGGATCAAACGGGTAGGGGCCATGCAGGAAAGCATGAAGTATGCTCTTGGTCCAATCAGTCTGCGCTTCGCGTGTTGACTCTTCCGTAAAGTCAGGATCATGCTTCAGGAGTTGAGACTCTATCTCTTTGAGGTTCTTGGAGAGATCCTCTTCTTCCTCATCGTCAGAACCTTCACCTGTTGCAATGGTGCGGTAAACGCCCCAGTCAGCATCATCGGCACCAAATGTATCGTCGTCGCCGCCACCTCGCCGTCTTTTCTTGGTCGGGGTGTCAGATGCAAGGTTGGCTATGGATTTCATGCGCATTTGGTTGGCGATGGATTTGCGGTTCCCGAGTTCGGCCTTTAATCGCTCACGGTCCTTGATCTTCTGGATAATGGCTTGTCGTGCTACCCTGCGCTCCTCAATCCAGCCTTGAGGATCCTCCTCTCGCCGTTGGTCATCAAGGCGCTGCTCCTCTGCCAATCGTGCCTTTTCTTTTTCCTTTTCTATCTTTGCGCGCTGACGGGCGTCGTAGTTGGACTTCATCAACCGTTGCTGCCGCTTTTGCTTGATACCTTCCTCATCTAGCTGGTCATCTGGGATGTCGAGGAGAGGGAAAGTAGGTGCTTCGGCCTGCTCCTCTTCTACGTCGCCGAGATCCTTGTTCCGGGCCTTCTTAATGGCGAACTCTAGTTCTTTGACCCGTTTGTTAAGCTGGTTCTCGTCGTCAAAGTCATTGGACTCAAGTACACGCGCCTTTTCCTTTTTTGTAGTGATCTCTTCAAGCTGTGCCTGCAACTGTAGGCACCACTCGAGCTCTTCCTCTTTCTTCTTCAATTTCTCCAGACGCATTTTGGCGGCCTGAGCCTGCAATCTTCGGCCGCTTTCCTTGCGCTTCTCGGCAGCGGCGGCTAGTTCTTCTTCCGTCTTCTGCACTACAACCTGCTCTGTGTAGGGGAATTGAATTGTGTGATCTCGGTCTTCAAGGCCTGTCCATTCAAGATAGTGGCTGAGTTCATTCTCGTAATCTTGCGATACATAGCAGTGCTTGCGGACAAGATCCTCAGCCTGATTGTCACTGATCTTGCCAGGGAAGGTGGGATACTTTAGCCTCAGAAGCTTCAGTAGGTATTGTGCGGACTGGAAGCGGCCCCAGTTGAGTCGCGTTGTTTGCGATAGTAGAGGCTTTGAGTTGACGACGGGAATAACGTGTGTGGAAGTGTACGAAGAGTCCATGATCAAGCCGCTGCGACCACCATTGTAAGCGTAGGAGAAGAGCGAGTCGATTCCGTATACGACCGAGGGTGCACCATAGCACTCGAATAGGATCTCAGACATGGCTGTGGGACACACGGTTAGCGGGTTGCAATACAAGAGCACAAGGCTCCTTCCTGCGCAGGCTCACATACTCTTTCTTGAATAGCCCAGGTTGGCGATAGGCTCGGTCATGACGATGGGCCGCTCAATGCGTCCCGATTGACCGTCGACACCCATCTTAACAAAGCAGTAGTCCAACACGCCCTCCATGACGTCCCAGTTGTTGATGATGTTGCTGCCGGGTTCGTAAACGGGCTTTGATTGTCCTCGCGCTGTGCCATCCGCGTAGACGTCTGATCCGATGAAGGTGAAGGTCCGGTTCAGTTTGCGGTCGCGATATCTGGCCATGTTGGGGAGCACTGAAAGTCGCGGTTTCGAGTCGAAAGACCATCCGGCGCGAACTGCTGAGGAGCCTGCAATGCGTCAGCTTGTACAGCGACAAGAAGGCGAGGGTGGATGCGTGAATGGTACCATTGTCGATGACTATGGCTGTCTCGCTGTTGCTTCGCGACCAGCCTTCGTGGTCGACAGGCCGAAAGCCCTCGAAAGGTGGCTCTGACACGCTCCATAGCTTTGGCGGAGGCTTGGGTGGGTTGCGCCCGGCGGGTTGAGGTGCCTCGTCAATGGCTGAGGGAGCCATGTCTGCGTCGAGTGGGAGATGGGCTGAAGCTGTATGAGTGGTTTCTAGATCATATCGCAGCTAAGAGAGCGTGGGGCGTGTGTGTATTGCGTGAGTGGTTAGCGCGATTGTTTGCGCGACATGGTGGTTGTCATGTCGTGAGGCTCACTGGGTACTGGTGCTCGGTGGTCCGGGCCCGTCTCCGCATGCTGCTTGGATATATGCATTGTCTGAGCCCGCTACGTACTGTGCTTCTGTATTACGAGTTGTACTACTATCATATCTCATTATTTGGCTACCTAGTCACTCTAGTTGTGATCCTAGTTCTGCGATGCATACATGGGCTATCTACTAAGCTCATTCGCCGTCTACTGCATATTGAACACACAATCGATGTACACATCAGAGGACGCGCATGTTCCCGCTCACGCAGGATCCTTGAGACCGTTTGTTGCTAGAAACTGTCAGTCATTTTTGTAAGCGCTTCGCGGGCCATGTCGTGTGTACCTTCAAGGTGGAAGAGCACGTTGGATTGGTAGTTCTTGAACATCTGGGCTACCAGCTCCGTGTCCATATTCTGGATGTTGATCTCCTGGAGGTTCTTGTTTAACATCATTATAGCCTCGTTTAGTTTCTCCTTTGCGGTAGTCAGTACAACTATGGGCCTTGCTGTTCCAAGACATGGGTGGACTAACAACATTGACAATGATGCGTGAAAGCAGTTGGCTTTGCTGGTGTTCATGAGGACTTTCCTGCAGAACAGTCAGATACCCAACGTAGCTACAAGAGATATGCTCGTATAGCTCACCATGTCTGCGGCTGTATTGTGTTGCTGTGGAGTGCGCGCCTTAGAGATGTTTGGTGGGGAGGATCAAAACAGCTAGTGTGAGTAACTTCATGCAGGTCCCTCGGAGGAGCTCCACCCTCCGCAAGCTCCGTCTCTCAGCGCAGCCACCCTTATCCCTACACGTACACGATACCCATCTCGTCCGCCCTCTGTAGCTAGAAACAGAGAAGCGCGTGTTCCGAAACTGTATACTCTTCTATCTTGCACGCAATATTAGCCCCCAAAGCCTCTAGACGAGCGACGCGACAAGGCGCTGCTGAGTGAACGCGACAAAGCCAAGCACAACTATTGCATCCTGACCTTCAAGTTCTCACGCCATGGCACCCTTGACAGCCGCTTCAGACGAAAAGACACACCAGGCGCTCCTGGACAAGCTCGACATTTATGCAGTCTCCAAGCCCTTCCGGAATCCCAACTGGAAGCCACCACAGCGCCGCAACAAGAACCTCAAGCAGATCCTTGGCGAAGCTTCACGAAAAGAGGCGTCGGTAATGGCTACACAGAACAACAGTGGCATTTCAACCCCCGCTGCCGCCAGTGAAGGCACCAATACAGCTGGAAATGCTGGCCGACAGCCCAACATTGCACAGGCGACTCAAAGCCTGAGTACGCTGGTACTAGAGAAGAATGGCAGAGCAGCTGCGGGAGGGAACGCAGCCGGCCCTGCACCCACGTACACCAACATCGAGTCTGCACCGAGCTTCCACCCGAGCAGCCAGAAAAAGTACTGCGACATTACCGGTCTTCCTGCACCATACACGGATCCTAAGACGCGTCTGAGATACCACAATAAGGAAGTGTTTGGCAGCATCAGGACAATGCCACAGAACGTATCTGAAGGCTATCTTGCGGCAAGAGGCGCACACACCGTCTTGAAATGAGGACTGGATTTGATGATGCGACAATTAGTGCAGCTCTGCGCTCACTGGGATGTTTGCAGCACATCAACCCAGCATATCGCACGACATAGCCGACTTAGGGTCAGCAGTAATTGGCTGACTTGACAAAGTAAGATCAGCATTTTATTCCGTAGCGTTACACCCATGCTTTCACCAATGGCGCATCGACTCAAGATGGATGATGCCGGCCATGTGCGAGCCTTCAGCCATAGGCCCTTGCTAGATGGACTGGCCCCCAGTGTATATGTATGATCATCAAAGTCAAGCTACTCTCCACCCACCACATGCCTCTCGGCCCATGGTTCAAGGAGGTGCTCCGGCTTAACCGTGATCCAGCATTCTTCTACGCCCATGAGACAGTATACCAGGACCTCGCATGAGGATTCCTAGTTACAGCAGCTCGAAGCACGCTGTTGTCAAGGCGATGTCTACATTGATTATTGTATTTGTAGCGTAGCATGGGTAGCATAATAGAACAATACATTAATTGCCTATGTGTACCGGTGCTTGCATCCATGCAGCGTGGGTGGTGAGTATGGTTCGTTCGAGTGAGAGGAGCACGCAGCCAGAATTTTATGCCGTCTCCCGCAGGAACAGATGCGCTAGCAGGGGTGAGCTCCGTGCTGGTTGGTCTACCAGCCCAGCGCGCCCGCATCTCAACTTCCGCCGAGGGGACACGAAACAGGCATACCAGAGTTACCACCTTCATGCCAGATATCCCTCGAGCCTAGGCATCACTTCTGCTGTTCGCATCTCTTTTTCTTTTACTTGTGGCCCTGCCTCGACGTTCTTTACTTCTACCGCCTCGCACGTAGCGAATTACACTCATCACACGCATCCAAAATGCCGACTATGTGGCTTTCAGATACCCAAAGTAAGATGCGCAGCCCCTCAGTCCTTGGACTGTTCGCTCGGACGCCTTCTAACATAACGAATAGAAATTGGGGTTGCCTTCTGCTCCGGAGGTAGGTATGCACCTGTTTTTGCAAATGCGCCTGTTATGCGATCCAACGTTGACATGACGACCAGGCGGACTCTTTTTAATGGGTGGCGTCATGATGTTTTTTGATCGCGCCATGTATGTGTAAACCAGTCATAACTTCGGGACTTACTGACATAATGAAAAGGCTAGCAATGGGCAACGTATGTCTCTACTCTCTCCCCCCCTGAGCGTCTCTTACGCATCCCCGACAGATACTCTTTATAATTGGTCTTACACTCATCATTGGAACAACAAAAACGGTCGCCTTCTTCGCCCGCAAGCAAAAATGGAAAGGTACACTCGCCTTCGTCGCCGGCATATCGCTCATTCTCATGCGCTGGGCATTCATCGGCTTCATAGTCGAGCTATATGGCATACTCGTTCTTTTCGGCGACTTCCTCGCAACCATTGCGGGATTCGTGAGCAACGTACCGATAATTGGCCCCTACATTGCAAAGGCTCTGCAGGCAATCAGTGGAGCGACAAGAAACTCGGACCTGCCCGTCTAAGACTGCGCAGACCATGAATTTACAGAAACAAGGCTATATGTATGCCGGGATGATGGGATATTGTATTATGTGTAGGCGCAAGAGGTAAGGCAAGACATTAGATGACTGAACAGGCGTTGGGATTGGTTAGACTACGTAAGACTTTAGGGCCTTTAGATGCATTCACGTGCAAGTGTCAGCCCTGTTCAGTGTTTAGTTAACTTTTCTGCAATGACGAGTATGTATAATATTGCTAGATATGGGCGTGAAGCAACTTGCATTCAAGCTCGGCATAGTGCAACGAAGAAAAGGACTTTTGCATAATTCTTCTGGCTGCAAAAATTAGTGTTTATGACTGACTCGTGTTTCGGAGGCTCTGCAGTGACGACAGGCTATGACATGATGTTCAATGCTGGAACACATCTGGGGTAGTAGTATCTTATGTTCACGTGCTTTCGCGTTCTCGCGTCGCCAAATTTCCCCACCCTTGCGTACATCGATTGCCTATCAACTCTTGAACACAAACCCCGCATCTAGAATCTCACATTCTCTAGAAAAATGTCCCGAAGCGAATCACCGTTTGTCCGCGCACCCATAGAAGATGAGGATTACAATTCAATACACCGCGCATTTCTCCAGGCCTTTCAGACAAACGGCGTTCTCACCGTAGAGGAGATGAAGCCTATTCTAGCTCATATAATGACGGCATACAGTAAGCTACTACACAAAATGTGGGCTATCTATAATACTGACATACTCCATAGACCCCAACCGCCCATGGACAGAAGGCGATGTGACGCAGCCTTACCTGACATCGACTATCCAAACCATCAACGCCAAACTTGAAACCTTTGACTATGAAATCCGCTCCATGCGTGACCAGCAAAGCAAAGACGTTGTATACGCACTTGTAAATAACACGAGTGATGCACTCACACAGCTCGCAACCACCTTCTCGGCCAATGAAATCGCATACATCCGGCGTCTCTTAGACCATATGTTTGAAGCTAACAACACCAGCGTCCGCGAGACAATGGCTGTAAAACACACAGAAGCATCGCAAATCGCCCGCGTATCGCGACGCAACAGACAAAGCCAGTTCAACAGCACACCGACGCAATCCAACGGTGAAACGCCAGACACGCAACTGCAAGGCGCAGACACGAGTATTTCCATTGCCGAAGCCGACAACGTGTTAGATAGCCTCGTAGCACAGGGCTTCTTCAACAAGTCTCGCGCGGGATACTATTCGCTTGCTCCTCGGGCCCTCATGGAACTTCGCGCCTACCTCAAGGAGACGTACAATGAGTCGGCCGACGAGAACGAAGACGGAAGAGAAGTGATTCGCATCCGAGATTGTGAGGGTTGCAGGGAGATTGTCACAGTCGGCATCAGGTGTAACAACAAAGAGTGCGGAGTGAGGTGGCACGATGCGTGTGCGAATAGCTACTATAGGGGGAGAAGGGACCGGGAAAGAAAGTGCCCTAGGTGTCGGACAGAGTGTACGGGAGATGTGTTTGTGGGCGAGAGAGCGGATAGGGTGGCTTCGAGAACGAGTAACGAGAGAAGCAGGAGAAGTTCGCTGCACGAGAGGGCGGAAGAAGAAGAAGAAGATGATGACGATGACGACGAGAATGAATAACAAGGTGTTCATGTCGATGGCTCACATACCATGGTCACTCAAAATACCCCAGTTAGATCTCAAACGTTGAAATGTTTTAGCACCAATTATACCAGGAAAGCAAAAATGGAACGATATATTTATGTTCATGAGTGTATTTCGTAACCCTCATAGCAACATTGAACCCCATAGCCCTGTCTATCCGAGGCATGATTTTTCTCTTCATTTTAAACTCCCACACGATAAAACTTTAGAATGGGCAAATGGAAAAACGCCCAGTACCACCAGATACGCTAGGACAAGCCCCTTTTTCATACATAAAATATGATGCGTGACAAAGACTCTATTGTGCGCTATTGGTCTTGTGTGCCCGTCTCTCCGCAACAGCAGCAGCAAGGTTCTCAAGCGTCTCAACAGTAGTGTCCCAATCGATGCAGGCATCAGTGATGGAGACGCCCTTCTTAAGACCGCTAGGACCCTCGGGTGGAACCTTTTGGTTGCCCTCGTTGATGTTGGACTCAATCATGACACCGACAATGCCAGTCTCACCGTTGCGGATTTGGTCGGCAATGTCCTTTGCTACAAGGGGCTGGTTGCGGTGGTTCTTGTTTGAGTTGCCTGTACCTGTATTAGTGGCGTGTCCCATTTTTTACTGAGAAGCTCAGAATGAGTCCACAAAACATACCATGTGAACAGTCAACCATCATGACCTCGGGCAGACCCTTCTTCTTCAAAGCTTCGCGGGCAGCCTTGATGCTGTCCTTATCGTAGTTGGTGCCCTTGGATCCACCACGCAGAATAACGAAGCAGTGCTCGTTACCTGCGGTTCTGGTAATGGCGGCCAGACCCTGCTTGGTAACACCCATGAAGTGATGTTTTGCTGCCGCAGCACCTATAGCATCAACAGCCACTGTCAAGCCTCCGTCGGTACCGTTCTTGAAGCCAATGGGGAACGAGAGGCCAGACGCCAGTTCACGGTGGAGCTGGGATTCTGTCGTACGGGCACCAATGGCGCCAAGGGAGATAAGGTCTGCAAGGAACTGTGGAGAGATGGTGTCGAGCATCTCCGAGGCAATGGGCATGCCCGCAGATGTGAGGTCAACAAACAGTTTGCGAGAAACTCTAAGGCCCTTATTGATTTGGTACGTCTCGTCAATATCTGGGTCATTGATCAGGCCCTTCCAGCCGACCGTTGTTCGTGGCTTTTCAAGGTAGGCACGCATGATGATGCAGAGGTTGTCTTGAAGCTTGTCGGCCAAGGCCTTGAGACGCTGGCAGTACTCGATGGCCAATTCTGGATCGTGGAGCGAGCAGGGCCCAACCATGACGAGGAGTCGGTCATCCTTTTGTGTGATGATGCTGGCAGCATCTTTGCGTCCTTGGAGGACCGTCTTTTGGGCGTGGGCGGGGATGGGAAGCTCTTGGGCGAGGAGTTGGGGAGGGATGAGTGGGTCATAACCAAGTACTGTGCAGCAATGTCAGTGCCCTTGTTCCGCTGACGGTATCGCCAAGTGGGTGTTTACCGCGCACGTCATCGTTGGTGGTTTGGTCGTGGGAGGCCATATTTGCGGGATGAGCCTGTGTATATGGAGCTGGCGAAAATGTTGAGTACACTTTTCGATATTAGCATATATTGTGAGACGTAAAAGACAAATGGTGGTTGTATTCTCTCCACATACAAGACAGCTAGATGACTGGCAACTGGAGGGTGGGAGTTTTGTAAACTGTCACGGAGACGCAGAGGCGGGGTTGTTTCTATGTTGCTTTAGCAAGAAATAGCGTGAATAAGTAAAGTCAATTGATTCAGCTCGAGGCGCCAAAGTAAGCAGTAGATGCAGGTCCAAGTGCCGGTGGGATTTTCAGGCGAGAAGATATGTGTAGGCGCGTGTCAAGCTGAAGGCGCGTTGCCCGTACAGTCAGACATAGAATTGCTACTAAATTATTTTGAAGTGGACTGAGACTTTTTTGGCAGGGTGGGGGGCCTGCATGGTCCGTTCTGGCTGCCATTTAGAGTTGCGTTATCGATACACCGCCCTACATGCTCGCTAATAAGCCCAGGCCTGGCAGATGGCAATGCCTGTCTTCCTGTTGGCTGCTGTGACGACAATCTTCTACGTATACATGCTTATGTATGCATACACATATGTATGTATGTATGGTATGGAATGTATACACATACACATACACATGTAGTATATATATAGATACATATATACATATGTGGAGGTAGAGTAAGTACAGAGTATCCTGTAATCACCCAAAGATTCTGAGAAGCCGCACTCGTCCCGTCTACGCCAATCCCCAGCCGTCTCAGGCCAGCAGCGAACACCCACACCGACTACTCCTCTCTACACGATCCTTTGACAGCTGCCGGCGCCTATTCAGCTGCCTTGTAGAAACACAAGAATGCGCCACCTGCGGCTCGCGTCGACGAACAAAACCACCTCCAACTCAGCTCCCCTTTCCCATGCATATACTACTGTGTACAATACGATCCACGTGATGAGGCGGTGCCCAGCGGCCAGCTGCATGTCGGCCTCACTCTGCAGGCCGGGGTCACGACGTCTCTACGCTACGCCACACCATCCTTTACAGAATCGCTGCTTCGCCTAGGAGCCTGCCAATGCAGGCAACGGGCCCTCGACTTCCCGACGACCAAACAGGACTCTCCCCCACCCGAGCGCCAGGCCATGAGAGGCGCGCGACTCCACAACACAAACCAGGGTTCTTTTCATGCGACCTGAAACACCGCGACGGCCCCTGATAGCCGTATCAGCCCCTCGCCTGCTTGCTTCAAAACATATTTTCAGGCGCTTCAGCTGCCACCCCGGATCCTCATTTACATACCCCTCCATCGCCTTGTCCGCTGCCCAAGTCTACTCCTTCCCCCACTTCCACATCCTGCTAGGCGCGTCAGCACCATTAAATAATTACCCAAGAACGCCTGTTTGCACGAGCCGCCATGTCCATGTTTCAGACTACCTACCGGAAGCGCGATCGGGACGGTGACGAGGATTCGGATTGTGACGAGGACAGATATACGAAGGTACGTCAGCCTACTATACATCTAACTCTTGACTTTGGCTAACGAGTAGGGTCCAGAAATCACGGCCAGCCTTTGCAACCCACACAAATACTGACCAATTTCATTTCCAATCACAATCAACTCTACCCCACCGACCCTTTCAGACACCCTCTCCACCTAGGCTGTTTACGGATATTCGTTCCATGACACCGGTACAATCAGATCACGGAATACTGGATTCACCGGATTCTATTCAAGATGGCTTTTTCTGCATATCAAGAGAATCAAGTAAAATGGATTACGACATGGACGTGGACGACGACGCAGATGCACGGAGCCAGCCGCCAGAGTCGCCAGCAATCAGTTCCTTTGGCAGCACCTTTATGCGACCGCCCATGCTTCAACCCTCACTATTCAACTCGGATTCTGTAACCAGCAATGGCCGGATACCAACACCCATACATCCTTGTTTTAGGAGGGGAGGAATGAACGGTGTAGGCTATCCGATAAGCGGCTCAGCGGGCGGATTGGATATCGATAGCATCCATGTACCGCCTATGCAGGCCCCGCCCCCAGCATGGAAAGGACCCAAACAAGGTTTGGATGAAGACCGAAGTAGGCGCATGCCTTCGCCCATATCCGAAGACGACGACATTCCCGACACACCCACCGCCCAAACCCAGTCGCAACTGTCACGGCTTTGTGTCTCGCCAGCAAACACGACTGATGCCATGGAGACGGAGACACGACCGACGACCGCTTCACCCAACACACCTCGCGGCAGGAAGCGAAGTGGTGCTCTAACGGGCATGGGTCGTTTCAGCATGGGCTATCGGGACGACTGCGAAAAATGCCGACAAAGAGTGCCGGGACACTATTCGCATTTTCTCACCTAAGGTCATTGTTTTCTTACTCTTTTTTTTCTTTACCGACTCTCTGCATACATACGTCAGTCAGCAATCTCTCTCTCTCCTTGATTTGTTTCCAGCCATGTAGCTGGGGTTGGAGATCATCTGCATCGGTCATGCTCTGTTTGGCGCATTTGGCGCTCGGTGGTATTGCGGGTTTCTTGTACTTTTCACGGCGCATCATGTACACGGGTTGAACAACCTACTTACTAGTATGTTCATGTAAGTACATGTACGTACATATGTAGTACGTATGCCTCACCGACGAGCTTGGCGTCGGTGCGTTTCCACTTTTTTTTTTCTTTCCCTCTCTTCCTCTCGACTAGGGTGTTTTAAACAAGCGCGATATCCCAGATAGTCCTCAAAGGAAAGAGAAACATCCTGGTATTATAGATTCTGAGGTGTGGAGAAGCCAATACTGCGCAAGGCGCGTGTCTACATACGTACGTACCTAGTACCTAGTACCTGGTATCGTACGTATTTACCGGCGGACGGATGATCGGATGTAACGGACGAACAAACACACCAAAGCGCCATATCATGACGTAGCAATCAATAATCTTATAGTACCCATTCCACCTCTCCTGATTTTTCTTACTAGGACAGCCAAGTAATATTGTAATGTATCTAATCTATCCTTACATATCAAAAATAAATGATAGGAAAAATCTGATCGACGTCGAAATAATCTACACGGCATACATGTATGCACATCGAACAAAAACAAGGAAACAAAATGCCCAGGTATTTTTACAGTGCCTCTTTGTATGTGTGTGTGTGTGTGTGTGTGTATTTTTGCCTAAAATGTCCGATTGACAATCTCATCGGAAGGGGGCGCCATAGGATTGAAACAGAACATGATACATGTATGACGTTTGGTCTTGGTAGTTAGTCGCTTGTCGCGGCCAAGAAGTAGTAGTAGTAGTGCACCGGACAAAAAACCCGACAAGAGAAACAAAGACTAAGAGAAAAAAACAACAACAACAACAACAAGTATTTTTTTATCTTCATCTTCCTTTGTTTTTAGAACTTGCAAGACTACGAAACCGTTTCACGTTTTTCTCTTTCTCTTTCTCTTTCTTTGCTCAAGCATTCTTCATTTTTTTTGAGTTTGTACTTGGGTTTAATAATAGATTTGCCCTAGTAAAGAGTCAAAGCAAGAGTTCTTTAACAAACAAAAAAAGACTTGGAATCGTAAATCTAGTAGAATACAGACCACAGTATATAGGGTTCAATTGGTTAGGATTAATCTATCTAAAGTAATGCCACACTGGTAAAATGGTATATGCCAGAAGAAAAAATGTTCCCATTTCCCACAACCATATTGAACAACACAAACTCCAAGTTTAAACAGCCCAAGCCGAAAAAAAAAGCAACAAACTCCTCGTACACCTGTCCCGATGCACCAGAAATGCTAAAGCCCCCTTGTTTTACCGAGTAATGCAATAGTAATGCACCGATGCGAGAAGAACAGGAAGAGACAAGACAAGACAAGACAAGACAAGAGAAAAAACGCCTCCCAATGAGCTTTGCCTTTGCCACGACCCAGATGAACAAGATGCATGCGCCACCCATCGCTCCGTCATCACCGAATTTCAAATTCGTATTCTCATGTCCATGTCATAATTGTGGGTTAACGATTGTCTTGCCCGTCATACCAGGTCACGGTTGGTGTCGTCGCGCTCTACGCAGACTTGGGGTGTTGCTCCACAAGCCACTCCATGACGCTCTCATAGCAGAGCACAAACTGTCGCAAACTCTGCACCATGCTCAGGCGCTGCAAACGGAAATCTTCCACCGTCTTGGCAATCAGGTCCATGTCTTCGTTGTTGACCCATTCATCGTCTTTTACTTCCTTTTCGGATGTTTTGTTGTTGGAATTGTTGTTGGTCTGCCTCGTATGGCGAGCTTGTCGTTGCCGCTTAAGCATGTCTAGGACCGAGTCTACGGTGCAGAATGTGCCGGTACGTCCACATCCGGCAGAGCAGTGTACAAGGATAGGGCGTGTGTTAGGCGGGTCGGGCTGTGAAGGTGAGCCTCCGTTGACGGAGCGCACGACAGCATCTGTTTGCTCAACCAAACCCAAAAGATGGGCGGGATGGGCTGGCGCACCAAAATCGGGCCAGTGAGAATATTGGAGCTGAGTAATCTCACGCATGCGCGCAAATGGCTCGTCATCGTTTGAGAGTGTGAATTTGCGGACAGTGACGTACGGCTGCTCCTGACTGGTGGGTGCGGCGGTTGCTTCCGCAGTGAAGTTGGCAAGCCTGGGCGGGTTGGTTGACCGGCGCTGGCCGATTGGTGGTCTGGACTGCTCCCTGTGACGGTGGATCTTGGACGGCTCTATAGATGCCTTGCGTTCGCCAAGGCTTTTGAGATGCAACGGCCCGTATTGCTTCTCTGACCAGTAGTTGTGAGCCTTGACTTGTCCGCCTTCTTGCTCGGCGGTAAGCATAACAATGACGCGAACATCTTGCTGCCAAACCACGTTCCAAAAGTCCTGGACAAACAATTAGTCAACTCTCTGATAGCATGCATCCGTGTCAGCAAATCACTTACTTTGAAGGTAGCCGGAATAGGACCCTGTGTTGCAATATAACGCTTATTGGAATATGCGGCTTGGACGTGGTTGGCATTGACATAGTCACAGCTTCCCTCGGCGACACCCTCAAGCTTGACACGCGTGTGTTCATATGGCCAGATGTTGTTGTAGCGGTTCTTCGATCCCTTCTCGATTCCTGCAATTTGTATGTGTTCAGACGGACTAGTGCCCGAGGACGAGGGCGCATCATAGACGACTTGGCCAGACAGGGCCTTTTGCATGCGCTTCTGTTCGCGCTTTTCAATCTGCAGAAAACGCTCGGCAACGGTCTTGCCCTTGTCTTGGGGTTTTGAGGCTGCTTGCAGCCACCTAGGGAGGTCTTCTTGGACTGACTGGGTCATGCCTGCAGGCAGCTTCACGGGCATTTGTCCAACACCGCCGATCAAATCCATATTTTGCCGAATGTTGCCAAAAAAAGGATTTGCCGCATTCTGTGCTGCAGGCATGGGGCAGCCACCAATAACAGGTGCGACAGCCGGCAGATCAGAGTTAAGGTTGAGGGCGGCCGTTCCAGACGTTGGGCTTCCCGAGCCCTGAGACGTGATCCAAGACGGGAATCTTGCTGAGAATTCCTGAAATCCACCACGAATGATATATGTACCGCCCGACCATCCTTCTGTGGTGAACTTTTTGAGAGTGTTGACGCATGCCGTTGCATCCTTGAGCTGCGAGGAATTGGCGTCGTAGACAATAATGTGCTTACAGCTTCTCCAACTCTCGAAACGCTCCTTTTGGTCGTCATGTTTGAATGTTTCGGCAAGCTTTTGGACATTGAAAGATGCGCGCTTGAGCAAGGTTGTGGGAATACATAAACTTAGGGCGCCCGTGATTCGAGATTTTGCGTATTGCGTCGAAACACGGAGATCGAGGAGAAGGACTTCTTCAACCGAGGATTGTAATATGTTGACAACGTGCTGGGGGGTCGTCATGGTAGGGCCATCGGTGCCAGATCCTTCCTCAAAAGTTGCAGGCAGTGTCTCGGAGCGACTCGACTTTGAAAGGTGTGAGATAAATGGTTGATTGTAGGGCAGTGATGGCCGTGTCATGCGCGGTTCAGCAAACTGTGCTACAGCATCTGAGCGCCCAGGACCATCAAAACTAGCGGGGGAATTTCGCCGCGGTCGGTCGGGGAATAGAGAGGATTCTTCGGACAGCATGCGCTTTGGTGAGCGTGGTTTGGGCGACAAATCTTGGTCGTCGCTTGTATCGCTCTTGTTGTCCGTTCGCTCGAGCGGAGGCATTGATTGTGATGATAGTTGTGGAAAGTCGAAGTTGGCGAAGAAGGAGTTCTTGGATGCAGCCTTCAGGCCGGGCGACGCAAAGTCAAAGCTGCCAAGTGCAAATGTGCGGTTGTTTTCCGACTGCTTCTTAAACTGCTCAAACTCGGGGTTCTGCTCGACAGGTATGATCCTTGGAGAGGCAGCGGCTGTGGAGCGTACATTGGAATTAGGCGGACTCCAATTACCACGAATGTGCTGTGCGGCGCTTGAAGAGAAGTGGTCAGTATTGCTGACGGCAAGGCCAAAGTAATTTGGTGAAGGAGTGGATGGTTCCTTTGGCTTATGTGAGGTGACATGGCTGGGCGTCTTTGCGATGCCATTCATGCGAGGGGTTAGTGGCGGCAGCGTGTTGGACGAGTGCATTGGATTTGTTGGCCTGGTCATTGGTGTCGATCCTGAACCGCGGGGGCGAGAAGATGTATGTGAGTGGGAGGGACCGCGCGGGCGTGGCGACAGGACAGGTGTGGACATGGCGTACGACCGTGCGCACGCGTCAGAATGAGGCGTGAACGTGGGAAGGAAAAGAAATGAAGCAACTTCAGGGCAGGGAGGAAGGACGAAGGGGCATGAAATTAGGGGGGGTTTAGGGCAAAACGGCAAGTAGTAGTCGAAATGGGCGTGTTGAGCAGCAGTCTGTGGTTGAAGGGGTAGGTGTGGGTAGGGTGGGGATTGCCGTTATGACGTAGGCAAGGGGGGGCCAAGTGAGGCAAAGTGATTTGGCAGCACGCGCGCGCGCACACAGACAGGCACACAGACACGGTCGGGAGGGGCAGGCACAGGCCTCTATCCGGAGAACGGTTTGTCGTGCAACCGTCACAAAAGGGCCTTTTTTTGGTGTAGTGCAGCAGGGTGGTGGTTGCCAGCGGGCCAGGGACGACGGGGTTGGGGGTGACGCAGTGGCGATTGGCGTCAAGGCACAAAAAGTTGGCGGGCGTGGGCCGGATGCAGGGACCTTTGTCAAGAACGAGCAGAGGGACGGAGGGGAGCGAGGCGACCGTGGTCCTGTGACTGGCGGAGGATAGGGCTGAGGGGCAAGCGCGGGAGAAAAACAAAAAAGGCCGAGCAGGGCGGAAAAAAGGCCGGCGGAGCGTGGCAGTGGCAGGACGCTGGGCAGAGGGCGGAGAGACAGGAGGAGATGCAAAACAGAGGGAAATACAGATGTATCGGCGATCGAGCATCTTATGCGGCATCGAGGAAAAGAGCCAGTTTCCAAGGCACAGCGAGGGGGCTAGCTCGCCTGCGCTGGGCCTGACCATCGCAAGCTAAAACCGCCCTGTCGCCCCTGTCCATTGCGACATTGGACATTCTAGCGCCGACAGCCATGCCAACGGCTGCGAGACGCTCCTTGCACCCGCTCGACGCCTCCGCGCAGCACGCCGGCCGTGCGTACGTGTGGGTGGTGCGTGGGTGAGGGAGAGAGGACGGGTGAGGGCGTGTGTGCGCGTAGGTAGCATGTGCGCGTGTGCGTGTGCAGTGACAACGACGACGAGCCTGGGGCAGGTGACCCGGCGACGACAGCAAAAGTGAGCAAGCAGCAGCACAGGCGGCAGTAGTGATAATGATGATGATGATAATGATGATGATGATAATGATGATGACAACAGCAATAACAATAATAACAACGAGAAGACGGCACCCATACCCGAGAGAGGCTTTGGGTGTTGCTGATCGGCCACCGGAGCGGCGTTTGGGTGCAGGCGTGCAGAGGGCAGAGGGTGCTAGAGCATGTCGAAAAGGGTAGGTGGGGAGAAGGAGCTTCGCTGTGGGAGCATCATGGTTCGCCGGAAACAGTGATTGTCGCGGCCCAGACCTCAAGTATTTGCCTCGTCCGCCCATCTCTCCCTCTCTTGCCTCGACTGCCCGCCGCCAGACCGCCAGTTCGTCACGCAGGGAACGTCACCCGCCAATCCAAAATGCCCCCTCCCCCCCTCCCCCACCCATCCCTGCCGCCACCACTGCTGCTCTTCGGCCCGCTCTCATCTGCTGCACATCCTCGCCCTGCCCCCCTAGCACCCAAGCACCCAGGCCTGCCTGCACCTCTACAGTGCATGCATAGTACACAAGTACACATGTATGTGCTACTTGCATGGCCCTTCTCCAGGCCTTCCAGCCCCGACTGCCCGGCTCGTGTGCGTAGCCCGCTTGCGACGGTAGGGCAGGAAAAAAAATAAAATCCGAAAATACCAAGCAGTGACGACATGATAAAAATCAACGTCCAAGCACGCCCTGGCCTGCACCCGGGTGGAGTCTGAGAGATATTGCCAGTCACGACGACGACGCCCACTCGCACTGTGCCACCGACTCCAGATGCGCGTGACTTGCTCAACACCTCTCTGACCTGCCTCCCTGCCTTGTCTTGACACTCTGTCGCCGCCGCCGCAGCAACAGCAGCTGGTGCCTTGTTTTTGCGTCAGGACAGCGGCTATCGGCTGAACTAGAAGCAGAGCCCAGCCCACCACCACTCCGTCTCTGCCTGTGCCTGTGCCTGTGCCGCCCTTCTCAAACACGGCCCCTCTGCACCATGCAAGCTGAGCAAGCGCCACACACCATGCATCTATGACATTCTACATCTACTAGTATACTCTACATACATAGCCCGTCATGCTATTCTTCATTGCCATGCTTCATTGCCATCGGGAAAAAGACGCAAATCATACCGAACACGCCTTCGCTCCTTCCCCCCACCCCCCACAGACAAAGGAAAGAGCAAAACAAAACATGACCCTATACTCCTTCTCCTCATAAAGAAAGAAACAAAAACACCAGGATATCATCATTTCCTCTTCCCGCCTCGAAAGCATAACAAGACACTCAACAACAAAAGCACCCATCCGCTAGTCTCAACCGCGGCCCCCTTTGCCCTCCCCAATGGCCTGCCTGCCTGCCCTGCCCTGCCCTGCCCTGCCTTCAAACACCCACCCACACCGCTACATCTCCATCCTCTCCCTTGTCGCTTCCGCTGAGGTGCTTGTCCTGTACTTTGTAGACTTGTCGTAACAAATGAGTCCAAAGAGGCCCTCGGAAGAACACGATGTGCTGGTTGCGGTAGGTGTTGGCGTCCAAGTTGACGTCTGCGTTGGCTTCAACTTGGACTTAGGCTTGGGCTTGTGGTTAGTCTTGGTAGGTGGATCGTCGCCATCGAGACAATCGCCAAACCAGCCGGGATACTTGCACGACGATGTTGAAGTAGGTGCAGACGAAGTCGTAGTCACAGAGGGCACAGGCACTGCCGTTGTAGTATACGTCATGGTCTTTGTCTTTGTCACCTCATCCTTGCATCCAAACCAGCCTGGCGTCTTGCACGTTGTTGTCGTGACTGTTGTTGTAATCGTCGTCTTGCTATGTAGCTGCTTTGTCGTTGATTCGTCCAGGCATCCCCACCACCCCGGCGTTTTGCACGTCTCCGTCCTTGTCCGCGTGGTTCGGCTTGACGTCAACGTCGATGTTGCTGTAGGCTTCGAGCTCGTTGTTGTTGTTGTCTCGGTGCCGTTGCTCTCAAAGTACTCCCACATAAAGCAGTCGGTGCAGTCAACATATGCCTCGCACTTTGGCGGCGTATCGTATTTGAGAATCACATCTCGGATCACCTCGACAATCTTATGCGTGCCAATGCCCACGCGCCACCCAAAGTCTCTGACCGTGTCGTACACGCACTTGTGTCCAGTATGGCACACGCTCTGCAGAGCATATCCACCGATTGTGCATACACTCGTGGCGGAATTGCACGTGCCCATGTATATGGGGTCTGCCGTGTGCCCAAAGTGAAACCCTCCCGTGTACTTCCGCTGCTGCAGCGACCCAATCTGATGGCCCGGTGGTACTGGGAGGCCCAGGCGCGAGGCTGGCATGGCCTCTGGCACCGCCTCAAACGTCACGGCTGGATGCCCGAACGTCAAAGACAAGAACGAAGACACGGCACCGCCCAGCGAATGGCCCGCCATCCAGATCTCGGCATGGGGATACAGCGCCGTAACATTGTGATACAAGTCCTGGGCTGCATAGTAGTAGTGGTTCTTCTCCCGCAGAGCATTGACAAGGCATGTCGAGTTGCACGTATACGCAGATGTTTGGCAGTCGCACACTTGGCGCCACAGGTACTGCCCGCCTTGGCCGCAGCAGCAGCTAAAGAACAAATTATCGTTGATCTTGTCGTTGGTCGTCGTCTCAGAACCGTCAAACATGGCGGGCGAGGTGCCTTTGAGACCAATGACGACAGTCGAGTTCTCCGTGTCGGCGAAGATGTGACCTCGCAGACCATCCGACTCCCAGCCAAAGTCTTCTGTATAGTTGAACCCCCCTCCAACATCTTCCCATTCACCAGTGTTGGGCTCGAGTATGTAGGCGTTGGAGGCCATGCGCGCGAAGCTGAGGACCGTCTCTCTATCCGTCACATTCGGGCCTGCAATCTCGTCCATGGTCCAATCTTCCTCTGCAAGCTGCACAGCTCTTCCAGTCTTCCTGCCCCATTCAAGGATGCCATCAATGGTCTCTTTGCTCCTGTCTGCTAGTCTCTGTATCCTCATGGCCTCGGACTTGACGCGCAACCGTGGCACTGGCTCGCGGTCGATCGAATGCGCGTCGGTGGCCATCCATATTGCCGCCTGCTCAGGAACATCGAGCCGCCTGTGCAGGTCTGGGTACTTGTATGTGCCATGGTGGAAAATATGCCGCAGCGAGAACTCCTTGTCACTGCTGTGGGTACTGGAAGGGATAGGCGGCGGCGGCAGGATGGGCACCTCAGCGGCGCTACTGATGCATGCGGCGAGGAACAAAAGCAGGAACGAGGCGGCGATGGGCGATGCCGAGGCACACAGCGGTCGTTGTCGCATGGCGTAGGCAGCTAGTTGTCAAGAATGTCGTGCACTGGTAAGGGGAAGCAGGAGGAGACGCGTAGCAGCTTCAGGCAAGGAGCGGCACCATGTAGTAGATGTGCACATGTACTACATACATAACAGACACCCCCATCTATGACGATCCGTGGTTCACTTGACCCCAGACGCGTTGGTGGCCGCCACCCGCAGCCACTTGCACGTGCGGAGCTCTCCTCCTGTGCGGGGCGCGGAGCTTCCATGGCCATCGATAACGAGCTCGATTCTGGTAGTGCTACTAGTACTAGTAGTGGATAGTAGATAGCTTCACACGCCAGCCCGTCAGCCAACACCAAGCACGCTTGCTAGCCCGGCACCCCACAACCACTCAAGCCATTGCCCGTCATTTTGCATATTGTAGTCGTTGCGTTGTATCAAGACCAAAAAGCCGCTCGGTGCTCTCGGAAGTGCCACCGCATGACGTGAGCGTATGTACTCGACACAGGTTTCAGCGTCTTTCCCTCCGATGCACGCACACGACACGCCTAGAATACCCTGAGACATCTTATCAAACCACCCTCATCATGACCGACCGCCCCAGAAACCTCCATCCCTCACGTTCTTTTACCCGTCTTGAACCTGCCTCCAAGAGCCCGTTATCACGAAGCCGAGCAAGTACACTGCAAGGCCCAGACGCATCAGACATGCTCGATCCACTCAAGGCTTCCGTACTGCCAGAAGAAGATGAAAACACAGAGGGCGATGTGTTTGCTGGAAAGGGCGAGGATGACGAGGAGCATGGGGAAAAGCAAAAGGCACCAGACACATTCGAGGAGTTGCCCATAGAGATTCGCAGCTTGACAGAGCGGTACTTACCTACGCTCATGTATACCGCCCCAATGGCCTTCTAACGCACTCGTAGATTTCTCGAATCCCTGACTGCAAAGATCCATCCCACCCCGCTGTCCGCCGACGCCCTCGCCGACCTCTTCCAGGACTTCTACGGCCGCGCCTCCTCCAAAATCAACACACATATAGCAACCCTATCCGCCCGAATCACGAGTGAATCATTTGTCGCAGATTCGAAAAAAGGCATTTCTCCATCGAGCAGACCAGGTTCCATACGGAAAGCAAGCGATCAATCGGTGGAACAGCAGATGCTCAGTGCCTCCGAGATAGCTGATCGCAAGAAAGCACGAAAGGCACTCGAGGTCAAACGGCTGGCCCTCGAGGAGGCTGTCGAGCGAGCAGTGTGTGAGAAGGTATACGACAGGATATGGCGGCACAGGAGCACTGATGACGAGGAAAGAGATCAGAAGCTCAGATCGAGAACAGCAGCTCTCTCACTAGTGGGCATTGGTCTGCAAGAATTACTCATGACTGGCGAAGAATTGACAGAGGAAGAGCGTCAGAAAGCAAAAGAGAAGGAGCCCGAGATTCGAGAGTACCTGTCAGCGGCGCGGCAAGACTTGCTCAAAATGAACGACGAACAGTATCCCCTCGGCAAAGTACAACATCTTACTGCTACACACAAGTCGATTGTTGAAGCATTGTCTAAAATCTTCCCTGCTACATCGTCTGCAGACGAAATTCTCCCCACCCTCATCTACGCACTCATTACTATGCCTCCTGTTCACTTGAACGTCATAAGCGATCTGAACTTTATCCACCGCTTCCGCGCATCGAGCCGTATGGATGGCGAAACTGCCTACTGCTTGGTCAACCTAGAGGCAGCCATCTCGTTTCTGGAGACTGTTGATCTTTCGTCATTACGATCCGAAGAGGCTATTTCCGCAAAACTAGATTCAAGACCCGCAACACCAAAGTCAGAAATAACACCCATGTCATTGGGTCTATCAGATGCCCCAGATCTTATCCAGATACCCGCCACTCCAACTGCTAAAGCCCTACCCAAAGAGCCACCAAGCCCTACAACTACAAAAGCTCAACGTCGCTTGAGCAACCTTATCCAAACACAGACCAACAAGATAGAAGCTGCCTCGGACGCGGTACGAGATTCAATCCTAGACTCGGCCGATCAGGCCCTTGGGAGAATCAATACTACGCTAGACACAAGCTTCAAGTTTTTCTTTGGTAGCCTCAGAGAAAAGAACCCCAACAGCCCCATGCAAGAACAACCGGCACTACCCAAGACGCTAGAAGATGCCAGAAAACTGGTCAATTCGCCCACTCGTGCGGAATCCTACGATGACATTCTGAGCGTCAGTGCTGCAAGTTCGATTCAAGGTGAAGAGCCATTGGATAATGCTAGTGGTAGAGGACTAGATGCAAAAATGGCCGATCTCTTTGCTGGCAAAAGACAAATCAGAGACCGCAGTGTCGATTCCACTAAGTCAGGTGGCAGCAATAGCGGACGGCGTGTCACTTTTACGTCTGCGCCAAATGCAGAAGAAAAGGCCCCATCGCCTGCAGCAGTCAAAACAGACCCTCCTCCATCGAACAACGTTTCTGCCGTCGACTCTCTTCGCAACATGGGTAACAACTTCAACCCTCTGAATCGTTTCTCTAGTATGAACGTACTACCCCGCTTCGCACGTGCTGTGAGCAATAGCACCACGCCTATTCTCTCTTCATCAAGCCAAGAAGCACCAAAGACATGCCCCTCGCCTGAGCCACTCAGTCGAACCTCAACAGCGGAAATGCCGCAGCCAGATGAAAAGGGAGCAAAGGCGATCGCTGCACTAGATCAATTGAAAAAGACACCGCCACCAGTAAAACGTTTTCTCGAAGCCAAAGACGCGCAGGATTTCAAGTTGAAGGAGATTGATGAGCTTTTGAAGGAGTATCAGCGACTGGCTGGGGCAATGAGAACGGCGATTAACAATTGATTATTTTCTGCCGGTGTTTGTACCGTGCGTCTAGCCGCAATATTCTCAACAAATTCACTTATAGACACATTGACCACGCTGTTATGGTAGGGAATGTAAGAGATGCGCGTGTTTGTCATGTCAGCAGCAAGACCATTTGAATTAAAGTCCTACCATTTTTCCCTTGTGAGATGGGATTTGTGTTTTGATTTGCGTTGCTTCTTCACCGGACCAATCACCAAGGCACGCGTACTACCCGTTGGCAAGATATCTCCGTCGGCCAAACCGGGGGTTACTAAGTTGGGAAGGGGCAACAGCGCGCACGGACGTGTAAACAAGTTATCACAACACAGGAGCAACATTTCTGTGCGCTCTCCGCACTGCTGCACTAACCACCCACAGGCTTGACAATCTCTAGTCGCACGAATGGAAGAACCAATGCCACCTCTCTCGCCAGAGAAATACAACACCCACTCCGACTCGATCGTCATTGACGACGACATCGACATGGCTTTCCATGACACGCCTTCCTCGCCCTTTGTCGCGCACATTGACATTGACGACCGGGAAAATGTTGCACCAGATGCGGTACACACGCCTGTCAAGTCGCTGGTCGACTTAGATGCCAACATGCCCCAATCCGCACTCAAGGTCTCACCAGACAAGAAATCTGTCCTCAAAGAGCGAACAAGTCCCATGAAGACATCGCCTGTGAAAAACCTGATGGACGACTTTGAAGACGCAGGACTTAAAAGCAGCACTGCAAGTCCCAAGACAAATGTTTCTCCCGTCAGAGAAGCTGCTACAGAATGGTCTGGATCGCCGCTGAGCAGCGTCTCTCGCAGAAGCCGATCGCCCTCCAAATCGGTGCACGCATCATCGCCCGAAACAACTCAGCGTAAGCTGTCATTGGCAGAACAAGTGCCCGAGATATACGTTACTCCCTCGAAACGGCCAGCCTCTTCTCCCCTGAAGGCGCGTGTGTTGCGCGACAATGAGGGCTTGACGGCAGCTATGAACTTCATGGAGACACACAAGGAAAACACAGGGAGCGTTAAGAGGCAAAGTTACCACAATGCTGAGGTCGAACTCGACTCAGTCTTGGACAACACAGATATGCACCCGGATGGTCCAGAGGCCACCTCGTTAGATATCGATGACACCTGCTTTAGCACCTTTTCTGAGATGCCGGGAATAGACATGACCAAATTTGCGGCTCTCAGAAAGAGCCTGATGAAGGATGATGCGTTAGATGTATGTATACGATGAAGATCACCACTGAGGCGCAATATTGACAACATTACAGGCTACACCACGCCCTCGCGCCCAGATGACACCTTCAACCGTTCGTCGTAGCGATAAAACACCCAGCCCCACACCCCGTCGTACATACAAAGATAATGACACCACAAATTTACTGTTGGACTTTACTGCTCAGATTGAGTCTTTTTCGTCATCTCGCAACAGCTCCTCTGGTCGCGGGCAGACATCACCTAGCAAATCCAGCAAAGAACCCACACTACGGTCCTATTATCAGAGTCAACGATCGCCTGCCAAGGGCGGATCAAATGTACCTGCTACACCAAATCAGAGCCGCCAAATGCTCAATCTCTTGGACTTTGAGCTTCCTCCACCACCAACACCCCGATCTCTCCCAACAGTGACCATAAGAGAGCTAGAGTCTGTCAAGTCTCAGTTCCAGTCTCAAATATCGTCTCTCACTGCTAGCTTGTCAGGAAAAGAGGCCGAGATCGAGGCACTCTCTAGGGCTATCTCAGATGCTGAGCGCCGTGTGGGAGAAGCCCAAGAAACTGTACGTGAGGAGCGCTCTGCCCGCGAGTATGCAGAGACACAGATGTTGGACTGGAAATCAAAAGGCGAAGAGGTTCAGAGGCTATTACAGGACGTCCAATCTGAGATGGCTCGTAACGATGCCGAACGCGAAGAGCTATTTGCCAGATTGGCTGAAGCTGAGAAACGTGCTGAAGAAGCTGAAAACCGATCGGCTGAACTGGAGACCAAGGTCATTGAAGCTGAAAGCAAAAATGTCGACATGACTACATTTATCAGCAATGATGAGGCAGGCGACAAGAAGATCTACTCTGAACTCGAATGCCAGGCCGCCATTGCCGACAAGGTTAACGAAGTTGCACGTGATCTCCATACAGCTTACAAGGCCAAGCACGAGAAGAAGATTAAGGCGCTCAAGGACAACTATCAGAGAAAGGCCGATGAGCGGTGCAAAGAGCTTAAGCTGCAGATAGTCGGTCTTGAACGACAGGTTGAAGAGGCGGAGAAGAAGCGTGGCGACGCTTTAAGCAAGATTGCTTCTGGTCAACAGGACAATGATGAGAACCAAGGGGCGTCACCCTCGAGGCCTACACGGAATGCAGAAGATGCTCAGATGCTGGAGGCGCAAAGAGCTGAGATTGAGAACCTCAAGGCCAAACTTGCAGGCTTGCAATCTGAGCTCAAGTCGCTCCGCAAGTCACACGACACTCTTGTGGAGGACCTGGAGGCGGAGCGGATCGAAAAGGGCGAATTGGTGGCGGCAGCTGAACAGATGTTGTCCATGTGCGGCGAAAAGATGGAGGAACTACAACAAGAAGACTTGCGTCGCTCGCAGATGAAGCCAGAGTCACGGGCAGCGCCTCAGAAACAAGCACAGGCAGCGCCTCAGCAGGCAGCTAGCTATCAACAAGCGGCCCCACAGCAACAGGCTATGCGCAACACGGGGTTCCTCGCTGGCGGCCCAGCACGACCAGGGTCTGCTCTTGGAGGCGGACGTCTTGGAAGCGGAATGGGTGACCGTCTAGGAGCCATGAACGAGCGTGGTGGTAGCAGCAGTGGTAGCAGCAGTGGTAGCAACGTTGGAAAGCCATCTGGGCTACGGGCGCCTGGTGGGCTCAAGTACCAGAGCACGCCTGGGTTGAGCCGCAGCGGCAGTGGGGGCAAGAGCCGGTTGATGTCGAATATTGAGCGTATGGGTGGTGGAAAGGAGTAGAGTGCCTGGCCAATTACATGTAATGGTGGTGGTGTTGGTAGTAGTGTTAGTAGTATTGTGGGTGGATTGGATGGGGTTGGGGGGCGTGTAAGAATACATAGTGGGTAGGGGATGACGGGATGACGGATGGATAGATGATGATGATGATACACACTCCTGGGTTTTGTGATTCTTGGACCGGGAATATACGAAATCATGTGGGCTCATGGGGTGTAAAAGAGGAGACACACGGGATGTTATTGTCTTTGATTAGGAAGGCATTGAGGAAGTATTGGGCACACACATATATATATGTGTCTCTGGGGTGTTATTATTGGCGTTGATTTGGATCCATATGTCGATTTAGGCATGGGCCGCGGTCTTATTATTATTATTATTTCTCTCTCTTTCTCTCTCTCTCTCTCTCTTTCTCTCTCTCTCTCTCTCTCTCTCTTTCTCTCTCTCTCTTTCCCTCTCTCTTTCACACACACGCACACGCACACGCACACAAAGCTTATCGTCACTTCCTCACTTCATTGGGAAATGGTCAACAGAGTACTGCTTGCTACTGCGAATATTTACAGACATCGACCGATCCAACGTTCCATCATTTTCCTTTCTTGATTACACGAGAAATGATTCAATTTATGTATTATTACGTTTTGACATTTGATTTTGAGCATGTTCGAATCCAAGTTGAGGCTACTATGTGTATTGTACATTTGTACGCAAGTACATGGGGAGACAACAAGTATTAGTCACTACCGGGCTAGCTACATGTCCTAGTTGTAGTACGTAAGTACTACGTGTGTATATCTAAGTATGTAGCAAGCGATCAATCATTTGAACCCATATATCTCTTACAAATTCGGGCCGAAAGCAAACCGTGGATCTAGTAAGGATGTAGGTAACGTATAACAAAAGACGTTATACGTCCACAAGCGGCATGGTTTGGGGGGTCTAAGTATGAAGTACTCAGTGTGGCAAGGGATAAGCAAGGGATTATATGCTTTGTCGACTGCCGATCTTGTGTTTGATCTTACATAAGTACTTACATCGATAGCCATGTACGTATGACCGTATAAGCGTGTTGCGTGTTCCTCACCCGAGTGATTGGGCAGATTTAATATGGAGGCGGGCGGGAGGGAGGCAGTAAGCGGCAGACCAGGTAGTGGGTTGGTTCACTGATTCATATGTAGCTATTGCAGGCGACGTTGAAGACGTCATTGCAAAGCAGATGAAACCGTCGCATGGTCGTGAAAAGCAGGTGCGGGAGAGTGTAGTGACTGAGCCATGTTGGGCGATGGGACGTCAGACTCTCTTGCATGTTGTCACGGAGCGTAGTAGCTAGCGGCGTGTACTCTATCAATTTGATATTTTGTACAACGTCGACAGCCTGTTAGTGGCTACGTCAAAGTAATCTCATTACAGTATATCAGGTACAATTTGGAACCGCACTTTCAAAGGCGACGGGCGACATGGATTGGGCTAGGGGGGGGGAGGGGTGTGATCGCCGTCAAGGATCATGGGACCCTTGGTGACGTTGTTTCACGTGGTCGGGACGAAATTTGGAACTCATCTCCCGGAGTTGTGGGGAAAACGAAGGCAATTTGCAATCGGCCGAGATTCTGTACTTAGATGTCGGCGAGAGCATACTGTAAGCGGATGTTGTTTAAAAAGTCTGACTTTGCAATTTCTTCTCGGTGGCCGGTAGCCGGTCGGCAACGGTGGTACTGAGCGAAACCGTGGGGCCCGACAGCAACGTTGCAGGAAAAAGTTCTTCATGACTGCTGACTAGTGGGTAGGGTTGCAAAACAGTGGCACACATTCAACGGTGCCCCGCCTGATGGCAATATGCGGGCCGGAGGTGAGGTCAGATGCAAAACACGACGGAGGAACACGTAGGGCAACATTAGAGGGTAGTTGTTTTGTAGTGGAGGGTGATGGTGCGCTTGGCCAGTACCTTGTAGTATGCCTTGGCAATGTGTTCCTGTCAGCTGGCTTTGGCGAGCAGCATGCAAACAGCAGTTGTGAGTGTGTCGTCAATTGAATGAAAGGGTACGAGTCGGTTGAATAAACCAAGGTGCAGGCAGAGTGCTGGCAATTGTTGAGTGTGGCTAGTGGGAAAGCTTATCGTGTTGTGGTGGGGCGGGCTGGACGTTAAACTTTGCGAGGGGAGCCATGACGGAGCGCTAGGTGCGGTGACGATTGGCGACCAAGGCTTGTGGCCGGAAGACAGGGCGTGTGAGTTGGTAGGTAGCACTAAGTATGGTGCAATGGATGGATACTGGCGGTGTCTGCAAGGATTCAGTAGCGACGAGTGGTGCCGATGGTGGATGATGGATAATTTCGGAAGAGGGGACTAGGCCGGTTGTTGAAACGAGACAATCGATCCAATGGCCTCGCCAGGCCTGGCAATTTCCCTGGCGGCCGGGGTTGTCGTGTTGTGGAAGAAGAAAGGAACAAAGGAAGGAATGACGGGAAGCACTAGATTGGATAGAGCAAGGCAGTCTGTGCGTACGAGGCTTCGACGGTGGTTTGGGGGCGAGTTGAAGGCGGAGGCAGGAGGGGAGCAGAGTAGAACAAAGCCCTGGGCCTGTGCTTAGTTCAGCAACCACTGGATGAGTGAGTGCAATAGAAAAAAAGGACAGTCAATGCCATGATCGTAGCGAGATCAGAGCGAGCAGAGCGACGGGAAACAATGTAGGTAAGTAAATACAGCAGCATGGGCAAAGGGGTTCTCGGCCGTCTTCTTCTTGACAGCAGTCCGGCGGGCAGTCACTTGTCAGTAAGGGCGATGAGGGTTTGGACACATCTTGCTCGGGTGGCCGAATGGAGATATCATGACGGTCATGGCAGGCGCACGGGGCTTCAGAGGGCGCCGCGGGCCTCGGAGGTCAGCAAGACGAAGTGGCTGATGGCTGCAGTGGGTATGTGACTGAGTGGGTGGGGGCGGGGTGATGCAGGTGTAGTGTGTACTGCATGTACATGTATGGGCGTGTATGGACGCGTATGGACGCGTATGGACGCGTATGGACGCGTATGGACGCGTATGGACGTGTATGGACATGTACATGGGAGCGTGTGCAGCCAATGTGCAGCCGTGGGCGTGGGTGCAGGAAAGGGAGAGCCATGACGGTAGGCGGTTAGGCCAGGGGAAACGATAAAGATAACCGGGACCGAGGGTACGGGTGATTCGTTCGCTTCACTGCGCACTACTTGGCACCAGTATCCCGGGCCTAGCGGCTTCAGGTACGCGAAGGGCGTGCCGGCGCTGCTGCTGCTGCTCCGGCCACCGCCAAGCCCACCCTGCCCGGCCAGGCAACTGGTGGGCGCGTCGTTTATCGTGCGGCCTTGCTGGCTGGCTAGCTGGTGAAAAGAAAAAAAAAGAGCAGTGCAGAGACACAAAAAGCACTGCGCGACCATGAGCGGAACATGCAGCGTCTGGAGGCTTCAGCAGGCAGGGAGACGGCGGGGGGCCTGCAAGGTACCGCCGTGCTCTGATTGGACGCGGCGCTTTCGGGCGCACAACACCATGGCCTGGCTGCGACTGTTGCTGTTGCTGCTACTCGTCCTGTCGCTCTAGCGGAGGCGGGTCCTCGTCTTCCGACAGCCAAAGTCACGAGACGACTCGTGGGTGCGGCGGCGCCTCCCCTGCTGCCAGCCGCCACCACCATCACCACCACGCCCACGTCTGCCGCCAACCACAGCAGGTAATACAGCACTTGGCCTACTTTACCATATACGAGCCAGTCGAGCCAGTCGAGCCCGTGGAGCCACGCCCGGTCCCTGCGCCCCGCTGCTCCCTGCACCCTGCACCCTGCACCCTGCACCCTGCGCCCTGCGCCCTGCGCCCTGCGCCCTGCTCCTCCTGCTGCTGCTACTGCTCTCACTGCTGCTGCTCCTCCAGCTTTCCCTGCCAGTGCCCGGCCTCAAGCGCCCATGCACGGCACGGAAATGAGCCTAGTCAAAATCAATCCTGGTGCTCGCTCGACGCGCCATCACTCCCCCAGAGCAAAAACTGTCCAATGCCCACGCCAACCCGCTTGTGGTGCCATCTTTTCGGTCGGGAGATCTGCTTTCTGCATTCCTTTCCCTCCACCACGCCGCACTTCGCTGCGCGCCTGTGCATCCGCTCCTTTGCCCTCGTCTGCTTCTCTGCCTCACACACTCCTTAACCCGTTTCTTAATCTATTGTTTATACTTGACCCCCAGACTTGCCCGCCCGCCCACCCGCCTGCCGCTGCCTACCCTCCTATTCTCCACACACATACCCACAAACATTCCTACACACAGACACAGGCGCCATACCACAGCCAGCGCCCAACACCCAGCACCCAGCACCCAATTCGCCCCTCGCCACTTCCCACACTACATGCTGCCGCCTGCTGCTTTCACCCTCACTTCCTCGCTCCTCGCTCCTGCTGCCAGGTAGCCATTGGTCAGCCTGCAAAACATCGCCTACACCCTAGTGTAGTCACTGTCAGCAGTAAGACGCCACCCCTCGTCTCTTCCACCCTCTCACCACCTCGCTAATCCTTGCCAGGACACCATGAACCGCTGGCTCAACAGGAAGAAAGATGGCGCCGAAGACGCGCCTGCTGGGAAGAAGGTCAAAAAGGGCAAAAAGGGTCAAGAAGAAGAGGTCAAGCCAGAGTTCGATCTCGATGCCGTGCTCCCAAAAGCAGACGACTTCCGCACGAGTCTAATCCTGCCCGGTCTGTCTACCCGCTTCAGCATGCTGAGAGAGCAGGATGACCCTTCATCCCTCATCGGCAAAGCAAGCGACGACAGTGTTCTCCAACCCAAACGTCAGTCTCGCCTCCATGAGTTTGGTTTCGTTCCTGGTGGCCTCTCCGACATTGCTGAGGTATCCTCGCTAAAAGGTTCCCTCAACCGACCGTCTGTTGCTGAACGCACCGACTCCTTTGATGGCCCCAAAGAAGAAGATGGCTCCGGCAGTGTCATGAGCCGAGCGAGGCCTGGCGAAGGCAATATCCTCTTTGGTGGACGACAGAAAATCTATGTCATTTCTAACACAAACTCAAAGGGCACTGGACGCGCCCTATACGACGACGATGTCAACCTATCAGCATACCAGCGCCTACGACAAGAAGAAAAGGAGCGCATACGGCAACAGGCAGAAGAGGACGAAGAGAGTCAACACTCGGAGCCCTCCAGCCCTACAGAACTCAGCCGGAAGAGGGAGACTACATCCTCGACAAACTCTGGCCCATCCAATACCCGCACCTCCACCGCTGCGACTTCAATAGCCTCCCAAGGCGCCAACTCGGTTTCCGCCTCCTCTCCCTCCCTGCCCCCTTCCTCGGCTCCTATAAGCCCTCCAGATCTGAACCGGTCAGCTACCAAGCGGCGACTTTATGACCAAGGCCTTGATCAGCAAATCCAAGACCAGCAATCCTCAGCCATGAACCGCCTCAATTCGATACAGCGAGCGCGCGCGCCGACACTGCGATCAAACCAGCCTATGCCCATAGGCCAAGCACGTTCTGCAACAAATCTCCACGACCGCTTTGCCAGGGGTCCTGGATTCCGTTCTGAAAGCCCCGGTGCCACTGGCCACCCGGCCATGATCCGAACAAACTCGTCTGGCACATCAAGCCCTGTTCTTTCGCGACCACAATCACCGCCATTGGTAAGCCCGGTGACTAGCGATTGCAGCGAGGCTCACTCACTCAATGCTGCGCTTCAACCAAACGATCGAGGCAAGGCCACTGCCCTGGGTGCCTTCAACAAGCCAAAGGAGGCTTTCAGTGAAGAGCAGTATGCCGAGCGTTTGCGACAGATGAACCAAGACAGACAAGCACGCGAATCACCAGCGTCAGGACCTGCAAAGGCGATTCCTCGCAAACCCTCGTTGCGAGAGCGAGCTGAGCAGGAAAGAAGGAAGAGAGCGGAAAGTGACACAAGAGAGAAGCCCAGACCTGAATCACCTCCAGAGCAAAGCTCAGCTACAAATGCTTTTTCCAGATTTCAGGCTGCTGCCAGCCAGATGAGGATCGCAGGTCAAGCGGCTGCAAACGTACAGCCAAGCCAGAAGCCCCCACAAAACCCCAAGGACGGATGTTCGAAAGCTACCTTCTTTACCTCGCCTGACTCGAGTGATGACGAGCAAGGACAACAACAAGAAGAGCCGGTTTCCAAGCCAGCAACAACTCGTCCTGTGGGGTCCGCCCGTCGGTTTGAAAACCTCCCAGTTGCAACTGGTCCTGCCCCGCCCATGTTTGAGCACCCTGCACTCCGCTCACGTGCTCCATCAGACGAGGATACTCAACAGTCAAACTCCATTGGTCGTCCTCCCTACCAGGGCACCGACTCTCCCACACTAAACGTCGCAGATAATGACTCTCCCACCCTCGGCCCCCAAAACGGTGGACTTAGTGGCCTGATTCGCCAGCACCTGCGCAACAACAGCAATGTCTCTTCCACTTACGGCGAACCAGGACCGCCTGTCATGAGCCCACCCATGGATTCAGCCTTCCAGAAGAACGACTTTGGACTGCAGCGCAGACAGCCGGATTCCGAGTCCGAGTCTGTCACGCCTGTGCCATCAACGTACAGCCATTCCAACCCATGGGATCTTGATGACATTGATGGTCCTTATCGTGAGGACCACGGGACTACTAAACCATCGAGTCCTATTGAGGGATCAACCAGGATCAGGCCTCTCATCATGAGCACCTCTGAGCACCACACTGGTTCATCCACGTGGGATCTCACTCCTCGAAGAAATCATGAACGGATTGCTAGCAACGAGACGGAAGCTGAGCACGAGGCATTCCAACGAGATCTTGCTCAGAGACAACGTCTGATCCAAGAAAGTCTTCGTGCAAAGGCAGAGGGCCGGTCACTGAGCCCTGGGCCTGGTGCCGGGCCATCGGGGGGATTGAAGAATGCTCTGAGTATGCTTCGCGCAAAGTCAAACGGCGAAGCATTCGCCACAGTCGATGCTTCCAACAAGTCGGTGAGGAAGCTTGCTCTTGGTGCCTCTGCAGTCAATCTCAGTAGCACTTCGCTTGTAAGCATGCAAAGTTCCGACGTGCCGCCACTGCGAACCAAGCCTTCCCGTGTACTGCAACAGAGCGAGCAGGATGCTCAGCGTGAGCTCGAGCACAGACAACGTTCAGCAACTGATAGCAGCCGAACAGGCCGTCCTGTAGGTAGAACACAAACAGCTTCAACCAGGAGCTCGACGAGAGAACGCTCAAGCTCTGGCACCTCATCAGGACGCTCCCGGAGCCGTGGAGGTCATTACCGTGATGACTTGGACCAAGCCATGACCGAAGGGTCCCGAGCTGCCTACCCTCCAAACACATTTCCTTCGCTGCCTGGATATGTAGCACACCCTACGCCTCCTCTACCTGCACCAAAGACGTCAATGGACTCTGAAGGCCGCTCACGTTCAAGGAGCAACAGCAAAGTCTCTGCCTCTAATTACTTTGAATCAAAGCACCTTAACCCCATCCAGACCAATCTCACACCGGGTCAGAATGCACGATTTCCCCCTCCGCACGGCAAATTGTCGCCTGGACTACCGATTTCACCTCGACCTTCACCTAGTGCTTACAGCAACCATAGTGGTCAAGGTTACTCGCATCCTACCTCTCCAATGCCTCCGTTTTCCAACAACCACACGCCTCCTGTGTCTAACCCAACGACGCCTAACCCGGCAACGCCTAGTGCTCCCGCTTTCAATCCAAGCACTGTTCAACCTGTAAACAGACAAGGAATGCTGCGAAAGAAGTCGGTTGTCAAGGCAGACATCTCGGACCCCGTCTTCATTTCCACAACGTCGGTGATTGACACGGTTGATCTTCCCCCTGGTGCATCCCTCAAGAATGGCAGCGAATATGATGCGCCGCCTGTCCCACCTATCAATCCCATGAGGCGACGATTTGGATTTGGTCGTGGTGAGGGTCAAGGTTCAGCAGCTTCTGATCCTGCTGTCCAGCCGGGCATCGAGGCACCACGAGCGCCTTTTGCAGAGCCACTTCGTACTGGTTCGGCTGACGGTCTGTATGAGCAGGCGCACCCACCACCTAGGAATGTCCTAAGGAAAGCAACAAGCGAAGGCCCAAGTCTGCGTGGAGTGGCACAGGGCCAAGTGGGACCGTCTCCTCCCGTGCCATCGAGTGGTTTCCAGGGGCGAAACAACTCACCCCCGCGTCCCATGAACACTCAGTCTCAAGGTCAAGGTTCCATGGAGGGTGCTATGTTCTAAATTATGAGAGGCCAGTAATTGCATGGTCGACTCAAGTTCTTCTCTTCTCGTCCTTCTTTTCTTCGTTTATCACGACTGCCATTTTTCTGCAGCGATTTTACATTTGCCCCGTGTGTAAGATAAAATTTTGTTCCCTTTTGTGTCTCTTATGTTTTCGGGTTGGCACGTCTGTGACAAGGGCCTTGGGTTTGGGGGAGTTTTTTTTCCGAATCTCCTGTTCTTTTCCTTTGGTTTCCTTTGCTCTTTTATTCTATTTTTTGTTGATTGCCCACTGTCTCAGCGATATACCTCTCGATTCTTCAAGTTTTTCGTTTGAAAGATCCCATTTCATGATGAACGATAGGGTTCGGGCTAGAGTACGACCCGGCACCGGGCTGGACACGGTGCAAATAGAGGTTCGCAATCGCATCACGCAAGTGTCGAGCATGCCTGGTCTAAGTTCAGATGGGAGGGCTGCTCGGATGGTCATTTTGAGTCGAAAGGTATTGCCAACCGTCAAGAAGGTCGTCATGTAGGCTTCGTGGGGATTCGGTTTAGTGTGTGCTGCCGGGTTGCATGTGCCGGTGCTGCGACGGCTATAGCGGTCAATACAAAAGAAGCGCTATCCATTGTGTTTGACAAGACGTTTGTTTTGCTTGGGCCATGTGAAGGTTATGATAGTCGTACTGTCAACCCACTTGTTCATGGTTCTTCTCCACATGCGGGGCTTATCGTAACGTTGACTGACTTTAAATTCCAGACCACAAAAGGGAGGCTTATTCATTTGTTTGTTTAATACTAAGCTTGTTTTTTTGGTGTTGTTTGCAGCGGTGCAGTTGTACTTTTGGAGAAAGTGGATGGGCAGAGAAAGAAGCCGACTGCGGTAGCAGCATGCACACTGGACGGTGTCTAACTGCATTACCCTACGTGGTTATGCACTTATCGACCACTGCCATCACACCGCTCGACGGCAGCAAAAGCAAATATGAAGACAATCTACCGAGATGAGATGAGGTGAGACGAGTGACAAGTTGTGTGCCATGGTCTCAACGTCCCATCTACCCGCAACGTTCGAGTCATGGGCCCTTGTTTCAGCTGCCGTTGCTTGGCTACTTACATCTCACCTGGCCTGTGCCAAGGACTCGCAAGCGCGCCATCATTACCGAGAGGAAGCCCGGCAATGTCCACGACGAAGCTTCTGGATGCCGCCCACGAGACGGCTGTACGGAATGGTTACACGGCATTGCGACGAGAGATAGGCAAGTGCACGCGTACATGCACACTTATCTGTACCCGTTGGATGAAAAGAAAAAGGGCAGGGAAAACTGGCAAAAGCAATCAAGAGGAACAGAAGGCGGAGGGGCGAGGTGGCACATAAATGTGGGGTTAGTGATGGAAGCCAGTCGCGCCTGCATGCGCCCATCGCGTACCTGCATCCTACATACACCTACTACCACCAAAACAGCCAGACCAGCAACCACTCTTCATTACACACTTGACACCACAAATTAATTGTATGCGGCACTCTCCAGCTTGGACGGCTCGACTGAGTTGTAGCAACAGTAAGCTTCTGTTAATAAGCCTTAGCCGAGCGGCCAATTTTTCGAAAAACACCGCCGTATGACCTGCGCCATATCAGTTGCAATGATTGGCCATGCAGCATGGTTTCTCCATGCCACCACCACCGTTGGACCATATGTATGTCTTCCCAAAGTGCATAAAACCCCCTCCCCAACACAAATACGTCAGCAATCCAATGTCGCATAAACGCGCATCCATTCAGGGCAGACTTGTCTGGTGAATCCAAGTATGGTTAAAAAAACAAGACTGGAAAAAGTAAGCAGCGAGGGGTCTTCCCGCACCCGTCCTCCCAACGGTCTTGACTTGCTTTTTATTCGACCCCTCTGGGCCAAGCAACAACAGCAGGCTTCCAACACATGGCTGATACACTCGCGCTCCACTCATGTAGTAAGTATTCCTCCTGCCACTGCAAATTGACATTGTCCATAGGCTGGCGCAAACAAAAATGATCAACACCAAGCAACCGCACTATTGTCAGCAGAGAAGCCAGCTCCACCCAAAGACACCGCTAACCACTTGTGACCGAGAATACCGCGCCGAACCAAACCTTAATCGTGCCCTGAGCTTTTTGTCCCCCTCCCCCCAAAGGTTCACCCAGACAAGTGCTTATGCTTCCTGGGTTTGCAACAGGTAATTCGGTGTAATTGAAGAACTCTCTCTACGGCAAGGCTTACAACTATAAATCGTCCAGGCCGTGACGAATACAATGTCTCTACAAACTGTAGTGGTGGGCAAGTCGCGTCTCACTTGTAAACACAAGGCATGAACCTTGGAACAAATCTAGACGCGTCCCCGAAAAAAAAAAAGTCAGCTGTGCCTTAAAGTCAAACAGCCATTACCCCTAGTGTCGATCACCTGCGGGTTAACTAGTATTTCATCCCACCGAGCCACTATTGCTGTGGGTACGACTTGCTTGTTCAAATGCGATCGTGGAGGTGCCGGCCCTTTACCTAAACCTTACCTGGCCCCCCTTGTATTCCCCATCTTAGTCTAGCCTACCGCCCGCTATTTATCTTGATAAAGGACCCTCTCTCCCTTCCTTAGTTCCTTCAGTGGCTTTCAATTCCATCCTATGTTTTGCGCAAAATACCCATCTCTTACGTTCCGGTCAATCTTTAATAACAACACCAACACTTACAACCACCCACCACCACTACATCAACAACCACCCACCAAACACCACAGCAAACATGCGTTTCCAAACTACCGTCCTCGCTGTTGCGGCCACCTTCGCTTTCGCCAGCGCCCAGGATCTCTCCCAGATCCCTCAATGCGCTGTATGTACATCCTGCCTTATCTTCCCTGGTTTATTTATCTCCACTTCTCGCGGCACCATTGGCATCGCGTTGAGCTAGTGAACGCTATAATCCCTCCATGACACATGTCACTGACCATTCATCCCCTAGATTCCTTGCTTCGTTGCTGCTCTCCCCGCCTCCAAGTGCGCTACCACCAACATTGAGTGCCAGTGCACCACCGGCCGTCAGCCCCTGCAGGAGTCCCTCATGGCCTGCGTTCCTACCAAGTGCACCCAAGATGAATCTCTGAGTAAGTATTTTTCCTCCCCCAACCCTATCAAATACTCTTTTTTAAGGAAAAAAAAAAGTCAATCCCCACATTGCTAACAGCATGTCACAGAGATCATCCCTGCTGTCGCTGGTCTTTGCGCCTCCGCTGGTATCACTCTCACTGATATCCCCACTGCCGCTTCCTCCGGCAGCCCTGCCGCTACTTCTGCTGGCAACCAGCAGTCTGGCGCCCCTGCCACTCCTGCCACTCCTACTCCCTCTGGCGCCAAGTCCGCTCCCTCTGGCACCTCCTCGGGCTCCCCTGCCCAGTCCACCGGCGCTGCTTCCGGCAACGGCGCTGCTCTCGGTGCCGTTGCCCTTGGTATTGCCGCTGCTGCCTTCGGTTTGTAAACATCCTTTTGCCCCTTACGTTTGGTGTATGTACCCTGTGTATGTTTTTATTTTGCAAAAGGGATTCTCATGGTTCGATGGTATTTTGGACGCAATCAATGGATATACCTTTCACTTCTTTGCGCTTTCATGTAGCATCAGGAGATCGGGGGGAGTCTTGTTCACCTTGAAGATACGAAAGCAAATATATTTCAGATAGAAATTCTGACAACCACTTAATTTTTATGATTTGACTCTTTATCATTCCAATGTGGTTTCTAATCAATTGTTGCTAGAGAAGTGCCTTCGACGTTGTTTGGTGATGACATGGCACGCCTCGTGTCTAATAAGCACTATTAGTGTGTATACATGCTCCGCTTTCATGCAGCAGCATCATCAAGAGCTGCGACCCATTTCTCAGACCAGGCTGTGAACTTATCGTCCTGTCCACTCCAACTCCTGCGCACAAGGTCGACTGCTGTCTTGGCCTCGCCGCAACAACGGTCCAGCATCTCTTGCGCCTCATCAGCGTCGAGATCATAAAATGCAGCGGCGATATCATCGACCGTCTCTGGAATACTTTTGAGCACGCCCATGAGCTCGCTGAGTTTGACACTCGGACTCTGTGTCGCTTGTCCCTCTTCTCCTACGTGTGCCTCTCCGTTCTCTGTTATTGCCCTTCTCTTTGTGTTCGTCGCAGTTGTATTGCTGAGCTCGAGAATCGACAACGCAGGATACGTCTTTAACCTCCTCTTAACAAGCGCCTGGTATAATATCCCCATCATCTTTAGCTTCTTGAGACTCTTATCCAACAAAGCCTTGAGCTCTTTGTCATCTTTGCCCAACTTGTTTTCCGTTGCAAAGACATCATCTTGGTCGCTGTTCTGTGCTTCATCGTCGTCATCGTTCTCATCATCGTCTGCAACGTCTTCCCCCCACTCCTTCAACTCCTCAATTGCGTCGAGTAGCACAGCCCGCAACTCCTGTGCCTTCTTCACCACGAGCCCCACCACCCCGTCTTTGCATAGTTTATCCAGCCCATCACACGCATCCCATACTACGCCCGTGGCAGAAAGCACTTGTTGTTTCTCAGCCTCCGTCACACTCCCTCCTTGCTTCGTCCCTTGTTTCTGAGCAATACTAAGCACAACACTCAACACCTCGCTCCAACTCGCCAGCAGCCCTTTGACCTGCGCCCGCATCTCCGCCCGCATAATATCGCCCACGTCGCCCCGTTGTCCCATACCAGGCACATAACTCGCGGCGGCCACAACCCCGGTTAGCGGTCCTTCGCTCACATTGCCAATCTTGGTGACTACAGCAGACGCCGTCAGAGGCGGGTTGATGAGCAGCAGCGAGAGGGTCGTCGTGTGGGATTTGAGTAGCGTGCTGCTGGTTCGAAGCAGTTCGAGCGGATTCGGTATTTCTGTCGACGGGTCAGGCGCAGACGCAGATGCGATAGCAGTGACGGTGTTGGTTTTTCTGGGTGCGAGCGATGATTGGTAGTGTGTAAGGAGCGTTTGGGTGTTCTTGGTGACTTCGATCAGCTTGCAGAGATCCTTTGCTTTCGACATGATGCGTGGTTTGTTTATTTTCTTTCTTTTCTTTTTTCTTTTTTCTTACAGTTACTAACAACTAATCGAAGCGAATGGGCGCAAGAAAAAAAAAGTTTAAACGTTTAACGTGTGTGACGTTCTAGAATGTACTGCTCGCTGTGTAGGCACTCCGGAAAAAAAGTTGGTGGGGTTACGGGCTGGAGGAACAAAAATGCTTATCGATAGTACATCCTTGTACAGTGGAACATGCTACGCCGACTCTTATGGAACGGTGGTAATATTTCGTGTTGTTGATGATAAGTTTTGGTGGGCTATATCTGGTTGTTTAGGTTTTCCGGATTTACTGGTTGCATAAGAGGGTTCCTGGCGATGTGGTCATATAACTCTGGCTGCATATTTCAGGTTCCTATACAGATGACGTGCCGCATCCGCATTCCATTTTCCTAATTGACCAGATAGTGAGCATGACTTCTTCTACCAATCGTAACAGACGCTGCGAAAAGCTAGCTACTTGGCTGGAGTGGCCACTCGCTCGTGAACCATGTTACCGTTTAGCTCATTGCCCTCAATTCCTTTGTCTTATCAGGATCACGGTACTCCCGCTTCTCAACAATCTTCCCTTCCTCTAGCCTGAAAAGACAAAGCTATTTCATTCCGATATTTCCGCGTCCCCAGTGCATCACCCTTAAAGTAAACATCAATCATTACACGACCCCCTTCACCAATTAAAATCTTTGTGTCGAACCCCCACTAATCGAAGCTGCCTAATATACGAGAGAATTGTTCGATTCGTTCATAGGCTACGTGGTCGCCGGCGAATGGGTTTACTGAAGTGTCACCACTGACCCACCAGTTACCGTTCGGACCCCAGGAGTCTTTGAGTTTATCGATTTGACCGGCGTTAAGGTAATGTAAATATTCCTTAACTATCTTATTATTATTGGAGGCATTTGAAGACATACTATATGAATTGCGATAGGTAATGTTGTTTCCGATTTCTGATGAGTGAGCAACGGAGAAGTTAGGTGCTTAAAGTATAATCGTGATGTACCAGGTGTTCTAAATCCCTGTAATACCAGACTTGTCCTGATAATTCGTCCCGGGGTATCCGCAGAGCCTTCGCACTCAGAAACTCCCTTGGAACTCCCTCTCTCGGTCGACCGGTGGAGTCGGATATAAAATCACCCAGATCTGACGGTATAAGTTCACTTAAACTATATTCCTACTGCAACAATACCACCTACCGGGACGAGAGTATCCATAGTAGAGTGGTGGCAAAGGATGTCCCAAACCTGTCTAGGTAATGCTTTCGTTTCGGGAGTAGCAGTAGCAGTAGCAGTAGTAATATTATATCTAACATAACATCTACTTGGGTATAATTAATATATATATTTAACATATTGGTTCAATAAATTTCTTATGGAAACTATCATTTTTTAGTAGTGTTGATATTTCGTAGTAAAGGTAGCTCGTTTTAGTAGGCTAGCCCGCTTAGTTTGGGTTTTCCGGTTTCCGAGTAAAAATTGCTTTTAACATTGTAGTCGTGTCTTGATATCTAGTCTTCTACCATCCAAGCAACGCGGGTCAACCGCAGTACGCCCAGAATACGCCATCATCCTGATTTCCCTTCCTCCTCTTACAATTCGCTGTGTTCTGGCGCAGTCTTATGAACCTCAACACCACACACCGCTGGCGTGCCTACTTCCATCCTGTACACACATTTCTCCTCTTCAACAATCTTCCAAATCTCGTCCTTCTCCGCGCAAGCCAAGATGACAAGTGTGCTCCTGTTGGGGCCGTTCCAGCAATGCTGGCCATTTTCGTATTTTAAAGCGATGCGCTCGCCACTACCCAAACCTTTGCCATCCGCAGGTAGCTCCTCATCAACAGTCATGGACTCGATGCGAACAAAATTGCCCATGCCTGTGTGACCACCGCCTTTCTTGGGCTTCTGCGTCGTCCTTGAGAGGAAGCAGTGCTCGTACGTGTATTCACCAGAGTCAGTGGATATGCAGACGTCTTTCAATGCGCGGAAGATGGCGTCTGGGCCATAGTCCTTGGTGAGATCTTCTTCATGTCTGGTTAGTTCAGACTTGTCATTATCGAGCTCCCTCTTTGCTGCTTCAAGCTGCGACTTTGCATCGCTGACTGCCTTGGATTCAGTAGCATCAGCAGATGTGGGATCAGCAAGGATCCCGTTCTCGATGAGTATGATGCGCAGGTCACGGAGCTTGCTGTCGACCCAGCTACGAATGGATTCGGGCAGATATTCTTCGAATTGGTAAACTGGATACTGGTCAGCTGGTAAATTTGAGGGCTGTTGTTTGATTAGCACTTACGGAGCTCAACGTCAGACTCGTCTACTTTCTCAAAGTCGTCCCAATCGATAGCATTCTGAGAGTCTGGCTTGAGAATGTCATCGAGGTCTCGGTCCAGAGCATCATTGGGTCCTGGGCGATCTTGTGCAGCATAGTTCTCCCACGCCTGAACTGCACGCTTCACACCCTCGTCGTTGAAGTTGGGGTTGTACTCCTCCTTGAAGCGGGTCAGCATACCCTCAAGATCGGCAACCCTTGCTCGTGCAGAGTCCCTCTCATTGCGTAGGCGGTTGATGTTATCAGTAAGCTCCTGGATGCGCTGTTTTGCCAGGCTTGCCAGTACAGTGACCTTGCCGCCCTTGCCAGCGCTCTTGACCACCTTGCCACGCTCTGCCCTCTCAATCTCAGCCAGACTCTTTGTCAGCCCGTCAACCTTTAGTGTTGCGCCTTCAATTTGAGCCTTGAGGGTCTGGATGCGGTCCTCGACCTCCTTGCGTAGGCGTCCGGCCTCGGCCACCAGCTCCTTCCGCCGCTGTTTGGCAGCAGCCAGGCTCTTCTGTCTCGCCTCGTCCGCCTTCCTCCATTCCTTTCCAATAACCGCACAGCGGTCTTCGCACTTGATACCGCCGATGTGTTCGTACTCATCGCTCCCGTCGCAGCAAAACTCATAATCGCAGGCACCGTCGTTGACGCTGATAAAGGGAATGTAGCTGGGCTGATGGCCCTTATTCTTGCAGTAGAAGCCTGGAAGGGCAGGCGTCGTGTTGACATCTTTGCCCTCGACGCTCAGCGGCTGAGGTGGGGAGAGGGGCGAGAGATAGGAGCAGGCCGCGGTGCCAGGCTCATCAGAGCCATCGGGGCAGTCGCAGTAGTCGTCGTTCAGACGGGCAATGGGGAGCTTGATGGCAGGATTCGAGATGCAAGTAAATGTCTCGGCGTCCTTGTAGTACTTTGCAACTAGACATTGGCTGTCAGCATGCAGAGCTCCGTCCATTGCAGCTGTTCATGAGCTTCCTTGGGTGCAACATACACTCCGGACCCACACCCCGCGGCCGGGCGGGGTCTGATGCCGCATCTACAGTGCTGGCGAGGAGGGGAAGTATCAGGGCAAGGGACGACATGTGCTTTCTCCCCATGTTTTCAACTTGGTGGAAGGAATTGGAGTTTGAAACTCCAACTTGGTTGAGATGCCACATCAACATAAGGTCCAGGATCCAGCTTCAGGGCCAATCACATGCCGTCTGTGCGCTGGCCCTCCACTAGCCTTCTGTGTGTATAGTACATACATAGATACTACATACTATGTACTACATACTTCTTCCTCTTAAACACTGTGCTTAATCCCATCGCAGGTCTAGAGTGGATTTGCCCCCTTGGGTAGCTTGACTTTGAAAACAAGAACCTGAGTGTCAATGTTATTCCCGCTTGCGTCCGCGTACTGATTCTGCCCGAAATTGATGTAACCTGTAGAGCATTAGTTGAACGTCACCAAATTTCAGCAGCCCGGCTTACCGTTCTGTGTGATAAAGTCGTTGTCTGCGAAAGACACGAGGTAGTACTGCTTTCCTTCATCCTTACTCGTCCTATCACTCCTACCAATCTCGTCTTTCTTGTCGACTGGTAACAAGGCGAAGCTCTCCCACTTTTCGTTGAGCAGCTTTGAATCTTGCTCGCCACCGTTGTGCAGACCAAACTTTCCCAGCTCGTCATTGTTGTTGTAGGAAAGCCATGGACAGTAAGTAACAGGTACAACATTGCTCTTCAGCTCACCATCCTTGCTAGCAACCTGTCCGTCTAGGGCATCGACAGCTGTTCCCACAACGTTGGTAGCATTTGAGATATCAATCACATCGGCATTGCGGTAGAGAGATTCTGTACTTTCAGTACCTTGACCAGCGTTTGAGTCGCGTGCGAGAACAAGGAATTGTGTTTCCGAAATATAATGCATCTCCGACTGACTAGCAACACGTCCTGTAGAGACAAGTGGTAGTTGAACGACGTATTCAGCCTCCAAAGTTGTCTTTTTGTCCTTAACACGGTACTTGAGGAGACGTGTGTTGCGACGCTTCTTCCCAGAGCTGCCACCATCCAAGATGGTGGCACTTTGAAGCATCGTATACAAATACTTGCCGTCCGGGCTGGCAGTGAGTGCCTCCAAACCTTGATTGTTGCCTCGACCGCTTGTAGGGTCACCAGGTACAATCTGAAACTCAGGGTCGTAGATAGGTGGGGAATCAGCGCTGAAGCTGTCGGTGCCGTTGCGTTGGGGAACAAAAGCATCTGGTGGGCGAACCGCTTTGATCATTTTGCCTTGACAGTCGAACTGGTATAAATAGGCAGCATACTCATCACTGACCCAAAATGTTCCGTCGTCCCCAAGTACTAGACCTTCGGTATCAAGAGAGATGCGAGCACCGCCAGGACCGGCTTGACCAAAGCCGTTACCGGTATCTGCGTTCGTCAGTAAACACTCCCCAGAGCTAGTATTCGCAACTTACATCTTGACAAGGGAAGAGCAGGGAATCCCGGGTACGTGATGGTATCGGTAGGGTCGAGGCCAGTCAGTGGTGTACCATCAGGACCAGCAAGAAGCAGAGTGTCCAAATAGGAGATCTGGAGGTTTGGGCTTGCTGGCTTTGCCACTGTAGCTTCGACTGGCGTAAATTTGACGCTGAACTTGTGGAGTCTAGTCTGAGTGTTTTGTGTTCCTTGCGTATTCCAGCCACGATCAGGCAAGCCCCAGACCACGCCCCCATAGATCCCGTTGTTGTATTTCCATGACTTCTTCTCGAAAGCGATGGCGCTTCCAATACCACCGATTGTATCGCCGAATTTGTCGCGAGCATCACTCGTTACCGATCCGAAGCCTGCGAGCTTTTCATATGTGTACAACTTGCCATTACACATAGTGACATTGGGAGCAGTTTGGATTGTGGAACCTTGGTCGCGGAGACTGACTGAGCCGGCGATGGCCCGGCCTATTGGGAAAGCCAGAAGACTCAGGGAAGTGGTGAAAAGCATTCCGATGGCTAGCCTACTGTCGCGTGCCTCAACAGGGGAGCTCGAGGGGCCATCATCTGGCTATATTAATAGCTGCAAGGTGAGATAGAGCGCGGGATGGACATGAACGGCCAGTCGGGTAAAGGATGACATCCTAGCTACGCGTTCATCACCCGCACCACACGTGCGCTGTTTGTTTGGCCGTGGATAGCGAGGCAATAGTTCTCATGCTGGAGCTACATAGTGGCTCAGTTTAGCCATGGGGCGGGCGCATAGCGTTAAGATTGGGGGATGCGGGGACGAATGCTTTTGCTAGAATGCTATTAAGGAACATTCAGGCATACGTCCTAGCAAGGGAAACCCCTTGTGGCTGCGTTGAAAGTGACGCGCAGGCGTGGGGGATGGAAGCACACGTTGTCCGTAGAGGGGCTGTGAATGGCTAACGGAGAGTTTGCCGAGGAACACAGCCTCCCCCATTGGGTGGTGGCGCATGCGGATAGATCTGTGTACGCGCACGTACGGTACTCACATGCATACCACACATTGTTACTGTCTGTATCCACATTACGCTAATGAGAATGTCTGGTACTTACAGCTACCTTCGCGTACTGCAATGCCGGCCAGCTTCACGTGAAGTCATTAACTCACTACACGTAACGTTTGTACATTGCTCAAGGCGCGGCTTCTATAAACCAAATAGTTGAACCCCGGAGGAAATAGACATGGTGAGACCATGGCGCACTCTTTCCGTTTCTCAGCGTACACTTTCCCTCGTTATGGCTGTCTCTTGTGTAGCAAAGTGAACAGGTATACATGTCACTTCGACTTCACCCTCTCCTTAAACCCTCATCGATATCACGGAAATTCTTAAGTCCTATTTGAACAATCATTTCTAACAGTGAACAAACAACTCTCTACCCTTGGGTATAAGGGCCTGCCTTTGTAGCTGTTCCAGCGCTCATGGAAGCCATGCTTAGAACTTCTAGCGACAACCTAATCACCACACTTGTCTCATATCTTGTACCTGATCAGCCCACTCCTTCGGAAACGCCATCGCCAAACTTGAGTGGAGATGGAGAATCTTCTTCAGGATTTCCCCGTCCTCTCACCAGCGACATCGAGAAAGACGAAGGCCATACCGAAGGAGATGCCACCAATCCAAGCCTAGAAACGATTCCCAGGAGTTCACTGAAGAGGTGTACCAGCGGTCTGACCGTCTCGAGCGGTATACCGAGAGAACAAAAGACGTCAGTCACAGCGCTGAGCGCATTCCGGTCAAAAGATGACATGTACCACCCAGAACATGTAGCCTTATCTCTATCGCCTACTCCACTGCAGTCATCTCCCATTGCCATACCATGGCCTTTTGACAGCTCACGTAATGGACTTGGGACGGTTACAGAAGAGGCTACAAAACCATCTTCAAGCTCTCAAAGCCTTCTCTTTGAGCGAACAGAACCTGTTTCCAAACATCCTCCGAGACCTAGCCAGCCTTGCCGTAGACTGGCGACGGATGGAATATTGACTAGAATGAGGCCGATCCTAACTAGATCCACAGCGGTAAACCCCAACTCGGATCCAGACCTAGCCAAGGCATACATGAATCCAAGGTCACACGATTGGTACTCACCCTTGAAGTCTTGTATCAAGAAGAGAGCGAAGAGCGACACTATCACGTCGCTTGATGGATTACGAAGGAACACAGAAGATCATGACTTCAAGACACTTTGTCGCATCAAGACTGTCGATTTCGAAGAGAATGGCTCTAAACCCTCTTCCCAGGTCTCGAGTAGAGTTATTATACCGAAGAGCTTAGACTAGGCTTCGAAGCACGACGTCAAAACGCTCTCCAGACCAACCAATACACGAAGAAGAGCTGCCAGTAATTATTTATTGTGCCCGGACACAATTCGCACAGTGAAGAGCAGTGTAGCAGACCCGGCGATCACACGAACAGATATACATATTATCGCCATCACGCCCTCATGGGACGCACACGACATTACCAACGAGGAAGGACCCGATCTAGCCACACCGACGATGCAAACCATAGAAACGAAGACCAGTAGCTATGAAGTGGTATGGGATGATGTGCTGCTGGAGCAGAAAGTAAGAGGGAGAGGGCGGCGAAGCTCTTCTGCAAGCCACTCTTTGGAAATGGTAAGTCCGTCTGCCAGGCGGGGTCTTGAGCGGGTCAATCCCAAGCTTGCAGGCTGGTTTGGAAGCTGGAATGGCGCATCAGACAGCTTCAAGTCCACGATTGTAGTTTTTCTAGACGACGATGGCCGAACCACGGGCTTTGACTGCAATGTAGAGGATAAAGAAGATGTACCGCTATTAGCGCCTTCGAATGGCCAGGTTACCAGTACCACTTCTTCTTACCATCCGTCTCGTCCTGCAAGTGTGCCCCTGAATGGAGATGTTTCCAGCGGAGATGTTTCAAGAGGAGATGTCATGGACGAAACACTCCCGTATGTTGGCCAGAATTTGTTACAACCTTCAGAACAATCATTACTCGTACGGAACCCTAAAATTCAGCGCAAGGGAAGATGGAACAAGCACCCCACAATGGCTCGCCATCTCTCAAGCCTCGAAGAAACAGACACGCGCTTCCATGGTCATCGCGACTCTGTTACTACAGCCCATGCCCGCCTTCTTCGTTTAGGAAAAGTCTCGCCAAGGCCGTTTGAGCGACAAGATTCTTATGAAATAGCTAAGAAGCGGAAGCACACCCGAAGTCAGGCTGCATCGGCAGAAAGCGCATATTCTCAGCCCAAAGAATCGTCGATTAGGGCTCTGGATCTTGTCACGAACAATGATACCGCTAAAGAGTCGCTGCTTGCAGCCAAAGAGCACGCTGCACAGGCACTGAAGGGTGGCAAACCGACCTCCATTCTCCGTTCACCAAACCACGACACCGATGAGCGACACTTGCGAATTTTTGAGTAAGTGAATTCGGTATGCTGATGCTGCGCGAAAGATAGATCCGGTCTTGTGACTGGGTATCAGCTGGGTTTGAGGTCGTGCAAGTAGGGACGAATGGGCGCGTCAGCATCTGCCAAGGCCGATGACGATATTATTGCCTCGTGTACCTACTTCCTAATTTGTACAGCGCCTTGGTCTGCCTACCGTTGACCAGGCTACTATGAAAAGATTGTTACCTATATTTCCTTTCCATGCTAAGCGATGTACTGAGATTGTGAAAATGAGTGCTTTGTCGAATCAGGAACACGATACTTGCAGCGCATTGTGTTGAGCTGTCCCTGTATGTGACTACTCCCACCCTCGCGCTTTTTCACGAGCAGATGTTGCCAGCATTGAGGCGCTCTTGCATACACACCACACATACTATGCCTCTGCTAAGATGACTGATTGCTGCTAACGATACCAAGAAAAGTATCACCGGACACTAAGACGCCCGAGGCTCAATGTGTAACATCGAACGATTAGTGCCGCAAAACGCGTTTGATCATTTGCAGCGATGAAGATGATGCCACACAAGCGCCGCTTCGCTTTTATATACTAAAATGGTACATATCCACAAAAGATTAACTATTCACAATGTCAGCAATTGCACCTTACAAACCAAGCCACGGCGCGTCCACCATGGAGTTTGCGACAAATGATACTTCGAAGCATCGTCAGCGATATGACGCGCTGCACAATGTCGTTGATGGCTCCGATTCGAGCACAGAGGTCGGTGACGAGTGGGACACAGAAAATGCCGCTCAGTCTCGGCGGAGAAGGAAAACGGTGTGGACGTGGTTGAGGAGGTATCGGTGGATGGTCGACACTACACTTTTGTTGGTGATTGTAGGGCTCCTGGCCGAGAAGAGATGGCAAAGATACGAGAAGGGTCATCTCTACGAGCTTGCCGGTGACGTTACTGGTTTTGCGCCAACATTTGGCCAGCAGATTGTTAGTTTCAAGCCCAATACTGTGTTTGCTCCTGAGGAGCCGACGGATTTTTGGAGCAAGGAGACGCAGCATGCTTGGCTGAGCATCGTTCCAGGTACGGGATGAAGCTACTCGTTTTCGGATACGAACAGTGCTGACCGAGTCAAAGAGGGCCTTGGCTATGTCGAAGTAAAGAATGCGTCAGAATACTCCAACCTACCGCATCCAATCCATGATTACCCCAATCACACGGTATTCACTACGTCAGTTACGCATCAGTTACACTGCCTGTACACGATACTTGAAGCGTATAACACCATGAAGCTTACGGTTGCCTCACCGGCATCGGCAGACCCTATCAAAAAGCCGTGGCACATCAACCACTGTTTTGAGTATATTAGACAGGCAATAATGTGTGCGGGAGATGTAGCGCTCGAGGGAGCGGCGACGAGCTTTCCAGGCGACGAGCATGGGCAGGACCTAGGAGGGAGTGACGGATGGGACGCCAAACACGTGTGCAAAGACTATGGGCAGGTGTACGAGTACCTGGAGAGGGAAACGATCAATCACATGAAGTGGATCTCGTCGGGTTAAGGCGAGGCACAGGGCTCCTCGGTATTAAAGATTTCTTCAAAGTGTGAGGAGCATGTGAAGAAGATGTAGGGTGCCAGAGTGTGTAGTACAGGAGGATTTACACACAGGGCCCGCATAGGCTGACGACGTGGATGGGGTCCCCTGTCGATGTGATTTTTTTACGAAGGTCCAAGGCATCAACATTGGGAAATGCATGACGACAACGCATGCAAATTGATTGGATGCGGGCTTTGTTGACCTTAGAGATGGTTGGTTTTATGGCATTGTGTTTGGTGTCTAGTCGACGTACATCCGTATACATACGAACGCACACACACTACATAGTAGAAACATACACAAGCATGCTTACCCACATACTACACGGATGCTCCAGGCATCTCTAAGCAGCAACGCTGCCCGCAGACAGAAGCCAAAGCACAACAGTAGCACTACACAGAGAACACCCTCACTAAGAACAAACTATACCTAGAACGGCACTTAACTAAAGACTTACATAGTCCCTGACTGCATGTAGACTCTAATGGAATAATGATACACGGATGCTCCACAAAATAAGAATTCCGAAGCGGATGATTAAGAAGTGCCGCATTTTCCGAAGGCGGGTGAATACAAGCGGCGGTACGGTCGTTGCCCCAAATGCGACGCTCCCACTATGTCGGGTGGTGGTGTGGCCAATCGGATACCGGCTTTGCCCCTAGCGCTCGTCGGAGCATTGCAGCCACATCGGCATCACCGAGCGTACACTGCGTACACTTACGTAGTCCGCCTATGCCGATGTTTCTTGTCTCGGAGCTTACTGCTAGAATGGCTAACGGTCCCGTCGCCGTCGCTGGCATTGTCCAAAATGTAATCTTGACCGACCGCTTCCGAGTCTATAAGAAGCACATCTGCCCCCTCTTGGCATACTCTCTCCCTGTTGCACATCCATTCAGGTTCCAAAAAGAGTGAACTTTGCGAGCCTTGCTGATTGTGGAGAAGCCTGGTATTCCACAACGATAACTAAATTCGACTACAGCTCGGCCGAGTAACTCGCACGACCGCACTTTCGTTACCACAGAAAGAACGCATTTTGCCCATTCCTGTGGACATCTGGAAAAAGACCTTGATCGGAGAAGCCGACAGTAACGTGAACCTCTACTACTCCACCATCGAGTCGTATCTCTGTGCCATTGATTAAAAGGCCAATCCATCTACACGTCCCGTTGACTTCCCCCTCCACACGTCCATCCGCTCGCTCAACAAAGTCCCAATCCTCCAGACACAATGGCGCAATCGCCGCTCATCGTCATTCTTGCGGGTGCTGCCGTTTCCTACTTTCTGTATACCCGCATCGCACTCTACCTCGCACGCCGCCGCTTCAAGAAGGAGCACGGCTGCCAGCCATGCAAGGCCCAATTTCACAAGGACCCCATTCTGGGACTCGATGTCATGAAGGCCATGGCACAGTATAGCAAAAACCACACCACCTTGCAAGAAAGCAAGAAGCGCTACGAGAGGCTCGGCAACACTTACCACAACCGAATCGTCAACCAGCCTTACATCACGACCTGCGAGCCCGAAAACATCAAGGCCGTCTTGAGTTTGAGATTCAAGGACTACAGCTTTGCCCACCGACAGCCTACTTTTGGTCCTCTTTTGGGTCATGGTATTTTCAACGCAGATGGCGACCGCTGGGCCAACAGCCGTCATCTCCTACGCCCCAACTTTGCACGCGACCAGGTTGCCGACATTGATACTTTCGAACGCCACTTCAACCTCATGCTCAAGCATATTCCCAAGGATGGCTCGACAGTCGACTTGCAAGTTCTCTTCTTTCACCTGACGCTTGACACCGCAACCGAATTTCTGTTCAACCACTCGACTGACTCACTTCGCATGCTTGGTCAGGAAGACGTCGACAATGAAGATGCCATCTTTGGTAAGGCATTCAACTTTGCACAAGAAGATATTACCGTCCGCGCTCGCTACGGCCCTTTTGATCGCTTCAGGAGAAATGTTGAAGGCAAGAAGGCCATCGAAATCTGCCACACATACATTGAGAAATTTGTCGACGATGCTCTGCAGTTCAGACAGAATTTGGATGCTGAAAAGATGGCTGGCGGCGACAAGTATTACTTCATCCAGGAGGTGGCAAAGCAGACGACGGACAAGAAGAGAATACGCGAAGAGCTCATCAACATCCTGCTTGCTGGGCGAGATACGACTGCGAGTTTGCTGAGCAACATGTTCTTTGCTATTTCCAAGAACCCTGAAATCTTCGCAAAGCTTAGGGAGGAGGTTGCCACACTTGAGGGACGCACACCAACATACTCAGAACTGAAGAATTTCAAATACGTCAAGTGGTGCCTGAACGAATGTAAGTTTTGGCTGATCCAGTAGTAGCGTGCCTATACTAAGCGCATTATATAGCACTTCGCATCCACCCTGTTGTACCTGGAAACTCACGATACGCCATCCGTGACACTGTGCTGCCCCTGGGTGGTGGTCCCGACGGCCGGTCACCGCTCTTCGTTCCCAAGGGCACAACAGTCGGCTACTCACCATACACAATGCACCGCCGTCAGGATATCTATGGACCGGATGCTGACGAGTTCAAGCCGGAGCGCTGGGAGACACTGCGTCCTGGGTGGGAGTACCTTCCGTTCAACGGTGGCCCACGTATCTGTCTCGGCCAGCAGTATGCGCTTATTGAAGCTAGCTACGTCACTGTCCGCCTTATACAAGAATTCAAAGCCATTGAGAGCAGAGACCCTGGGCCATGGCAGGAAGGTCTAACACTGACCCTTTGCTCGCTGAATGGCGTCAAGGTTGGTCTCACACCAGCATAAAGGAAGCCTGGGGCTAGCCATGACTGTTGTGAGACTTAAAAAATTGGGAGGCATTTTTTCTTCTTTCTTCTTTCTTCCAGATCACGTTTTCGGCTCAAAGTAGTTTGTATGAATATTCTCTAAGACGGAGTGCGTCCAAGTTGTTTGTGGGATGTGTAGGTAATCATGTTTGCTATTTGAGATTTTGGAATAGACTACACCTACCTACTACTCCAGAGAGAGATGTGCAGCGGGGTACAGGTATGGATGGGGAGCGATGGCCACTGTACTGTAGATTGAAATGAAATGAAATGAAATGGACACATAACTTGTACATTGGCAGAGCGGGGTAACTAACCAAATTGTTTAAATGTAGATACGAGCCAGATCAGCTTGTGGTGCCAACGTAGAGTGCTCGTGGCATATTCCCCATGCTGCACCAGCGCAACCGCCATTGTCCTAATGGAGACTAGCGCCGGAAGTCCGCAGGTGGCCACCCAGGAACCCAGGTGTTGATCAACAACAGCCAAACGCCCGCTGCTCCGACACAACCCACCCCCCCGAATCTTTTCTTGCCTGGCCTTTGCTACGGCCCAGTCGCCAGCAGACATCATGTCGCGAAGCCACCGTCCTTCGACTACGCCCATGGACTTTGAGTGGACAAATCAGACGGGACCCATTGACGCACAATCGCCCTTCCTCGCCGCCAGCCAGCAAAAGAAGCGTAAGCACTCTCCGACCGGTTGGCTTGATTTCCGCACATGGCATGCAAGATGGAACACGACGGCTAACCCAGGGCCCTGGTTGGGCCACGCAGGCCCCCACTCCCTCGTCGACTCCCCCTCCAAAGGCGGCTTTGCGACACCAACTCGTTTACGCGACCCCGACAACCGCATGACATACTTCAGCCGCGACCTCAGCAAGCCCTTGCCCTCCACACCAGCCTCTTCGCTGCCCGCGCACATCCAGCCCAGCCCGTGGTCGATGCGCACCCCGTCACACGACATCGACTTCAGTTCAGGCGGCGAGACCCCCGGCACCCCGATGATAGAAAGCGACATCGGCACACCAGACACACAATTGGTCACCAAGATGGGACGACTGGCTAATGGCGATACCGACAGGAAGGGCGGCCGCCGCGACAGCTGGTTCAAGCGGACCTTCATGTCGACCCCCAGCCCGACTAAGGATCGCGACAAGGAGCGGGAACGAGACAAGGACCAGCCCCAGCCTCAGAAGCCCTACTCCAAAAAGGCAGAGAGCCGCATCGTGAAGCGCCGTTCCGAGCGATCGCGGTCTAAGAAGCGAGTCGCCCTTCGTGATGACGATGCTGACGACTCAGACAACGATCAAGCCCGCCCACCCATTGCCCCAAAAGAGGCGGGGCCTGTTCAACAAACCTTTGCTATGAGTCTCGGTGGATTCTTGTCGTGGGTCGAAGCCCATCCGAACCTTCCTTCTGTACTCTCCTACTACCTCCAACTCACCGTCAACATGTTCCTTGGCAGCCTCTTCATATACATTGTCTACTCTGCATGGGCGGGCGTCATGACCGACGTGGACATTGAGTCTTCCAAGCATGCCTCAGAGGTCATGGTGGAGATTGCTGCTTGTGCCACCGAGTACAATCGCAATCGCTGCCGGCCCGAGGAGGTGGTACCGGCCATGGAAAAGGCCTGTGGTGTGTGGGAGACTTGCATGAACCGTGACCCTAAGAAGGTTGCGCGTGCAAGTGTGACAGCAAAGACATTTGCTATGATTTTCAACAGTTTTGTTGAGGAGTTCAGCTATAAATCCATGGTATGTGCTAGTCTTTCTGCTTTTTGGTATGGGGTGAGACCGACAAACGAGCCTGCATATATCTAGTACACAGAGATTGAGCATGCTTGGTTCCATCCCTCTTACCTCTTGAAGCCCCAGAAACAAGATTTTCCAGTCCCGGATGTGATTCAAACCGCTAATTCATACTTTTCACAGGTCTTCACAGCCATCATCATCTTTGGTGGCTTCAATCTCTCAAACTGGGCCTTTGGCCTCATCCGTTCCCAACAACAGCAGCAACAGCAGCAGCAACAATCACAACACTCGCAAGGCGACTACATGCCACAAACCCCCCATCGCGTAGCCTCAAACTCGTATATGGACCATCAGCAGCAACAGCAAGGATACCACAACCCGTATCAGCAAAACTGGCAACAACAACAGTTGCCACCCTACCAATCACAACATACGCCGTATACTGGCCAGAGACATATCGAGGCGGCTCCGCCCCTCATCCATGCACATACCATGCCTCAGCTACCTTCTGCTACATCAAACAGCATGGCAGATCCAATTTCCTCTGCGCACTTGCTTGAAGGCAGTAGTAGAACTACCCGAAAGAGGAATCTGTTTAGGTAGTCTTTCTATGTCTTTCTCTGTTTCTCTCTTTTTTTCTTTTTTCCCTTTGTATCTTTATTTCGAGTCATTTATACACCCCTTTCTGTTTGTTCTCTCATCTTCTTCGTTGGTTCCAAGCTATGCTTGTTTGTGGCTTTCTGTGTTGTGTTTTGAGGGAAAAGTTCTAGGGCATATGGGACTGACACCTGGTGGTGGAGCTTAAATTAAAGGGACCTTACTGCTCAAAGCATAACAAAATGGCGAAAGCGGTGTTTGGAGCATAGCTTGATTTTGGTTCTTGGTTCTTGGCTCTTGGTTGCGTCACGCGTTCCCCTTTGTTTCCAGAAATGGACGTAAATCGAGTTCTGGATATATCGCGCATATGCAAAAGTTACAAAGATTTGTTCTCAAAACTGATAACAAATGCATTACTCAATGTTCGTCGTACGGATAAAAGTTCATACAGCATAAGCCTCTCCAAAGCCTGGATATCAAAACCAAAGTCTACGTCATATACACCCGTCCACTTGCCCCTCCCCCCCAAACGCCTACCTTTTATCCTTGTGCTTGCTCATCTGACCCCGCGTAAGACAACACAGGACGCATCAATCGTCACTCAACTTAGGCAGCCGCCTCAGTCTTGGCCTCTTCCTTTCCACTCTCCTCATACTTCTCCCAGTTGGCCAGAATGTTGCCAATCTTGGGAGAGTTGGTAAGCTTGTACACATCCTCAAAGTACTCCTTGGTCAACGCAAACGGTTTCGCAGTCACATTGGGGATGTACTTGCCCACCAGCTTGCTCGGGTCAATCGATGTCTTGTGGATCTTCTTAAGCAAGAAGGATCGGAACGGCTTGACACCGGAACGCAAGAAAGTCGAGTGGAAGGGCACATCAATACCCTTGAGTGGAATGGTAGCAAAGCCACGTTGCAGGTCGAGAGGCTTAGGCTTGGCCTCTGTTTGCTCAGCACACCCCTTGATGATCTCTACCAGGTGATTCTTGACCTCTTCAAGCGAGAGAGTCTGCATAAGCGCCTGAATGTCGATTTTCTGTTGCTTGAGGTAGTTTGTTACGCCTGTGAGGCAGTCTAGAGCGCGAAGGTCACCAGCGGCAACGTATTGCATGTTAGCAATGTTGTAGTTGACAATCTCCAGCAACCATCCGGTTGTTTCGGCGATGTTCTCAACAACGTATTGGAGCGCTTGCTCGTTGAAGGTCTTGGAAATCCTGCTAGGGTTGACAGCGCACATCGAGTAATTGGAACGACCAGTCTCATCACGCTCGACGGCGACCTGCATCGTAAGACCGCGGTAGAACACGACTGAAACCAAACTCTCAATAGGCATGACCTCAGCCATGGCTGCTAGAGCGGAATATTCACCGAGCGAATGTCCGGCGAACGTGCTTTCGACTTGGATCAAGCCCTTGGCACGCATGTCCTCAAAGGACGCCTTCTCCATGAGGGTCAGAGCCGGCTGTGTGAACTGAGTAGCTGAGAGTAGACCAGCTGGTGAACGGTAAGTGTACGATGTGGTGTTCTCGTCAATCTCCTTGAAAATCTTCTCAGACTTGATACTGCCGTCAGCAGCGACTGTCTCGAATGTCATGGACATGTAGTTCTGGCGGATAGCCTTGCCGACAGGTCCGCCAAAGTGGATGGTCAACTCCTTCGGGTTGTTCTTAACAATGTTCGTGATAGCGAAACCTATTCAGGATTAGACAGTACAGAAAGCGTATCAGCTTATTGAACTTACCATAGTTATCCATGAAGTGCTTGTCGGCACGGTCCCAAACCTCCTTAGCAACAGGACTGCTGTTGTAGAGCTCCATACCCATGCCTTGTTCCTGGGAACCTTGACCAGTAAAGACATAGGATGTTGTTGGTTGCTCGACCTCAGCCTCACCAAGCAGAACTTTGTCTTCGGTTTCCTGATTGCTGACTTCGATCTTGATGATCTTGCGGCCAGAAACCATACCAACGTGCTGGAGCTTGACGTCTAGCATGTCGTCAGGAAGGACCATACCAACGAGGTTGACGTGGTAGCTCCTGACACGGCCAACATTGTTTTCCGCAGCCCATGTCTCAACCAAACTTCGGACAGCTGCACTGGAGTACATGCCATGAGTGATGGTACCGGGGAGGTTGGCATAGCTGGCGAAGACACGTGAAACGTGAATGGGGTTGTAATCGCCAGAGACACGAGCATAGTTCTCGTTGGAGGCGGGTGCCTTGAGGCTCAGAGGTGTCTTGCCGTGCAGCGGAATAGCATTTTCAAAGAGCACTGGTTGGTCGACTGCAGCTCCGTTACGCTCCAAGTAGTCCATAACAGGGTTTCCAAATGCGATACCCGATCGGTAATCAACCGAAGCAATCTGAATAATCTCTTTGGTAGGGAGCTCGAGCAAGACTTCTCCTTGAGTCTCAATGTCTGAGAAGACAGTCTTGTTCTTGTACCTAACAACAGTCTCCAGCTTGAAAAGCAAAGTCTTGTTAAGCAGATCAATCTCGGGCTCTTCAAAGTTGAACCACTCCTTTGATCGCAAAATGGCGACATCCTTGCTGGTAGCCAGGTGCAGCTGGATAGGCTTCTCAACCTTCCTTTGGAACGTATTTTCGAAGTCGTCATAAGCGCCACGGTATAGGAACTGGCTAGTAACCTCCATTACCGGTTTGCCATCGCGAGTGATGGTACCGCAAACTTCGACCATTTTACCTGAGTCCTGGTTGATGACAGCATTGATTTGAGCCGTCGTATCAAGAACATCGCCCTTCTTGAGAGGCTCAGCACCAGATATCATACGGAAGCCGTTGGACAGATGCACTAGCTTGAGCAAGTCACCGTCAATTGCGCGGGGGAAGATGGGTTTGGTGATGGCCTTCCAGCCAACGACAATTGCGAAATCCATGGGCGCGAAAACTTCCTTGCCTGGTCGGTCAACGAAAGCCTCGCCTGTGTTGCCAACTGCGTGAACAAAGTCGTTGATGGCCTCACTTGTCACAGTGGCACGGCCACCGTCAAAGGTCGAAGTGACAGAAGCATCAAATGGGCAGACTTCCTCACCAAACCAGATCTTGTAGTAGAACTCCTTGATCCGGTCGTTGCGGGCCTCCATGACTTCGTGGATGGGCGCATAACCCACGTCGGGGCGATAATTGAAGCGGAAAGGCAACGCGACTGGCTGCTTGAGGGCAGTGCGCTCTTCATAGAGGTTGAGAAGAATCTCATTGTCCTTTGTGAGGCTGACATCAGCTGTTTTGATCAGCTTGCCGCCGGTGTGCAGCTCCTTGACGATAATGCTAGTGTGGGCAGGTTCTTTAGGGTTCTGAATCTCGACCATCATGCCGCGAGTTGGCGCGAATATCCGTGCAGTCGGATTGGTCTGGAAGCGCTGGCCCTGTACGAAGATATCCGCAGTGAAGAAGGCATGCCTCCACGAATAGCTGGTACCAGCCAAAAGTTGAAGCCATGAATGAACGTCAGGCATGGTGGCGTTGGGAGCGGCGGCAAGACGGTAGACGATCTTGTTCTCAAGCTCTGAGATGGTGAGGCCATCAACATCCAGACCCTGGGGAGGAGCGAGCAGATTGCTGCCAAAGTACTCGATGACAGGGACCTTTGACTCATCGTCACCATAGATATCGCGGAGCAGGTACTTGATATGACCCTCATGAACACCATCAAGAATCTCCTTGATCGGCTCGTCAACCTTTGTAGAGTATTTGACAGCCATGGGACCTTGCAGGATACATGTCCTGCCAACGTCCTGATCCACGACAGCATCGAGATCTTCGGATTGCCAAAGAGAATCCTTCTTGAAGAAGAACTCAAAAGTATCATCGAGAACTGGGACAAATGGAACAGGCTTTTGGCCACGGCGCTGGCAGAGCAGCAAGAAATGCTGCACATCCTGGGCATTGATGAGCTGCTCATCAGCCTCAGGGTAAGCCTTGAAGACCTTCTCGAGCATCGGAAAGGGGTCGTTGAGCTCTTCGTAGTTCTGGATCAGAGACTCACTACTGGTCTTGCTGAAGCGTTCCTCCAACCGGCGGATAAAGTCGCCTGTCAGGCGCTTCAAGCTTGGGTCGATCCAGCGAGACTGATGCTTGACGTACATCAACTCCACCATGCGTTGAACAACTTCGGCGTAGGTCATGTCCTCAAGATCGACAGACATGCCTTTCTTGTTCTTGCCGAACCAGACCTTTTGGAAGTCCTTGTTCAACTTGTCAATAATGTACTCGCGCATCTTCTTCAGCTCGGGAACACGCTTGGCCTTGTCGAGGCTGAAAATCTTCTGATCCATCTCGTGCCAGAAGATGACACCGCGAGTAGCAAGCTTGTGAATGGGCTCGCCCATTTCGGAGCGAACAGTGATGACACCACCAGCAGGGCCCTTGTAGGTCTTTTCCCATTCACTGTCCTCAAGGCCTGGAGCATCAACAATGGCCTGCTTAGCCATCTTGGACGTATGTGCTTCCTTGGCGGTCATGACACGGCTACCAAACAAGCAACCATCGAAAGGCATGGGTGGATAGCCGAACTTGGTTGACCAGGATCCGGTGAGATACGGGTAAGTATCTTCAGCGCCACCAAAGCCCGAGCCAGCAACAAGAATGAGGTTGTCGCACTTGCGCAGACGGCTGTACATTTGGAGAATGGGCTGGTGGAAGTCCTCGAATGAGTGGTGACCACCACCACGACCACCAGTCCACTGAAGAAGAACAGGGAAAGTGGGGTTTGCCTTGGCGATGTTGATGGTCTGTTGGATAGCCTCAACGGAACCTGGCTTGAAAGCAATGTGCTTTATTCCGAGTGTCTCTATGTATTCGTTGGCGACTTCAATAGATGGAACACCAGCACCAATGGTAAGTCCCTCAATGGGAACACCATCAGCCCTGAGTTTTGCCAGGAGGGGAATCTGCCAACCCATAGCACGCGGGTTGACGTAGATCAAATTGACTGTGATACCCCTGCCAGCAGGAATAGCCTTCTCAACCTTGGAGATGGCAGCAGTCATGGTCTTCTCATTGTAGTAACCACCACCAGCAAGTTCAATCTCGTAGCCTGCGTTCATTGTCGCTGCAACAAAGTCCCATGGTACTGTGCATGGTGTCATACCAGCAACCATGACTGGAGGTAGGCCGAGTGTGCGACTCATCTTGGTATCGACATAGGTCTGACCAGTAGAAGTCTTGACAAGGCGAGGGCCGTGTTCCTTGACCCAGTCGACAGCGTACTTGACAGCATGGTCGAAGTCACGGTCGAAGATCTCCGGCTTGTATCCGACTTCGGCATTCTGGCCATCAATAGCACCGGCAAGGATAACACGGACACCAGTACCGTCCTTGTTCCGGTTTGTTAGAACGCCAAGACCAGAGATGCCGCCAGGGCCAAAGTCAAGGATGTGGGTTGCCTTGGGGAATACTGTGGCCTTTTCCCATTCTACTGAGTCGGCAGTGATCATGCGGACGAGCCTTGGCACAATGTCGTCCGTATCGGTCTCGCGTAGGTCTTGGCCAGTGTGAGTATCGTACATGGGGATGCCAAGGTCAGCGGTGGAGATCTTGATGGCCTTGAGATCATCCTCAAGCTGCTTGGTCGCATCTGCGAGGTATGGGCTGTGAAATGGGGCTGTGATGGGTAGGAAACGGTTGACAAAGCGTACTTTGCGCTCCGTGAAGGGTATCCTGGTCTGATCCAAGCCGGTAGGAGCCTTGTCTTTGCGCAGACGAAGGTTCAGACCGTACAGGGAGATGGGCGGACCCGTTACAACAAAGTTGCGCGCACTGTTGACAAGAGAAATGGCAATGTGACGGTCTTCGGGCAAATGAGCGTTGGTCGCGTCAATGTGGTCCTGAACCGCCTTTCTTGAGAGGTCGCGGATCGACAACATAGGTGTCGGTGTGCCCTCACCATTGTCAATTGAATCTTGAAGCACTGTGGGTGCGAGTGATGTCCTGGGGAAGGCTTGTTGACTTCGCGTACCAATCCAGAAGAGAATCTCGATAGCCTTCTTGGCAGCTCGTTCGAAGGTCTCCCAGTTCTTCGCTTCGGCGATGGCGGCCGCTGTGACCACACCTTGCGAGTGACCAGTAACACCGCGCAGACGGCTTCGCACATGGCCCGGGTGACTCCCGAGAACTCTGCAGGTCACGACATAATGTGCAAGCTGTGTCAACCCAATCAAGGGCAAACTGACGGGTGCAGATACCAGGTAGTCGGTGTCGGGTTGCGAGTCTCGGTTGTTGAGCCATCGCATTACATCAAGGCCCTTGGAGTAGAGCTTCTCAGCGCGCGGGTCTCGCGATAGCTGCAATAGATGCTGTGCTTCTGCGGCAATGAAATCTTCTACAAATGAGGGGTAGGTGTTGTAGATCTCGCGGAGCTCATCAAAATACTCTTCGATGTTTCCCTGTCCGCCCAGAACAGCGTATATGAAAGCGTTCTCGTCTGAGGCTTCGCGGAAAAGCGCTGACTCGTGGTGTTTGATGGGTCGCTCTACGGCGGCGCGAGCAGCGTAGTATGACCGCACTGTCACCAGCTTCTTCTCGGTGATACCAGGAAGAGAAGCGGCCAGTGCATGCACCTCGTTGCCGCGCAAGAAAGCACGCTCAAATTCGGTGAGGACTAGCTTAAGGACCTCCTCGAACGAATCAGGGTCTTCACCCTCCTCTACCTCCTTGGCAACGAAGCCCAGGTACCGAGCCACCAGCTCAGGCACCGAAGATGGTTCATCATCTTGGGCAAGCTCGTCGGTGGGCTCGGGGAGGGTAGACGTGAAGGTATCTCTCAGCTGCTGCGCATTGAAGTGCAGAGCAGTGGGAATGAGGAGCGTGTACTCGAGCGAGCCGTGGGAGAGGATGAGCGGGCGCAGGTTTGCCGCCGACCGGGGCGTGGAGATGCCCGTCTGCTGGCCGGAACCGTACATGATTGTGGGTATTGGGATTACTTGGTGCCCTGTGGAATGGCGGGTGTCAGCTTTGTGTTTGTTTTGTGGGTGCTAGTGGCGGGCGGGGCACAGTCTTGTGGAATTTGAGGTGAGAGATGATGGGAGACCGGAGGCAGTAGGTGGGGAGCGGAAAGCGGAAGGCGCATACCTTGGGACTGATTATGGCCCTATGGAAAGAGCGACTTGGAGCGGGAAAGAGCGTCTGAGCAGCGTGAGTAGGCAAGTGAGGTGGGCGGGGAAGGAGCGATGCCGGTGCAAGCAATTGAAGACCCAACTGGGGGTCAATTGCTTACAACGAGCAGCCAATGCGTACCTCTTCACTCAGACAGAAGTCAATCTGGCCACAGTGGGTGAGTGTGTGTGGTCGTGTGCGCGGGAATTGGTGTGTACTGCTAGGGGTGTGGTGTAGCAGCTCCCGTGCTGGGTGCGGTAAGTGTTGCGAGCGGCGTCGAGGGTCAACCGCATGCAACAGGAATTGGAGAGAGGGGCCCCGGGGGTTTTGGACAAAAGACACTCGGCAGTGCTCAGGCAATTGGAGTGGGGAGAGCAGAGGAGCAATGAGTCGGAGGCGGTGCGCTGGCGTGGATTATGATGGCGCCGTTCTCGTCGACTTTTTCGACGAGCACTTCACAAATGGGCCCGCATTGCATTGCATGGGTGGCTAGGGCCAGCAGGGTCCACGCTACGGTACGCAGACTATTATGTTCCTACATAAACTGCTGGGGGGGCTTTGCTCAACAACTCGGATCGCCGACGCACACATCCGATAGCACGCAGCTGTTGAGTGTTCGGCGGCCTAGACAATGTCGCGATCCAATCCTGCTGTCGTCTCTTGCTGCTGCCTTGTGCAGTGCTCAGTGGCCCTCGCAAGCTCAACTGTTCCCGGCGACATGGGCGCACTGCGTCGTGGAGCATCGGCCAAAGCAGTAACGAGCTGCAGTGCCGGACAGGGATCCGGGAATTTTAGTGAGCAGCCAGAGCATGGAGGCGGGCGAAATCCTCAACGGCCCTGCCAGCAACAACCAAAGGCCACGCCGCTGTTCTTTACCCAACCGATAACCCGTCAATGCGTTGGGCCCGGCGTCTCTGCAACTCCCGCTCGTAGCTTTTTTTTCTTCACTGCCCGCCAGACAAAGTTTCCGCGGGGACAGGCAAGCAACTGCAACCCCTCCCGGACCCTTGATCCGCAACACAGTTGTGCCCTCACCGCACCATACACTACCCACTACCCATCTAATAGCGCGTCTTTCCCCTGGCGCCTCTCTGCCCTCCTTGTCCCACGAGTCCTTTTGTCTATTTTGTGACTGAGATACCCCATTGAGCTCCGTCGAGCCTCAAGCCACGCTTCCTCCTCCTCCACCTCCTCCGCGCTCCACACCCACCTCATCATGCGTCCAGAGGTCGAGCAGGAGCTCTCGCACACGCTGCTCATTGAGCTACTCGCATATCAATTCGCCTCGCCCGTCAGGTGGATTGAGACGCAGGATGTCGTCCTCGGCGAGAAGACGACGGAGCGCATCGTCGAGATTGGCCCCGCAGACACACTCGGCGTAATGGCAAAGCGCACACTGGCCAGCAAATACGAAGCACACGATGCTGCCCGGTCACTGCAGCGTCAGATCCTCTGCTACAACAAGGACGCAAAGGATATCTACTACGATGTAGACCCTATAGAGGACGAGCCAGAGGCTCCAGCATCCGCCCCAGCTGCCTCCTCGTCTGCCCCCGCTGCATCGGCGCCCGCTGCTGCTGCCGCTCCACCACCCCCGAGCGCTGGACCTGCCGCTCAGGTTCCAGATGCACCAGTCACGGCTACCGACATTCTGCGGACGCTCGTGGCCCAGAAGCTCAAGAAGCCCCTCATGGACATTCCGCTGTCCAAGGCCATCAAGGACTTGGTTGGAGGTAAGACCAATTGCAGACCCACGAGGCAGTACTCCCACTAACTTGTGCCTACAGGCAAGTCTACCCTCCAGAACGAAATCCTCGGAGACCTGGGCAAGGAATTCGGCTCCACCCCAGAGAAGCCTGAAGACACCCCTCTCGACGAGCTCGGTGCTTCAATGCAGGCTACCTTCAATGGTCAGCTTGGAAAACAATCCTCTTCCCTCATTGCCCGTATGGTGTCCTCCAAGATGCCTGGTGGCTTCAACATCACAGCTGTGCGCAAGCACCTCGAGACAAGGTGGGGGTTGGCGCAAGGCCGACAGGACGGAGTCTTGCTGCTCGCCATTACCAACGAACCACCTGCGCGTCTTGGATCCGAGGCTGAAGGTAAAGCCTTCTTGGATGAGCAAGCGAACAAATATGCAGGCATTGCAGGAATCAACTTGTCTGCTCCTACAGCCGGCGGCGATTCTGGCGGTTCTGGTGGCGGCATGATGATGGACCCTGCGGCCATTGACGCCCTGACCAAGGACCAACGCCAACTTTTCAAGCAGCAGCTTGAGCTGTTTGCGCGATACCTCAAGATTGACTTGCGCTCAGGCGACAAGTCTTTTGTCGATTCACAAAAGGCCCAGTCTGCGCTTCAAGCCCAGCTTGATCTCTGGACCACTGAGCATGGCGAATTTTACGCGTCTGGAATTGAGCCTCAGTTTACGCCACTCAAGGCGCGTGTCTACGACTCATCGTGGAACTGGGCTCGCCAAGATGCCCTCACCATGTACTACGATATCATCTTCGGCAAGCTCAAGGCTGTCGATCGTGAAATCGTCAGCCGCTGCATTGCCATCATGAACCGATCAAATCCGCTGCTCCTTGACTTCATGCAGTATCACATGGACCACTGCCCTACTGAGCGCGGTGAAACCTACGAGCTTGCAAAGGAACTTGGTCAACAACTCATTGACAACTGCAAGGAGGTGTTGAACGAGGCACCTGTCTACAAGGATGTTGCCATACCCACCGCACCTCATCTTGAGATTGACCCCAAGGGCAACATGAACTACCAAGAAGTTCCAAGAGCGAGCGTTCGAAAGCTTGAACATTACGTGCGCGAAATGGCTGAAGGAGGAAAGTTGTCTGAGTACGGCAACCGAACAAAGGTCCAAAACGACCTGCAAAGAATCTACAAGCTCATCAAGCAGCAACACAAGCTCTCCAAATCATCACAGCTGCAGATCAAGAGCTTGTACAGCAACGTCATTCGCTCTCTTTCCATGAACGAGGGCCAAATCATGCCTAGTGAGAACGGCAAGGCTGTCGGTGGGAAGCGGGGCCGCAACGGTCGCATCCACGCCTCTAAACAAGGCAAGGTCGAAACCATTCCCTTCCTGCATCTCAAGAGGAAAGATGACCATGGTTGGGAGTACAGCAAGAAACTGACAGGTGTCTACCTCGATTGTCTTGAGGATGCTGCCAAGTCCGGTGTTACGTTCCAGGGCAAGTACGCTCTTATGACAGGTGCTGGCGCCGGTTCCATTGGTGCCCAGGTCCTTCAGGGCCTTATCAGTGGGGGAGCCAAGGTTGTTGTGACGACTTCTAGGTTCTCACGCGAAGTCACTGAGTACTACCAATCCATGTACTCACGATACGGTGCTCGTGGCTCCCAGCTGATTGTTGTGCCTTTCAACCAAGGCAGCAACCAGGACGTTGAAGCCTTGATTGACTACATCTTTGACACCAAGAAAGGCCTCGGCTGGGACCTTGATCTCATCGTTCCTTTCGCCGCCATCCCCGAGAATGGCCGTGAGATTGACAGCATTGACTCCAAGTCTGAGCTCGCACATCGCATCATGCTGACCAATCTCTTGCGTATGCTCGGAGCTGTCAAGAAGCAGAAGCAGGCTTACGGTTACGAGACCCGCCCAGCACAAGTCATTCTTCCCTTGTCGCCCAACCACGGCACTTTTGGCAACGATGGTCTCTACTCGGAATCCAAAATTTCGCTAGAGACTCTGTTCTCAAGGTGGCACTCAGAAAGTTGGGGCAATTATCTCACGATTTGCGGTGCCGTCATTGGCTGGACCCGTGGTACTGGACTCATGGGCGCCAATAACATCGTCGCTGAAGGCATTGAGAAGTATGGTGTACGTACCTTCTCTCAGCAGGAGATGGCCTTTAACCTACTTGGTCTGATGGCGCCACCGATTGTCAACCTGTGCCAGGTGGAGCCCGTGTGGGCAGATCTTAACGGTGGCTTCCAGTACATTCCCAATCTCAAGGACCTTATGACAGACCTCCGCAAGGAACTCACGGAAACGAGTGATATCCGCAGAGCCGTCATTAAGGAAAATGCCATCGAGAACAAGGTCGTCAATGGCGAGGCGAGCGAGGCTCTGTACAAGACAGCCAAGATCGAACCCCGTGCAAACATGAAGTTCGATTTCCCCAAGCTCCCTGATTGGGACACCGAAGTCAAGCCTCTTAACGAGAACCTCAAGGGCATGGTCGACCTTGAGAAGGTTGTTGTCGTCACCGGTTTTGCCGAGGTTGGTCCTTGGGGTAACTCGAGGACACGCTGGGAGATGGAGGCCTACGGCGAGTTCTCCATTGAAGGATGTGTTGAGATGGCCTGGATCATGGGTCTTATCAAGAACCATAATGGTCCTCTCAAGGGCAAGAGCTACTCTGGCTGGGTTGATGTAAAGACAAACGAGCCAATCGACGACAAGGATGTCAAGCCAAAGTACGAAAAGTACATTCTTGAACACTCTGGTATCCGTCTTATTGAGCCAGAGTTGTTCAATGGCTATGACCCTAAGAACAAGCAGCTCATGCAAGAGATCCAGATTGAGGAGGACCTTGATCCTTTCGAGGCATCCAAGGAACTAGCGGAAGAGTTCAAGAGGGAGCACGGTGACAAGGTTGAGGTCTTCGCCATTGAGGACTCAGGCGAGTACACTGTCCGGATGAAGAAGGGTGCCACTCTTCTGATCCCTAAGGCCCTGCGCTTCGACCGCCTTGTTGCTGGCCAGGTCCCGACTGGTTGGGATGCTAAGAAATACGGTGTGCCCGATGATATTATCTCACAGGTCGACCCGGTAACACTATTCGTGCTTGTTTCCACTGCCGAATGCCTGCTTTCCAGCGGTATCACCGACCCCTATGAGTTCTACCAGTATGTCCACCTTTCTGAAGTTGGTAACTGCGTCGGTTCCGGTATTGGTGGTACTACCGCCCTTCGAGGAATGTACAAAGACCGCTTCATGGACAAGCCCGTTCAGAAAGACATCCTCCAGGAATCCTTCATCAACACCATGAGTGCCTGGGTTAACATGTTGCTCATGTCATCCACCGGTCCTATCAAGACCCCAGTCGGTGCTTGCGCTACTGCTGTCGAATCTATTGATATTGGTTACGACACGATTGTGGAGGGCAAGGCCCGCGTCTGCTTCGTCGGTGGTTTTGACGACTTCCAAGAGGAAGGCTCATACGAATTCGCCAACATGAAGGCCACTAGCAACGCTGAAGACGAGTTTGCCCATGGTCGTACACCAAGGGAGATGTCCCGTCCTACCACAACCACCAGGAACGGATTCATGGAGTCCCAAGGTTGCGGAATGCAGGTCATCATGGACGCAAAGCTTGCTCTTGACATGGGTGTTCCCATTTACGGAGTGCTCGGTTTCACTGCCACCGCAACCGACAAGATTGGTCGTTCAGTTCCTGCTCCTGGCAAGGGTGTGTTGACAACTGCACGGGAGAACCCATCCAAGTTCCCTTCGCCTCTCCTTGACATCAAGTACAGGAGGCGCCAGATGGACCTACGACGCAAGCAAATCAAGCAGTGGCAGGAATCAGAGCTCCTCTATCTCCAGGAGGAGGTTGCAGCTATGAAGGATGTTTCTGGTGATGACTTCGACGAGTCAGCCTATCTCGAGGAGCGCGTTGCGAACATTGAAGCGGAAGCCAAGCGACAAGAGAAGGACGCACTCAACAGCTTGGGCAACAACTTCTGGAAGCAAGATCCTCGTATCGCTCCTCTTCGCGGCGCTCTTGCGACATGGGGTCTTACAATTGACGATCTCGATGTTGCCTCTTTCCACGGCACCTCGACTGTTGCCAACGACAAGAACGAGTCCGACGTCATCTGCCAGCAGATGCGTCACCTCGGCCGTAAGAAGGGAAATGCGCTACTTGGTATCTTCCAAAAATATCTTACTGGTCACCCCAAGGGTGCGGCTGGTGCATGGATGTTCAACGGCTGTCTGCAGGTGCTCAACACCGGTCTCGTACCGGGCAACCGCAATGCCGATAATGTCGACAAGATCATGGAGAAATTCGATTACATCGTTTACCCATCGCAAGCTATCCAGACCGATGGTATCAAGGCTTTCTCTGTTACTTCCTTTGGTTTTGGACAAAAGGGAGCACAGGCTATTGGTATCCATCCCAGGTACCTATATGCTGCGCTTGAGCATCAGCATTTTGCTGCCTACAAGCAAAAAGTCGAAGCCCGCCAGAAGAAGGCCTACCGCTACTTCCATGACGGTCTCATCAATAACACCATGTTCCGTGCTAAGGACAAGGCACCATATGAGGACGAGAAGATGCAGGAGATTTTCCTTAACCCACAGGCTCGTGTCACTGTCGACAAGAAGACATCGACATACAGCTACCCAAAGAACCCTACGCCGGCTCCTAAGAAGGACAAGAAGTCTCAAGAAACGATGAAAATGCTTGAGCAGCTAACACAAGCTACCGCTTCCGCCAGCTCCAAGGTCGGTGTCGATGTTGAGAGTCTTAGTGCTCTGAACATTGAGAACGACACTTTCATTGAGCGCAATTTCACCGAGAAAGAGATTGCATATTGCCGAAAGGCCCCAAACCCCCAAGCAAGCTTCACTGGCAAGTGGTCTGCGAAGGAAGCCGTTTTCAAGTCGCTTGGTGTCAAGGGTCAAGGTGCTGGCGCTCCTTTGAAGGACATTGAGATTGTCAACGACGAGTCAGGAGCGCCGTCAGTTCAGGTATGTAACACACACTCAGCGATTCTTGAAATCATTCTCTAACGTGACTGCAGCTTTACGGCAAGGCTGATGAAGAAGCCAAGCGTGTCGGTGTTAAGAACATCAACATCAGCATTAGCCACTCTGACGACCAGGCCGTCTCAGTTGCTATTGCTCAGTTCTAGGCATACTATGGCTATTAGGAAGATGATTGACAACGAGGTAAAAAGCGGGCACTAATACGAAAAGACTATGCTGGTACACGCGTCATTCCCCGAGCTCGTTCTATCGAGTGCAGAGATGCCTTCCGAACGTCTGGGTTGTAGCCGACTTGGTAGACTTGTTAGATGAATGTGTCATGATAAAGTTACGCTATGTATTTTAATGCAATAAAATATTGTTCAAACATAAATGGTGTCAACTTGAGGTCTATGCCACGTGAATACATGCCGGGATACGAGCCGATGCATTCCACGTTACCTATGGCTTTCGATGACGTGATGCGCAGTAACATGTCCGAATATCTCTCGATCCAGGGATACGGAACATGTCCGATAAGCTCAACAACGGAGATTGAATACGCGAGCCTAGGCAACATGTACCCCGCTCGTTTCCCCTGTTGGAAGAGTCTCGGACATGTGGTTGAGGCTGACCTGCAGCGGGTGGCTGCATGAGCGTCAGCTGTTGAACACGTTGGGACACGCAGGATCTCGGACAATGTCGGGTGCGTGTGGGTCACCATTGGCTTGCACAAGTCATGGCCAGTACCGTGAAGAGTATAGCGTGTACGTGGAAGTTTACAATGGATATATAGATCGGTTGGTCTGAGTCTAAAGATAAGAGGTACTGACTACCTGGTTTGTTGAGAAAAGTTACTTTTCAAGTGAAAGGGAACGCATTACATTGACGTGTAGTCTTGCAAGGATACAGCTACGAAGAGGATCTAGGTACAGGACTATGTACCATCTATGTACTCTCGATGTATCTATGAGGTACCAAAAACTGGATTGCCAAGACAGCAGCTTAGTACCACAGCCCCATGACTTCATGTTTTCCCTTTACAAAGCTCGGGAGATGGAGCAAGAAAGTAGTATCTAAATGAACATCCTTTTTCTAATGCAGAAGCCTCTACTGTGTAGAGCTACTACCACGGATACGTCCTCTTAACCCACATCAAATCCTTCTCATTCGGCCTCCTCACTTGCTCCACCAGCCTCGTCCCCTTACCATGATCCCTCGGATCCACATACGCCACCACAGGACAATACTCACCCGTAGTGATGCAGCGCTGATTCGCATACCCGGGTATACTAGTATAATACATGATACTGGTGAGATCGTAGCCGCTGTTGGACTTGATGGGCCAGCCAGGCTCGACGTAGTTTTTGACAAAGGCGGCGCACGTGCATCCGTATTTGATGTTTAGACGAATGGGGCGGCAGAGGTTGTCGGGGGTTACAATGGGGCCTTCGTGGGCGTGGGCGCGCTGCCAGCATGCGTCCCAGTCTGCGAGGGCTTTAGGGATGACTTTGATGTAGGTGTCGCGGTCGGGGTGGTTATGTTCGTGGGCCATGCCTAATCTGTCAAATATATATTCTCTTCGGTTTGCCAATATTTGATGGGCTTCAGGTGATGCGGTGATGGAGAGTCGAGTCACCTAGAACATGACCTAGCTCGTGCATAACTCCAACCAGTGTATATCCGTTGGCAATATGTACGAGTTGCTGCCAGGGTTTACCGCTGGACGTGAGACCGACACTTCCGCCTCAGCTTTTGTCTTTGGTGTATTCGAACGTAACGGTATCCTTGGGGACCCTGTTGTTCCAAAGATCACAGTTGGCGGGAGAAGCACAGTACAATTGGTTTCCCTGAATGTTCTTGCGCTCTTGGGAGCTGATGGCATGGCCGGCGGTGCGACTCGCTGGGCCGCCGAGATGCCTGTGAGTTTGTTAATCTCCCTAGCTGAAGCAAAAGATATGGAAAAGAAGAGATTGTTTTTGGTGGTTACTTACTCAATCCACTTGGCCATACCGTTCTCCACTACGTTTCGGATGTACCTGCGGTCACGCTCTTATACGAAGCAGTACGGGACAACAACCTAATACTCGCCAGTACGCGGTCAGGGAATAGGACCGCCTTCAGTTCCCCAAGTATCGGTTGCGCCTTGGCCGCTCAAAGCTTCATGTTTCTCCAGCTCGGCTATGTATTCGGGCCAGTTGGTGACTTTTGTACCGTTTTCATAGACAGGTACTGGATTGCCGCAGAAGGAACCGAATTTGGGTACAGTCTCCTGGGCGAGGGCTGGGGCTAAGAGGGAAGCTAGTAGTAAGAGGGAGATTGCAATCATTTTTCAAATATCTTAGTTGAGAATGCGGAGTGCTGTCGGGTGGGATTGACTACAGTGGTAATCGTGGTTTATATACGTGAAGGAAATGATATCTGTCGTACAAAAGCGTCAGTGTGTAGGAGAGAACAGTAATTAGCGAGACATGGGTGCTCAAAGCGGAAACCATAACGGCTTGAGGATGAGTGAAGAAGGGTATGTGTAGGCAGCAGTGAATTGCTTACTGGTACTTGCGACAAGGTATCGATTCAGTCTCGCTGGTTCATAATGTGACATCATCTTTCTCACCACTGGGGGTGTATCTTACATACATTGAATATATTTAGCGATCACTGATGTCAATGGTCTATCCTGTGCGTAGTTGACTTTGCCTATCAAACCTCTTCACCATACGAAACTACCGCCGAAAGTCCTGGTCTTGCCCGTCCGCATACCCCCTGGGAGTTTTCAAAGGGGATTTGAGATACAGTACTAACTCAAAAGTCTGTTCGCACTACGTAGCGTCTGGGCGCACCGACACCACTTTTTTGCCCAACTTCAACACTGTGCAACTCCACCAAACCATGTTCGATTTTTAAATTAAGATAGATTAGTTACTTCTGCGATTACTAATATTTTTTCTGGTACCCCTTTGCCTGTATTACGGCCCGGATTCGTTGCGGCATACTCAAGATTAGACTAGCTATCAGAGTATCTGGTATTGCAAACCATGCTTACGCGAACGAACTTCTGATAGGTGACTGTATATATAAGACTGATGATGAGCCCGCTCTTGATCTCTCACTCTGTGCTAATCTAATCTAAAAATTGCACATGTTGCAGGGATAAAAAGAAAAGTAGAGGCAATGGCTCCTCTTCTTGTATTTTTAAGGGATTGACTACTGTCACTTTGAGAGTCTAATATTCACTGTATAAATCAAATGTGGCGCTGTACCACGCACGATGCTACCCGTGTCTTGCCCCTTCTGTATTACAAATGTTGCTCTTGTTAAGTCCGAAATCGACTACATAGTGAGCAACCGGAAAAGCCAGGTTAGGAAGCATCCGGATGAGCCAGATTTGCGAGCAGCAGCAGCAACCGCCGGAGCAAAGGGTAGTTATAGCAGTACATAGTTTAAATAATATGCAGCTAAAGCTGCTATTGATTAGATTTAATAGGATTTGGCGCTAATTTCTCGGCTTCCGAATATTTTGGTTCTATCCGTATAAGTAATAAGGTTACAGCGATCGGATGGCTCGGAAGCTCTACCCCGCACACAGCAGAGAGCATAAGAAGAGAACCTTGTACGTACGTAGATAGGTAATAGGAACAAGAATTTTGAATAAACATACCTGTCTTTTGGCAACCCTTCTGCATTCGTGCAAACCCTCTTTAGCCCCACGCGCACATGCTTCGTACCTTGCTGTTTGCACCCGGTTCACGCTTATGCTAGCTAGCTACAGAGCCCATTCAACAGGTTCCGCTATACTAGGGCGGTTACTTCATTACATGACATGCATCATATCTTGTAATGTTGAGGCTTCTAAAAAAAGGCAGAGAATTATATATTTCCATTTACTCACCACAATTTTCCGCACCAGAACCAATCCATTTTCCAAACTTAACTCGCAAAATACCAAAATGCCAGCGGACTGCTTCTTCTAGCCCCTAAAAGGAGGCAACATAGAGCTCAAGAACCGTGTCGCCATGGCCGCTTGTACACGCTTCCGCGCAAACGATAATCATGAAATATTACCTATGGCTGCAAAGTACTATGGCGAGCGTAGCTGCGTACCTGGAACACTTCTTATTTCCGAAGTGACATTAATATCAAAAAAAGCTAGTAGTTTCGCCAACGTACCTGGCATCTGGTCACAAGCTCAAATCGACGCTTGGAAGCTAGTCACCAAAGCCGTTGATGAGAAGGGCTCGTATACTTATCTCCAACTGTGGAGTCTTGGATGTACAGCAGATCCAAAAGTCTCGGAGAAAGAAGGCAATACCATCAAGTCTTCCAGTCCTACATCTCTAGGTGAAGGTTACGCCACGCCAAAGAAAATGACTGTCGAAGAGATCAAAGAGTCCGTTAGGGAATATGCTCAAGCTGCAAAGAACGCCATCGAGGGTGGCTTCGAGGGTGTAGAAATTCATGCTACACATGGATTTCTCATCGACCAGTTCCTGCAAGATACCTGCAACAAACGTACAGAATCCTACGGCGGCTCCCTTGAGAACCGCTCTCAGTTCGCTGTAGAGGTTGCACAGGCCGTGGTTGAAGCCATTGGCGCAGAAAAGACTGGTATCCGGTTGAACTCGTTCTCCGACTACCACGGCATGAGAATGAAAGACCCGATACCTTAATTCACCGAAATTACGAAGAAACCGGATATTTTCAATCTTGCCTATCTGCATCTTATCAAACCAAGTGTTGTCGGTGTCGACGACGTCGAAACCACCGAATCAGTTGAACTCCTACTACCGCACTTCACTTGCACATTGCTGCTTGCTCGAGGTTTCAAGCCCCATAATGCCAAACAGTATGTAGAAAAGCACAAGGACAAAGATATCGTTATCGCGTTTGGACACCACATCATCCCGACACCTGATCTGGTATTCAGGTTGAGGAAAGGAATTGAATTCAACCCTTGTGACCGAGAATCCTTTTACTTGCCGGAGAGCGAGAAAGGCTTTAATGATTATCCGTTCATTAATGATTGGAATTCCATACTTGTCAACAAGCAAGCCGAGCCAGGCGAAACCCCCGGCTTAGATTGGCTTGATAACCCACCCAAAATCCGCCAGCTTGCTTGTTGACAAGTATGTGGAAGGCGGTGCAAGCGTATTAACAGAGAGGAACTCTAGAAATACCCAACTATACGCAAAAGAGTGGTTTCATGAAATATAGACGTATAGATTAGTGGAGATCAATTATAGAAATCTTGTTATTATAGTCTGTAACAAGTAATTTAATCCAGACTCTGCCAGAGCCCCCCTTACTTATCTAGGTAGGAGTTAAACTTTTATAGAAAAGTACTAGGCCTAAAGAAATAATCAAATAATCCAATCTGAACCCTCTAGGACCCACTCAATTGACTGTTGCAGAGTCTACTCGTTATTGCATGTTGCAGCCATGATGAAGTAGTTTGTAGTTGTGTAAGCTGTACAATTGTGATTTTCGGCTCGCTATTCATGCAGTATTCACTATATCAGTGCATAGAGTACTGGCAGACCGTGAAGTGATTCGGTGCTACATGTTTCTAGGGTGAAAGTATTCAGTGTCCGCACATGGGATAAATAAGACGTCTCCCTAGTAAAATAAGAGGTAGAATTATTCCTAAGTATAATTCTTGAAGATTAATAGTCTTTGGATTTTACTCAATATAGATACTTCTGTACACATTGTTATGGCAACAGTCATATTCCGATGGCAGAGAGGGGTTGAGCCTTCCCATGTGTCAGATAACAGCAGCCTAAGCCGCAGGATCCAGGTGTGAATCGGAGCGCCTGGAGTCTGTTTACAGTCAATCAGAGCTCGCCGTCAAGACTACCCCAGCTAAAGCTAGAACAGGAAGCGTCTCACGTCACATGACTAAGTAGTATATCTCACTCAAGAGACGCTCCATGTGTCCCCACAAGAACAAGAACAATCACAACAGGATCAGATCAATACAACCTACTTTTACAATCAATTCACTGTCCTTGATAACCCATCACAATCTTACACCTTGACTAATCAGACTTCCTCCCTAGTTTTCCATAGATGAGTCAAACCATGTTATTCCACAAGTAATGGAGATACTTTAAACCTGCTCTATAGAACAATGTATTGTGCCATGGGATTTCTGACTCTGTGTCTTGGATGAAATGACTGATACCTTTTCACAAAGCTCAAAGTTCTAGCTGTCACTCACTGGGTAGCTATCTACAATGATTGTGTAAGACAATCTCCAATATAAAAATGTTCACTACTCCCCAGAAGACTAGTATTATACAACAAGCTCTACGATCGAAGAAGAAAGGTCCAAAATGTCTAAACAGCTGACCGTACCTAAACAGCCCGCCATACCTAAAAAGTCGCCTGTGTCTAGAAATTCCCAAATACCTGGAAAGCCCTCCATGCCTAGGCAAATTCGAAAGAGGCAGGTCAAATTTGCCCCAGACACTATTTTCGAACCAGGACGTCGGTGTAAGGAGTTCTGGAGGGTTGGGCCGTTCTATATGGCGGGGAAATACGCGCGTCTTAGGAACAGCAGGGGATGTGTTGATACCAGTTTCATGACAGACACTGTGGAGGAGATGCTAAATCTCAAGGTCTACGCAACATATACTGTTGATAGCATGGCTGAATTCAACGACATCCATGATGAGTTTGTAGCGCACATGGACGAAGGCAAGCCATTGTCTCCGGGACAACGAAGCACGCTTCGAGACCACGCACTCTGCTATAAGGTGTTAGATGAGTACGCAGACCACCTTAGGCGCTGTGTTGCCAGTGGCTCGACCTTGGCTAAAGATAAGTTAGCAGAAGCAAAAGTCTTGGTAGTCTACCAGGGCCAAAACGGCGGACTTCTTGGCTTCCAGTTTCTCAAAGACACGTGGGACGATGCGGAGGCGGCCGAGTACCTGGAGCAGTTGAAAGATGAAATCCCCCCAGATAATCAAGGTCTATCCCCGAGTGATGTTCTTGACGCAATGCAGAAACGGTAGTTTCAGTCATGCAGATACGGACCCACGTGTCAAAGCAATGCTTTACAGTCTCTGCGTATGAAAATAGTACAGACAAAATAGTTTTAGTCTTTTTTTAGTCTATAATATGTTACAATATACATTATTCACGTATCTCCTATCTCTTTATTTTATCATGCTGTTGATTCTTATTGTTGAAACTTGGATGCCACGGGTTTTGCTTCGTGTTGTTAGTGGTTGCGAGCGGGCGTGCCGTCCCGATGTAGTAACAAAGGCCTAACCCTGCTTATCCGGAGTCTTGTGGGATTTAAATCGCCGTAAAAGCAGCACGACTTTTAGTCTACCCCACACGATGATTAAAAAAAAACTGGATCAAAGCTGCTAGTTATCCGAGCATCTTCTTCAAGAAAAGAAGTGATTGCGACGTACTAAACCCGATTGCTATTGTCAAGGAAAAGGAACACTAGCATACCTGCCGAGTTTGGGCATGATTAACATGTATTTATCAGCATCAAGCAAGTCTGCTAAGATTGCCTGATATAAAAGGTGGTCATGGGTTTCTGACATGTCGCAATTGGCCTACCAAGCGGATTTAGAGTGCATTCGTCAAGGATGGTAGGCGCGGATATCTAGGGAAGTTTTATCTGCCCCCATACTCTGGTTAGATGATGACACACGATTTATTAAGCGCCGTCGGTGTTTTTCGACAATGCCATCCAGTGACCCTGTAAAGCCCGAAGAAAATAAATGCCAAGAACAATAAAGTGGATTTGAGTAATGCACGGTGCAGAGTGATCGTCGTGGGGTAGTATATAATAGATAGACAGGGCTGGCTTGGGGAGTTATCTTAGTAGTATCACCAAACTACTGTTTCAGGAATTGCTGTTGAAACTTGACAAATCGAGGTTGATAATTGCATCGTCCCACACCCGCAGAACGCTCCGCATTTCTGAGGAACGTGATCAGCGGTCAAAGCCGAAGCTTCGCTGGATTAGACTGGAACGGACCGACGCAGGGCCGACCTTTTACAGGTGGTGGAGGCTCCGTGCCGGGGTAGTGCGAGAGTAGCGCATCATGTGAGCATCATACTTCACGTAATAACTAAACCACCGCGTATCCGTGGTAATGTGCCGAGAGTTGGTAAAGTCATTGGTGTATCTACATTACATGTTATTGTTCGTTATTTACAGAATATTGCTGAATCAATCAGTCAAGAGGAGGACTGAGCATTTGGTAGTGCGATAGGTATACAAAAGAGATAATCATCGAGATACTGATCGTGGTCACCTTCTAAACTGCGCCATCAAATCCCCTTTGATCATTTTCTTCAGATGCTCGTTGAACCCGTATGTGATGGCGTTTGCAAATCCGATAAATTGCGTTGAACATTGAAGGATGGTCAACGTCTTACTCTTATGCCCTGATGCTTCCACAAGACGATTGATTAAACCAGGCGCCCAGAGGATGACGTATAAGATAGGATATGCGTTGAGAAGCAGCATTCTCTGAATTTCCTTTTCGACGTTCCGACCGCTGGACCCATTATGGAGAGTTCCAGTCAAGTTGGTCGGAGGGCCCTGTGCTCCAGCTATTGCTGTTTCTGTCCTGGCAGCTTCAACGTCGCGTTCGGAGTCTACAGCGGGGTGTGCGTCTGTGGTAACAACTACAGTCAGTTTAAGATTATAATGAACAAAGATCTAGAAACTAAGGGGGTGGCAAAATATAAACAAGAGTTTGGAAAGGGAAGAGCTGACATACATAGTGAACTGATGGGAGAGGGCCCTTTTGGCGTTGTATCACTTTGGATACTGTCGCCCTTGCCCGCTTCAACGGATGATGCTGCAAGTTGTGCTTTTCCAACGCTGCCGCTTTGGGCGTGTTTCACTTCGTAACGGTACTCGACATTGATCTTATGTAGCTCCACTTGGGATTCGCTCTTCAGCTGGAAGGCATCGTCTCGACGGAATTCGCGGCGCCTCACAGAGCTTCCTGGATCGTACGATTTTCCTATGCTATGCGCGCGCAGGGTTGAGAAGTGCCTCTTCATATAAATCCAGATGTAGACATATATGCCAATGGTGATGAAGATGATGGTAAATCGCCATGCATGAGCCAGGCCGTAGCGCAGATCTGTTCGTTTTGCACTTATCCAGCACCAATTGCCACTAACGGGGGCGATTTCATTGAGTCCTAGGGCAGTACATGCTGTTTGTTGAAGTTAGCCTTGACTTGGGTACTCAGGCGCAATATGAATTACATGATATGGTGGGCATGATCCAGCAGGACGAGCAGATGAGGACCTTCTTCAGGGTAGAGACATTGGGCATGTAAGTCTTTCGAGTAATGGTAAGGAGTGTGACGATGGCGATGGCTAGAATGGAAAAGTCGGCCGCCTGGAGATTTGTCAGTGAATGATCCAAAAGAGTGGATATGGGGTTTGAGAAGGCTTACCTGAACGGACCACTGGCCCACCCAGCCATTTAAATTACATGCGACGCCATCGACCAAGTCACGCTGATTTGCGACGACCCAAGCTCCCGATACGGAATTGTTCACCGAATTGATGAATTCTGCTGGCATGGTTAGTCTGACCTGTAGAGGCGAGAATTAGGGGGTGAGGCGTCGTACCAGCGAGAGCGAGATTCAAAACAAGTACGTGGCGGAAAGAGCGTTGCTGGTCGGCGTAGATGACATAGCAGATGAGAACGCATGAGGTGGCAACGGCGGAACAAAGGCTGCCCACAAGTGTAGGAACCGCAACACTCCAGGTGATGGGCATGGTGAGATATTTGCGCAGTTGCAAATAAGGCTTGAGATAGGTTCAACAACAACTGGCTGGAGACTGTAGATGGGCATGCGTAGGAGATATGGCGATATATGTAACATCGAGGGTAGCGAACGCATTTAGCGGCACAAACCGTGTGATTGGGAGGGTAGTCAAGTCTTGGGAGGACTTATGCAGCCGCACACACAGGTTTTACGACCCATTTCCCACTACATGCGGTAGTCTGATGTTTAGGGCGGCGGTCGTGCAGAGTTTCGACTATTTTGCTATTGAGCCGAATGTATGTATCGCCCGCGTGTCTGGGCCAGGGATCCCTACAGGCCGTTGGCAGGCAGCCTAGGAGCGTGCTCCGCCGACGCCTTGAAGAACTGGTTCCTGGAGTCTCGGGCCTTGCCTTAATTTATTGCCCTGACGCCACTGGACATTGGCTGCACTTGCAATGCCTCTGCTTGGAACCCGACTCAAGCACCGCGCACGTGCACTCATCGGCTTTGCCACCTAAGTACAGCGCCGTCACAGATATTGATCTCCCGAAACGCAATGTGCCTCTTGTCCCGGCGCCTCACAGACTGCATATGTATCTATTCTGTTCATCGACCAAGGCTCTGGCCTTAGGCTGCGCAGTCTTTATTGGTAAGAAAACTGCTGGTACCGCATCGCATGATGACATGTATGCTCAGCAGTACCATGCCGTGCTGAACTATACCCGGGGCGAGTGACAGTTGGCTGACAGCACCACGAAACCAGACTCGAACAATGCTCCGATAGACTGACTGCCCTTTCCCTGCTTTAGTGACCGTTGAGAGCTTTGACATTTGGGTCTCACCCGCACCATGAGCACAAAAACACAGATCCATCATCCGGCACCTGTGTTTTCGCATCTAGCTTCTGGAACTGGGCGCATGGGTGCACGAGCACGCGCCTCGCCATCGCTTACTATTCACGTTTTCTCCCTAGCGACTTATTCATAGTAGCATACACATGCGTATGCGACTCCATGCAAGTAATGGAGCATTCACTGGCATTGGTTGGCTTTACTGAGAGCATCGTCACCTCTACTGATCGATTAACCTGTTTTCGCTCCCTTCTACGTCACAAGGCTATCCCAGCGCAGATAATAGACCTTCGCTAATTGCGCCTTCGCTTCATACGATGCGTGCCACCTCACCCTTGTTATAGCCTGGCCTTTCAAGCTCCACCCGAAACACCTTCCTCTCACCCAACTTACTCGCTCCTCCCTCCATCATTGTATGCAAAAGTAGTCCGTTCTATGTATACATACACTCTAGCGCCCATTATCTCGTCGTTGCTAAGCTGATGCATTGAACTGATCCAGGCTCTTACCATCACCCTGATATAGCCAGGCCAACAGTGCTTCTTGCGATCCTAAAAAAAGTATTCAAACATAGATCCTTTTGGTCCGTTAGGTTCGCTGGCAACCCATCATACTGCAACTCTCAACCTAAGCATTCCAATCGTCTGCGGCTAAAATGGCATCAGAACCAAGGCTCTGTCCCCACTCCCCGGAACCTACGATGGAAGTGCTAGCTATAAGAAGAAGGCAACGTCGCACTGGCCATCAAGACTTCCACTGGTCTACATTACTCACATACATACGTACTACGAAGGAGGTTGTTTTTGTGAGGAATCGTCTGGCCTGTGCACCCACTCCAGATTGAGTCCACCCATCCACAACAGCAAAATACCGATACAAAGAGTGAAGAAACTCAGCTAAAAGAGAGGGAGTTGATTAAAATAATTTAAATATGCTCTCTCCCAAGCTTTCTTGTACCTCACGGTGATATGCCTGCGATGAGAAAGCAGTGTTTTGGTTGTGGAATAAGCGCACGGGCCAGGTAACTCACTAAAATCGAGCTCCTTTTGCCTACACATTTAAGGCCTCCACGGCGATAAGCGAGCGCACCAGCGGAGCTCTTCCCGCCTCCTTCGCTCTGGTTGGGGTATATGGAGTTCCGTATTTCCCCGTATATCCCTGTGCCAGTTCGCGCCAGTTTTCGGCTGGCTGTGGGTGGCAGCGTCCCATCCGAACTCCAACAGCATACTGTTCTAGGCCCTGTTAGTGGTGGTACAAACGTTGTCAAACAGCCAGCAGGAAATGCGGAGCTTAAAAGGGGAAGTGGGACTACTACGTCACAGCAATTGCGTGTGTTGATAGAAAAAAGCTATTGGAATTCCCCTACTTTAGACATCATCAATTAATACTAGAATTGCACTCTCTGGGCAGCCATAACACCGATATGTCCTTCGCTAGAGAAACTTTCATGCTCGGGTTACTTCAAAGACCTTGGCATGGCGGAATACATATATATACATGTGATTCTCTGAACATTGTTGTTGTAGCTGGTATTATTGAGAGGGTACGGAGGTGCCTGTCAAAAGTTTGGCCTCCCCCTTGTCAGAGGGTCATAACCCATTATGCCAAACTAGGTAACTTGTCCGAGCACTTAGTAGGTAATAATGCTGTGGATAAGCGAGCGCCACAGGCAAGCGAGCGCCGCACCCCACCAACTTTGCACACCTCTCCCAATTCAAAGAAGCTCACTAAGCTAAAAGAGGAGGTGATAGTTGATCATATACTTGACCTACATCCACGTGAATTTGCACCTACCTACGCTGCTGTGCGCGATATGGCTAATAAGTTGCTGGCTGCGCGCGGCGCTGGACAGGTTGGGCAGAAGTGGCCAGCTAACTTCACCAGGCGTACACACTCCCTTACGACTCGTTTTAATCGGGGCTACGATAGGCAGAAAGCTCTGCGCGAAGATCCAGTCTTAATCAAGAGCTGGTTTGAGCTTGTAGAGCAGACAAAGGCCAAATACGGCATCTGTGACGAGGACGTTTATAATTTCGACGAAGCTGGCTTTATGATGGACAAGATCACAACTCAGCTTGTTATTACAGCATCAGAAAGAAGAGACAGGCCAAAGGCTGCTCAGCCAGGCAATCGTGAGTGGGTAGTGTTGATCGCTACAATCAACGCAGCTGGCTGGGTAGTCCCACCGTTTCTCATCTTTGCTGGCCAGTATCATCTATCTGCCTGGTACGAGGAAGCAGATATCCCACGCGACTGGGCGATCGCAGTTAGTGACAATGGATGGACAAACAACGAGGTAGGTTTTGCATGGCTAAAGCACTTTGACGCTCACACAAAGACTCGCGTTGTCGGCACAAGTCGCCTGCTTGTTCTTGACGGCCATGGAAGCCACCAAACTCTCAAGTTCCAAGGGTTTTGCAAGGAGAACAATATCTACAAATTCTGCATGCCGTTCCACTTGTTTCATCTACTCCAGCCTCTTGACGTAGGCTGCTTCTCGTCATTAAAGCGCGCGTATAGCCGTGAGGTGGAGAGCCTGATCCGCCACCATATCAACCACATCACCAAGCTCGAGTTTCTGCCAGCGTTCAAGGCAGCGTTCGATCGATCTTTCACACCAGCCAATACCTGCTTAGCCTTTCGAGGTGCAGGCCTTGTTCCTCTCCAACCAGACGCTGTTCTATCAAAGCTTGACGTGCAGCTGCGTACGCCTTCTCCAGCTACGCGAGCTTGAAGCCCAATCAACGCTAATAAGTAACCGCGTACAGCGTCATAAAAGCTCATCACCAACTCCGATTATTGCGGCGATTGGTCAGCTTAAGAAGGGAGCAGAGATAATGACGCTTTTGGCTGAGCCAATGCGCGATCAGGGGGGGATGGCGCAGTGGTAAAGCGCCCGGAGCAACTCTGTTCGCAGAGGTCAGAGGTTCGAGTCCCCATCCCCTTACAGCCATCTTATGGCTACCAACCATCCAAACAGCTCATACCAAGGAGCTAACCATTGAACGAGAGAGATACTCATTAAAAAACTTGAGAGGAAGACTCATTAAAAGTGAACAAGAGACTTACTCATTAGAACTAAATAGCCGAACTTTTTCTTTTCCACTAAAACGAGCCCGCTGGAAGATAGCCTAGCTATCCAGCATCGCTTCCTGTTTACCAAACTGCTCTTTAGCACCAGGTGTCTGCTAGGGGCCTAGCCGCAAACAGACAAAAGCCGAAGTACCACAGCGGTACTACACGAAGAAAAAGAAACCCCCACATGTAAACAACTAGATAGAACGGCCTACGGCCAAAGTCTTACATAGTCTCGAGCTGCATATAGACTCTAACGGAATAATGATAGTAACAATAATAACCGATCCAGAAACTATAGGAGAAATTGTTGCCAGGCTCATGTTGGAATCCAAATATTCTCAACGGCTTTTTGTATTGGTTCTGTGCGTACAAGACATTCACAGATGTGGTATTAGCAGTGGTACCGGCATGTACATTCTCGAATCTGCAGATGGCTCGGTCCACCAAGGTTGGCCTCATCGTGATGATGAGTATGAAGATGCTGTCTGCGATAATCATCATTGTTGAGGGGATATATTCGCCTTTGTTTACTGACACAACTAATCCTCGTAAGTATATCAACAGATGATCTTAGATCATCACTGATGGTGCCCAGTTTGAAAGCCTGTACCACTGGTCATATGGGGCTTGTAAGTCACTTTCTCTCTTTGTAACGGACTAAACATCCTTCGCCTCTTATGCTCGTCTACCACGTCGTTTACTTTATCTACTTGACCTGATTTTTGCTTAGGCAACTAGTGTAGTATATAGATAGCTACGTAGGCCAGAGCTTAGCTCGCTATCGAATACAATCTTGTTTCCCTGGCCTGTCCAATTGTGCTCCTAAGCTTAGGACTACTCCCCGGCGTTGCGCCTCTTACACTCTTCTTTTATTCTTCATACTAGGTTGACTTTTACGTAGAACAGAACAAAACATCGACATTATGACCGCCTGTGTTCCAACGACGCGACCTTTCTTTAGCCGGACATGGAGGTGTGGTTTTTCGGCAAAGTCAGGGGCTCGATCCAGGTCTCTAGCTCAACATCCATCCAAATACACAAGAAGAACAAGAAGCCAACTCAAGTGTCGATTCTGGGTCGATCTCTGATGTCGCTTTGACCCAATTCGAATTACATGGGGATCGATCTGACCAAATGGTAACCTAGAAGAATTGTAAGAAATAATGATATCATGAATGGAAAAAGCAAAATTAGGGCCCAGTCACAGAACTTCCATTTTTGCCACAGTAGTTTGTACTAACAGTCTAAGACCACTAACCGATGTGCCCACGGGAACGAAGGTACCTGTCAAAAGTTTGGGCCCCCCCTTGTCAGAGGGTTATAAGCACTATCCCAATTCGGCAGTTGCTCCGATTGTACGTGGTCTCTGCTCACATCGCAAAGCGATCGCTCTTGATAAACTGTCTAACGCTTTTTACCAAATTCAAGCCTCACAATGAATTACAGTGCTGCAACTCGTGCTCTTGTTGTTTCTCTTAAAGCAACAGGCAAAGGCAATGGCGAGATAACTGACCTAACGGGTATAGAGAACAGAGTTCGCAACAAGCAAGTCAAGTTGGACCTTTTGAGCCCCACTTAATTGCTTGTTGCGAACTCTGATAGAGAAGCGTACGCTTAACAAGATATATGCCCGAGCAATTGAGCGTGGATTTGACCCAGCTGAACGTCCACTCGACCTTCAGGACGAGCATGTACAAGATGCACCTCGATCTGGCCGTCCGTCAAAACAGACTGCGGATACGTCTTCTACTGTAGTGCTTACAGTACGCTGTGACCGCTATGGAAGGGAGAAATCGTTTAATGACATTGCTGGTATGCTCAGAGAGAAAGGAATTGAAGTCTCAGCAAGCACTGTGTATCGTATTCTCAAGAAAGCTGGGTTCAGAAAGACGAAACCGACAAGGAAGCCTGGGTTGACGAAGCAGATTATACATGGGCAAATTGTTTTTTTGGAAAACAGGTTAAGCAGAAGTTAGCGTACCAAGGTCATTTTCGGCCAATCAAACAAAGGTTGTCAACAACAAGATTTTCTCTGATTGGTAGAACCAAAGTTTGGTACGCTAACTTCTGCTTAACCTGTTTTCCAAAAAAACAATTTGCCCATGTATGCACACACACACACACAAAAGATAATTGAACTTGAGGGCGGTAATGAGTACAGAGAGGGTAGAGGTGCCGGTCGATTCCGTGCTACTGCTGCTCTATCAGCTGATTTTGAATGAGAGAATTCTTTAATAAGGCTTCAAGTAATCACAGGCGATAATATTGAGCTCTGCACTGTAACGTCGTGGATAAGCGAGCGCCATACCCCACCAGCTTTGCACACCTATATAAGCGCATAGCTGCATCATATTACAATTGTCTTAATATATATTAATATAGTAGATTAGGCAATATCTAGAGTATCTTTTCTACAGGTACGTAAGTTGTGGCCAGTCTCTTTGCACCCGCTGCAGCGCGTAAGAGCGCGGCGGCTGATACCTGATCGCTCTCTTCCCTGACGCTCCTCACAAGCAATCTGCTCATCAGCCTCGCGTTGAGTGATTATATCCTTGCCAGCTCCCTTTATAAGTACTCCAAGCTTCTGTATCCGCTTCTTCTTACGCTGTCTACGTTTTGTGGCTGCCTCATTAGCCTTCTCAAGGCTGGTGATCCGATCGCGCATTATTATTACTATTATTATTCCGTTAGAGTCTATATGCAGCTCGAGACTATGTAAGACTTTGGCCGTAGGCCGTTCTATCTAGTTGTTTACATGTGGGGGTTTCTTTTTCTTCGTGTAGTACCGCTGTGGTACTTCGGCTTTTGTCTGTTTGCGGCTAGGCCCCTAGCAGACACCTGGTGCTAAAGAGCAGTTTGGTAAACAGGAAGCGATGCTGGATAGCTAGGCTATCTTCCAGCGGGCTCGTTTTAGTGGAAAAGAAAAAGTTCGGCTATTTAGTTCTAATGAGTAAGTCTCTTGTTCACTTTTAATGAGTCTTCCTCTCAAGTTTTTTAATGAGTATCTCTCTCGTTCAATGGTTAGCTCCTTGGTATGAGCTGTTTGGATGGTTGGTAGCCATAAGATGGCTGTAAGGGGATGGGGACTCGAACCTCTGACCTCTGCGAACAGAGTTGCTCCGGGCGCTTTACCACTGCGCCATCCCCCCGAAATAGGAGCCTACTATCACGGAAACGGCGATGGATATGATGATGCTGGCACACTTTGCTATGCGGGAGAGGACTAGGGTAGAATGGGAGGGGATACTATAGAAGGCGGGACTGAGGGTGCTGAGATTCTACGATTTCCCGGGCGTTGCGGAGAGTATTATTGAGGCGGAGCTGCGAGAAGCTCCTTGAGGTAGCAAGATACTCTTTTGCCTAGACTCGTAATGTTGATGATGTCGAGTATGATTTTTCTATGACGAGAAACTCTCCAGGAAAGAATTTAGTTTTTAAACATGAAATCGCAAGAAGAAGAGGAAGATGCCAGGTGCAGCTGAGGTGAGGTAAGTATTTTAATTATTTTTATCTAACATCTTCCAGCTTTTCATTGCTACCATAAGAAAAGGATAGTCGACTATTGTCGGACCTAGTAGTAGAGATAGCACGGTACTGTTATTAGGCTGGAAAATGGGTTGAAGAATGATAAGCCCGTTCACCGAGGTGAGGTAGGGAGAAACAATGTCAAGGTCCAACCCTGAACTCAGCGACGCATCGGCAATCTCAAGGAATCTACGGATGCAGCATGTAGAGGAGCCCGCTAGCAGGGGTTTCGCGAGGTATGTGACCTCGTAGGAATGGACCAATGAAAGCATTGAATTTGTTTTATTGAATTACATAATGTAGATTGCAGATGTATTGGAAGGGAATTAAGGCGGCGGATGATTTACTTGAAGTCGCAGTGTCAGGGGTCAGGTTACAATAGGTATCACACTCCTATAATTGTGTCTCTAACAGTCATTGAGTTATCTAATACACAATAACGCATGTGTCTGCACTGAGGTTGTATACTCTACTTGAAATCGCTCCTATCGTGCCAAGTATGCGGCTCATGTGCACCTACTCAGTCAGACCCTTAATTGTAGGCTCCCATAATACGACCAGCGGTTTGGTAGGAAAAGTATTCCAAGTATGCCATTTGTTTTGCTATCGGGAGAGATATTTAGAGTTCGTGCAAGGTTACACATACGAACGTGTTTGGATTTTGTTTATTTCAACAAGCTTCTTAAGGTCGATCTCTAAATTCTAATCTAGTAGCTTTATTAACCATCTATAATGCCTACTCGATTTCCTCATTTCAATACAACGATTCTTCGTTTAAGTTCCTGGTATACACACAAAAATGATAAAGTCATCTTTTGTATTGGAATCAATTAGGACTCGAACGAGTCTTACTGATAAGCGACACTGATTGGCTGACACAAGCAGTGGCAGGGACGTCATCGTCGTCCCTGATGCTTACCGGCTCGTGCGCCTGCGGCCGTGCGTGCAGGCGCTGTAAGTACTAGACACGATAGCAGATACAGACAATCAATCCGCTTCCTCATTATAGTATTGTAGCTGCAAGTTGATTCACCCCGTGATACCTTTATTGGGCCAACACAATTAAAAAATCATATTCAAACGCTACATGTTAGAAGTATTATGCGCCTCGTTGTTACTCGGCGTTGGTATATTGCCCGTCGGTGGCACTACAGCTGAATTCCTCTGCGCGGGGCTTGCATCCCCTCGTTCTCTTCGGACTCGAGCCCCGAAAGCGCCACTTAGTCGTGCGCTAATTCTCCTACTTCCCCTGTCTCTTGTATTGGCTACGTTTTCCACACTTGGGCTTGTGCTCTCTTCAGCGAGATCGCCACTTTGGTTTCTTCGCTGCTCTCTAAGACGCCTTAGAGCGCTAATTCGCTCTTCAGCTGATGAATTTGGTAAATGGCGGAACAACAAAATATCACGGATTGCGGTGCGGCGGCGATGCGATGTTTCAGCATCGGGGTTTAGAGGCGGAGCAAGTTGGTCCTGACCATGGGAGGCAGAAGAATCATGGGAATCGACAGGTCGGAGATCGGCGCGACTGCGAAGTGTTAGTAGGCTTGGTACAGCGAACAGTAAGATAAAGGGGCTGAGTTACCATAATGGACAAGTACCAGACACGTTCAGTAGCCATGGATCTACACATTCTGGGTGGAACTTGTGATTGCATGGGAGAACGCGAAGATCTTGACCCTTCTCAAAATCCTCGGTACAAATGGAGCAACCCAGACTTTCGTCAGATGAGGCGTTCTCTGTACCCATGGATGCGGCCGCGGCAACAGGTTGTGCAGGTGCTATACCTGACTGATGTTGCTCAATCTCCGCGGGGGTCACTTCCTGTGGTGCCCCTATCACCTGTTCCGTACCTAGTGGCTGCGCTTGGCTGCGCTGATCAGCGGTCGTTGGAGGGTTTGCGTGTCCGTCGCTTATCGCGTTCGCTCCATTCAAATCGCTCGCCCCAGCCGCCGGTCCCAGTTCCACATCAGTAGGCTTCGTCTGCTCTCTTTCGCCAAATTTTACAATGGGAATAGTATCGAGAATAGCTCTTCCGAGTCCCCTTGCTCTGCTTTGTCTGGGTCGCCCAAGGACGTTCCGAGGTCCGTATCGTTCAGGGTGACGATGCGCTCTTACCGCGCCCGTGATGATGATGATGAGGAATAGAGCCGTGATGATACCCGTGATGCTGTACAGAATGATCATAGCGACAGCAGTCGAGGGTGAGGGGCCTAGTGGGTTCTGTGCCTGGTTTGAGTTGCCGCCTCCATTGCCGTTGTCGTCATTGGACCGGCCTTGAACTTGGACGAAGTATTTCATGTGTGCGGGCAGGTCGTCAATAGCGTCGAGTACAAAAGCCGAATCAATTTTGCTCGTCATGGAATAGACAGCAAATTGTTGCATCGTTTGTTGAGAGTCGTTCTGGTCATAATCGCAATAGTCGGTGGCGGTGCTGTAAAGGATGGCAGCCGAAATGTTGGCTTGTTGATAAGCCTGCTCAAAGACGGCTTGGGCACTGTCGAAGCCGCTGTAGTCGCTGGGGTTGCAACTGATGTATGCAATCTCGTCAGTAGTGATGTTAGCGACGTTGGAGAAATTTGTGTAGTATAGGTTGCCCTTGACCTAGTAGTCCATGTCAGTGCAAGTACTTGGATGCGATCTTGTACCTTGCCGCGACGAACCGAATTCACTGCCTCCTGGGTCAAGGGGATGACGTTGGCAATTTTGCGCCCATTTGATTCGGCACGGGCGAGTGGTAGGGTACCATCTCCCAAGCCCGGATGCGTAGTCGAGGTGTTGGAGGGCGAGATGGTGGCCGTGGCGGAGGTAGCGAACAAGAGGCAGATCAACTGCCATGACAGCCGGTGCAGGCGCGCAGGCGGCATCTTGGAGCGCATGCCTGTTCTAGATCAATAATACACGAGCGCCAATGAACCCATGTGTGAATATGTGTATAAATGTATAAATGTACGGGTATGGTGGCTTGAATTGTCACGCTCCCCAAAAAGAATGCTGCACTGCAGAACGACGAGCTAGATGATAAGACGGTGCTCGCGCCCGACAAATGACATGCTTGGTGCAATAAGAGGCGGTGGCAAGCACAAGTGATTTGATATATGTCAATGTAAGAGTGTAGGTGCGTAGATATGGCTGAAGCCAGACGAGACGACACAAGATCTGGCGGAGAGGCGAGGCAGAAAATAGAGAGATGACCACAACCCCCCACTCTCCTCTCCCCCAGACCCGCTGACGCTACGGACCCACTCTTGCTCGTCTGCACCCGCCTTACGCTCCGACTCTGAAACTCGGTCTAGTCGACGCTGTTTGGCTACGGCTGCAACAACTCTTGTTCCGCGCTTCTCTCGACCACTCGTCTAACATGTTCACGGACCTATATGATGATTACAGCCCTACCATGGCCTTTCAGTGGCTCCGATGCAGTCGTAAGCCCTATAGCTGAGTTGCTCTACCGCCCAGTGCTTCGGACCGACTCGACTGCACGTCACTGAGTCCACTTGCATCAATCGCCTTATTCCCGCAGCACCATGCACACATGCATTTCCCGTCTCGGCAATGCATCTTGCCGTAAATAATACTCCGCTAGCTAACCGTCGACAGTTTCACCTGTGCCTGCATCCAAATATATCCTCCTTTGTTTCATGCTCAACCATGCTTGGATACTACCGTTGCATTACATACTTTGCATCTACCATTCAACTCCATTCAAACTCCATCACCATAAACGCCTGCGCTCTGCTACCATATATGCCCACTCATCCATCCCCACGACACATTGTTGATACAATTAAAAAAACAAGTCCTTATTCACAACATCATGCTCGCCTAGTAGGCGATGCCACTCCTGCCACGCCCAGGCGTCTTGAACGTCATGGACTGCACCTGTTGCTCCACCAGTCCGCCAAGTGCTAGTGTATCCTTCGGATCAACTCCCATTCTCTCGAAATCATTGAAGCCAGAAAGATAGAAGCCAGCAATCACCACCAGGTATGACAGAATCAGAATCGACCCCTTGAAGTAGTTGCTCTTTCCCTCACCGTACATGTACGACAAAAGGAACACGCACAGAATGACGGTAATCATGTCCCACTGAGGAAAGATGAGTGTGAACGACTGGTTTGCCACTTCGTGCGCTGGAATGTACCCGCTGTGCATGGCGCTGTAGAAAACCAGAGCGGGGATCTGCAACAGGCAAACTTGCAGGGCATATGCAGATCCAATTTCCATGGAAAGCGCAATATTGCCATTCATCGCAAACGAAATGGCGTTCAAAAACTCGGTCGTGTTTGGCACCAACGCGAACAATGTAATCCCTAGGAACTTTTCATCAATATCAGATCCTTCTAGCACCCCGTCAACCGTGTTGACAAGAATCTCTGCAATGATGGCGTATGCAACAGTCGCTGTCAACAAAATGGCAGCACTCTTTTGACGACTCCAGTTTGGTGCATCGTGCCCTCCAGAAGTATGCCCAGGCGCTGTCTCGCCCTCTTCATGAACTACCTCGGTGTTGGCGCGAGTATGAGCAGGCCGATCTGCATGCCCTTTGCTGGACGCGTGAGCAAGTTGCGCAACTTTACGAGGGGCCTTGGTAACATCACGCGTGGCTAAAGCCGTTGTTGTTGCAGCAATCTCAGTGATCTGGCGTGCTAGCGATGCCGCGGCATCATCCGTAAGGCCTTCGACGTGGAAAGAGTGGTGCAGATTTGTTTGGCCATCCTTGGGCGGTACCTGGTGGGGGGTATTGCTGTCTGCTTTTGAGCTTGGTCGCCTGTCGCTTGATGTGGATTGCTCTGGTCCAATGCCAACCTCTTGTAAAGTTTGGCTAACCATGCGCTTGTACAACTGACTGTCACGCACATGGGCGCGATTGACGGAATGCCCGGTCGCTTGCCTCATGAAAGAGGAATGGGGGAACTCTCCATGGCCACTCTGACTGAGACTGCTCGCGCTCATCTCCAAAAACTTCTTCTCTTGAGCATCTGGCTCCGTCCAGATTGTGGCAGCGTGAGTTCGGAGAGTGAACAAGAGACCGATGATGTAGGAGAAAAACAGCAGTGCAGCTGAAAACCAGGTATATGGCTTAACAGCTTCATTGTAGAACCGGTCGTGAAGTGCTGGTGTTTGCGAGTAGTAGCATCTACGGCAGTCTCGCTCCAAGGGAGCAGAGGAATGAGGCCTAACACACTGGTGACAGTTGAGTTCATGCTGATATTAGTTAGCAGGGGCCTTGTAAAAATAGAGTGCAATCCTTACGCTTCCATAGATCTGGTAAAATAATGTAGGACCAAAAGCGCCAATGACGGCAAACAAAAGCATAGTTGATGTCACACCGGCCGATCGCACATTGAACCGCTGGGTCTTACGTTTCAATGCTCCGAAACACATGGACAAGCCTGGAAGAAACAAAATACCGGCAAAGATGCTGCCAATAATGCTTCCCTCGACAAGTTGTGCCTTTCCCTGGTTCAGCGCCACGCAGTAGAGGAAAACCTCGACAACAGTTGAGAAGAAGGCGTTGATGGTCGCACCAACCCCCATGGATGATTGAGCTGAGATGGAAGCCACTGCCTGGCCAATGAAATATGCTAGGGGAATGATGGACAATAATGCAAGCGTGAATAGCAGAAACTGGTCCGTCAACCAGAACTTGAGTTCCATGGCTTCAGTCAAGACAAAGTAGTCGAAGATGGTAAAAGCGACCAAGCCGAGGAGATTGATGAGAAAAATGTTTGTGCCATCAATCGTGTACTTCCAGTACTTGATGCCGACTGCTCGATAGGTACAGAGCAGGATGGAAGATGACTCTCCTGGACGGCGCACATTGCCATTGTCCGAGTGGAATGAGAGAGCCAGAGGGTGACGACGCAAGTGGTCCAACAAGAGCAGCGTGGTCTTACCCATGGGAATGGTAAAGACAAGAAACCAGCAGAGAGCCGAGACGAAAAAGAGCGAAGGCATCAGGATGCCGTAGAAGAAGAGGAAAAAGATGACTCGGCCAAGGGTCCATTTGCCACGACCAAAAAGTCTCCGTTTGGTGGTGGCTGTGTCAGTATGGTTCACGTTACCACGGCCATGCCTTCCTAGCAAACTCATGGTCTCGCTACCGGCAGAGTCGACACTGTTGCGTCTACGCCCGACGAGCGAGCTCTCACCACCGTTGATGGGGCCAAAGAAAAGACGCCCTTCTTCAATGTCACCGCTCTGCCATTGCTCATATTCGCTAATGCTGCGACCTTCACCTTCGTCTTCGTCAATGTAGGCCTCGTCCTGCATGAGCTTGACATATTTGCCAAAGGGGTAGAATAGATATGATGCAAGGTGGAAAAGGAGACGCGAGTACTCTTTGCAGCTTTCGTTGAAGCCAAGCAGAGCACATAGCACACCTCCGGCACTCGCCACGACCGCCAGCCACCATCCAAAGACTAACGTCCAGACAAGATTAAACAGGAGCAACCACCTGCTGACGTAAAGACCTGGCGATGAATGGATGTCGGCCTCTGCATTGCGCTGGACCGATCGACCCTTTTTGTAGAGGGCAGGTTTCCAGATCCTGATACCAAAGGGATGTGTCACATTGATTGCATCCTGACGGTCGCGTAAGGTGAAGCTTTCCGCGTCACTTAGTTCGTCGTCGTCGGCGCCTCCACTCTCGTCTTCTGCTTGCACTGTCTCTTCACTCGAGGAGACGGGCGTCGCATCTGCATCTGTGCCGGTTACTAGTCCTGCGCTGTCTTGCTCAGCCTCATCGTCTTCGGTAGAGTCTATTGTGGTCAGGGTCGCCGGCTGCGCAGCGGTTCTGCGTCGGACAGTCGAGGACTTGCGGCGCAATGTCTGTCGTTGTTTCTTTTGCTGATCTTGCTGGGCCTGGTCAAGCTCGACCTCCTCCTCGGCGTCATCAACACTGAATTCTTGTCCCTTCTGCGGCCATTTGGACGACGTTGTGCGGCGCGTCATTGAGGGCTTCTTGGGCTTGGCGGAGCCTTCTGAGACGGGCGGATTTTGCGGACGGCGGTCCTTGCTGTCCTTGCCAGCGGAGATGGTGCCTGTGGCCGTGTTAGCGTGTTGGCATTGATGTTGTCGTTGCTCCTGGTCTTTGTCTAGGAGTCGTACCATAGCCCGAGGGCTGCATGGCAGCTTGGGATCGCCTGCGCGCGGATTCCCCAGCCATGGCAGTTTGGGCGGGCGCGTCGCTGGCCGTGGTGGTGCCTTGAGTGCTGCTGCGGCGGGATGTCTCTGGGGACGGTTTGGCCTCGCCGCTGTTGGGAGTACGGTCCTCCATGGCGGTGCGGTGGATGCTCGCAGAGACACAGAAAAGAGCTGGTAGGCTATCTGCAGCCCGGCCTTGTTTTGGGCAGAGTGGAAACTTAGAATGGCCCCAGCTCAGGCCTTGTGTTTATGCGCACGAGTCACTCTAGCCTGCCGCCGTGCAATGCCAGTTATCAAAGAAGGGACGAGAGGCATGTCCGTCTTTGCCGTGCCCGCATCTGCTGAGGTCTGGTGTGGGCGGAAGCTGCAGGCAGATGACCAGCCATCATGTACGAGCGGCCGCCTACCACCCACTCACCACCACACCACCACACCAGGTAACCATGGCATCTTTTGCGGGTCCTGTCTCACTGCCGATAAAGCCGGCTCACGCGCTGCAGCCGGTTCACTACGCTGCACGCAAAACCGACCAGTTCTTGTGATGACGGCACATTAATGGGGCCCTATCTGTAGCATCTTCTGGCTATGCCTTTTGCTACCCAGCTCCCCACCCGTCTGCATCTGTGGTGGTGCCGCGGCAACGGCAGCAGTGGCGCCGGCCGCGGCGGGGCATCCATATCAACATGGCGCCTCAACCTGTGGCGCACGCGCTCGCTCACGGCTAAACCATTAATCCGCGCGTCGCAGCTTCAGAAGCTACCAGCGGGACGGGCGTGTCAATGTCCGAGCCAGTCCAACAATCACTCACGGCCGTGCTATTGCTGTTCCCATCACCATCGTCGTCCCCACCACATATCCACATTCACTCTCTACCCTCCACTCATCTCGTGGCTCTCCGTCTGTCTCCAGAGACTTGTGCAGTACCGCCCCTCTCCCTGCCAACGGAACATCGCCGACGGCGCCCGCCACAGCCATGGCGCTCGACACCTTCTTCCACAACAAGATCGAGGCGATGAAGCTCGAGATCATACAAGGCCAGGCAAAGCTACGAAGACTCGAGGCCCAGCGCAACGACTACAACTCGAGAGTGCGGTTACTGCGCGAAGAGCTGGGCCTGCTTCAGCAGCCGGGGTCCTATGTCGGCGAAGTGGTCAAGGTCATGGGCACCAAAAAGGTGCTGGTGAAGGTGCATCCCGAGGGCAAATACGGTATTTACTCACAACATGCCACACGAAACTCCAACGCTGACCCATCCAGTCGTCGATGTTGCCGACAGCGTCGACATCACCAAGCTCACCGCTGGCAAACGCGTCACTTTACTCAGCGATTCGTACAAGCTCGAAAAGCTACTCCCATCTTCAGTCGACCCGCTTGTCTCTCTCATGATGGTTGAAAAGGTGCCCGACAGTACATATGATATGATTGGTGGTTTGGACCAGCAGATCAAGGAAATCAAGGAAGTCATCGAGCTCGGTCTGCAACATCCCGAACTCTTCGAATCACTCGGTATTGCCCAGCCTAAGGGTGTTCTGTTATACGGCCCCCCTGGAACTGGAAAGACACTGCTTGCGCGTGCTGTCGCGCATCACGCTGACTGCAAGTTTATTCGAGTATCTGGTAGCGAGTTGGTCCAAAAGTACATTGGTGAGGGTAGTCGTATGGTCCGAGAGCTGTTTGTCATGGCTCGAGAACATGCTCCTAGTATCATCTTCATGGATGAAATCGACAGCATTGGATCAAGTCGTGTTGAGGGAAGCTCTGGTGGTGATTCAGAGGTGCAGCGGACTATGCTGGAGCTGTTGAATCAGTTAGACGGTTTCGAGCCGACCAAGAACATCAAGATCATCATGGCAACCAATCGACTCGACATCCTCGACCCTGCCCTGTTACGACCTGGTCGCATTGACCGGAAGATCGAATTCCCACCGCCAACCGTCGAAGCGCGTGCTGATATCCTGCGAATTCACTCGAGGAGCATGAACTTGACACGTGGAATCAATCTCACAAAGATTGCAGAAAAAATGAATGGATGCTCTGGTGCTGAGTTGAAGGGCGTCTGTACTGAGGCTGGTATGTATGCTCTCAGGGAGAGGAGAGTGCACGTCACGCAGGAAGACTTTGACCTGGCGACGGCCAAGGTGCTGAACAAGCATGATGACAAGGCCACCAGTTTGAGCAAGTTATGGAAGTAGGCGGCCATGCTGAGCCCTCTAATCATGCTGAGATGCGCCGATGCTTATGAGGCTATGTTCAACAATCAGTATGGCATGGACAAATTCTATAAACAAATAATGACTTTTTGACTAAACCCCATTAACTTTGAACGGCTGCGAGAGTGATATTACGTCATCTAGGCTAAATCGCCACATTGGTCACTCAACCAAACCCCAACCTTCACACCATCACCCCATATGCAATGCAGATCTTGCCGAAAATAAGATACACAGTGTGCGGCGTATTTCTCCCTCCTCAATCTGCATAAGATCTACAGTAATGGTTCTGTGTTCTATGACGAGTACGCAGGTAGCTGAAAGCATAGACTTAGTCTTCATATACGACGTCAACCCAAGGGTTGCATACCCCACCTGCAAGGTCGCCTTATCCGACTGTATGGCTGCATCGCGCAAACAAAGAGTCCGATTGCGTGATGAATAACACTAGGGTCTATCACCTTATATGCAGTCTCACTAGAATAGTCCGGTTGCACAGGACGTTCGCAACTGCCAGCGCCCACTCTGCCCTGGCGTTATCCTCTTTCATTACAAATCTGATCGACTCTGTCAACCACAAGCACGAAATTAGGAACTACTCAGCAAGAAACTTCCGTCCTTTTACCATTTGAAACAGGGTAATGGTGGAGGCAGCAGCAACAGAAAGTGCGCATGGGGTGGACGACCACAAGAACCCTACAATACAACACACAACGAGAGATGAAGCAACACCCGTCAGTGTTCTTGAGGATGGATCGTTGGACCCTGTGTACGAGGCCAAGGCGAAGGTGTTGAACAAAGCAGTTCAGGACATAGGTATGGGATGGTACCAATGGCAGGTCAGTCTCCCATGGCGTGCGTCCAACTTCCATTTAGCCGTATCTCTATGTTCCCATCTCGTAACATGCGTATGAGCTCGCCTGTTGCTCAAAATCATTAATGCAGACTATAGCTCTTTATCGTCATTGGATTCGGATGGGCAATGGACAACCTATGGCCTATTGTGACATCACTCATCTTCACCCCTGTTAGCAATGAGTTCAGACCTAATCGGCCACCTTTTCTAACCTTGTCCCAAAACATTGGTCTCTTGTTTGGCGCCATATTCTGGGGTTTTGGCTGCGACATCTTTGGTAGACGATGGGCTTTCAACCTCACCATTGGCATCACTGCAGTTTTTGGTATGGTGGCGGCTGGCAGTCCGAATTTTGCTGCCATTGGCACTTTTTCTGCACTCTGGTCTGTCGGCGTTGGTGGCAATCTCCCTGTCGACTCTGCCATTTTCTTGGAGTTTTTACCAGGATCCCATCAGTACCTGCTTACGATACTCTCCATATACTGGTCGCTTGCACAGGTTTTTGCTACACTTGTGGCATGGCCGTTACTTGGAAACTTGACATGTCAACAGACCGAGGATACATGTACAAAAGGAGAAAACATGGGTTGGCGGTATTTTGTGCTAGTAAGTGAGACTTTACGATCCTTTACGAGCATACACTAAGATAAAAAACCCAGGTCATGGGCGGCACAGCATTGATCATGTTTGTCATACGCTTCATCTTCTTCACCATCTTCGAGTCACCAAAATACCTCATGGGCAAAGGTGACGATGAGAAGGCCGTTGACGTTGTTCATGAAGTTGCCCGCCGCAACGGCAAAACATCTCCATTGACGGTTCAGGATTTAGAAGACTGCAATCTCGTCGCACAGCCAGGAGTCGTTCAGCAACAAATCACCGCAGCAGCCGTAATTAAGCGGAATCTCCAGAAGCTAGACAGTTCGCATGTCAAAGCCCTTTTTGCTACAAATAGGCTCGCCTTCTCCACCAGCGTCATCACCATAGTCTGGGCGTTTATTGGACTCGGATACCCCCTCTACAATGCCTTCCTGCCATACATCCAAGCGACTCGGGGCGTAGATTTTGGTGACGGTTCAACATACATCACCTACCGCAACAGTCTGATAATTGCTGTTCTGGGCGTCCCAGGCTGTATTCTCGGTGGCGTTTTAGTTGAAACACCCCTGATTGGCCGCAAAGGTACTTTGGCTGCATCCACAGTTCTCACGGGTGTCTTCTTACTTTGCTCCACCACCGCTCTCACCTCAGATAGCCTGCTCGGCTGGAACTGTGCTTACAATTTCATGAGCAATATCATGTATGCTGTTTTGTACGCTTACACTCCGGAGATTTTCCCGACAAAGGATCGGGGCACGGGTAATGCCATCACTGCGAGCGCGAATAGGATTTTTGGTATCATGGCTCCTATTGTGGCTATGTTTGCGGATCTGGAAACGAGTATACCGGTATATGTGTCTGGGGCACTTTTTATTGCCGCTGGGCTGCTAGTCCTTGCCTTACCGTTTGAGAGTCGTGGAAAGGTTAGTATGTAGGAGAGAATATTTCACGAAGCAAATGGCCTTGGTATGGTAACGTAAGATTATGAGAGGTGTTAATCCAATCATACATTGTTGCACCTGTCGGTGCAGTGAGAAAAAATCGATGTTGTTATTCCTTTGCTAGCTCTCTACAATTGTCTTTTGTACACGACCATTGCAGGCGCTTGTCACATATAGAGTATCAACATCCATCGGCTGTAGTTCATCCCGATATATCCTGGTGTAGTCTGCGACATAGATTGATCTCTCTTATGTATTATTACGAGAACCGAACTTTACGTCTTCGCCCTGATATACCTAGCACTGTGTACGAATATATTTGTTAATATCGCTTATACTTCCTCTAGCTTCTTTTTTTCAAGTTTCTACTATCCTTATACGGCGTGCAAAGCGGAGTAAGGATGTCGTTGTTTTATCCACATGGTCGTGCTGAGCTAGGCATGGGCTATCGATACAATCATGTGAGCCATCATATTGATAGCATCACGTGAGCTTCCTCGAGCATCAGACCTAGCCTTCACTCATTTTGTGAAAAATATTATAGATCAAAATGTAATATTCTAGTACATACGACCACAGAAAATTGAGAATTAGGCATCCCGTCCGATCTGCCCTATACAAGCAGTTTATCGGCGGATTAGTAGTCAGGTGGGTGACCACTGGCGAATCCCCGCTGTCGTATGTTTTTGCGATTCTTTTTTGCTCGATCTGCAAAAGTCACGTGTAAAGGTCTTGGCATTCCAATAGTGTAATTACACAGTTAATTGCTCAGCATGACCTTATCCTTATAGTGGCTACTGACATCAGCCTTATACCTTTGGTCTTGAATTAGACTAGTGACAAGTTATATCTTTATGTATAGTACACGACTTCTATGTAGTAACTGCGACTACAAAATTGTTTGAACAATAGCGACATAAGATGACTAAGATGATGTCATCCAATCCACCCACCCAACTTTTCCACCTCACCTGCTACACACCCTGACAGCACACTAGCCCCGAAACACCCCCCAAAATGAGCGAATCAAAGGAAATGGTAATCATACTTACTGGTGCTTCAAGAGGTAAGCCAAGCTTCTACCCCCATGCCTTTCCACCAAGCTACCCATGATCCCAATATTTCCCTTTTCGTCTTTCAAAAGTGGCACGTCAAAAGCATGTGCAGTCACATACACCATCCACCAAAACCACCCTCATCATAACTGAAACGCCATGACCGTTCACTTGCTAAACCAACTCGTTACTCAGGAATCGGCCAAGCAATCGCGCACCACCTCCTCTCCCGCTCCCACAAACTAATCCTTATATCACGTACGCACTCTGCCCTCGATGCGCTCCACTACCAATATGGCTCTGAAAGCGTCGAGGTGCTCGCGGGCGATATGTCGGACCCCTCCATCTCCAAACGTGCCGTGGAACTAGCGCAAGAGCGTTGGGGGAGGTTGGATGGCGTGATTGTCAATCATGGGACTTTGGATCCCGTCAAGAAGGTAGCGGATGCGGGGGTGGAGGAGTGGAGAAAAGGGTTCGATGTCAATGTTTTTAGTGCGGTTGGGTTGGTATGTTGAAATTCTCATGTTTTAGTTCTGTTTTTTTTTTCTTTAATGAACGTGGAGTGCTAACGTGATACGCAGATTCAAGCGGCTCTACCGTTACTGCGTAAAACAAAGGGACGCATCATTCTTACTTCATCGGGAGCAGCAGTGTCTGCGTATCAAGGCTGGGGCTGCTATGGCGCGGGTAAAGCGGTGCTGAATCATCTTGCGTTGACACTTTCGGTGGAGGAGCCGGACGTTACTACCATTTCTATTCGACCGGGTGTCGTGGACACGGAGATGCAGCGGGAGATTCGCGAAGTACACCATGAGCGAATGAGCGAAAAGGACAGGGAGAAGTTTAGTGGGCTGAAGAGCAGTGGGGGTCTTTTGAAGCCAGAGCAACCTGGAAACGTCATTGCCAAACTTGCTGTCGGCGGCGGAAAAGAATTTAGTGGCAAGTTTCTCAGTTGGAACGATGAGAGTCTCAAGGCATTTCAGGATGAATAGTAGTAAATCATCATAGCATGCATAGGTCGTTATCATAATTTAGAATCTACATTACAGCGTCATCATCATATCGCTCAAAAGCCCTTTCAGACTTTCTATACGCCTTTGTACTCTAGGAAGCGTTTAACGATTGCCAAAATCTCCACGCACTTATTTGGCAGGCCGGCCAGCCAGGGTATCAATATCTGTAGGCTGGGCTGGGGCTTGCGGTCTACCAGACAGCATATCCACCGTCTCCTTAAGAGCCATCCAGAACTCATGCTTAGGGCGTCTTCGATGCCACTCAGTCTCCCGCTTCTCAACAGACTCCATGGGGGAGAAGAGCAACTTGCTACCCTTAATACCAATGACACTAACGGACATGGCATCATCTTCAATGTCATCGGGTGACATGCCAGCATAGCCCTCTAGATGCTGCATGGCCTTGGTAGCAAACCTGACAGCCCTGACACGATCCATTGGAGAGGGAATGGTGCCCTGCTGGAAGTGACCAGGTACTCCATGACGAGATTCAAACTTGCCTTTGCCAGCTTCGGCAATCATCTGTGCGATTATCTGTACAGAGTATGTCTTTGATGCCTTCTCGTTGACCAAGATCACTTTGCCAGATCTGCTGATACCCTTGTCTTTTGCGAATACACTACGCAAGTGGTCGATATCGCGGTCCAGCATCTTGAGGTCGATGCCGTCTTCTGGTGTATACACTGCCAGCGCTCCAATACTGAGACCAGCGACAGTCGCAATGTAACCGGATTCACCACCTTGTGTTTCAATGACGAAGACACGGCGACGGGTTGCGGACGCAGATTGGCGACAGGCATCAGAATATTGAATAAGGGCATTCAGACATGTATCCGAACCAATCGAGTACTCGGTACCAGGGACATTGTTTGAGATGGTGGCGGGGAGGATAACCTAAGTTTATGTTAGTACATGCCTCATACGCCATAAACCCCAAATTCGTGTTTGAATATACTTACCATGGGAATCTTGAACGCCTTGTAGTGTTCGCGTGCTTTTCGCAATTCAGAGACTGCTGTGAACGCCTCGAATCCACCAACGACGAACAAAGCCTGAATGTTGTACTTCTTGAAGACAAACGAAACAGTTTCCAGGTCCTCACTAGGAAGTCCACGGTTTGTGCCAATCTCAGATCCTCCCTTGGACGCCCAAGTCTCAGCATCGATCCACTTGATTTCTCGGACCGCGCCGATTGGCTCATCGGAGTGGTGGCGGATGATACCGGGAAAACCATTATGAAGTGCGACGGGTGTGTGGCCACGAGCAAGGCAGTGCGCTACGGCGGCACGAGTAGCTGCGTTCATCCCTCCAGCTGGAGCTCCAACGTGAATGATACCGACGCGCATACGCTTGTCTTCGGGCAATAGAAGCTCGGGTTGGTCGGCTGCTGTAGTGATCTTATAGGCTTGGTATTGCTGTTCGAACTCAGTGTCGCGGAACTGCATAGCCTTGTGGAAGTCTTTGTTTCCGATAGCTACAGCAACTTCCTTGGTCTGGGCGACAGCTTCGAGGAGCGGGCGGCGAACAATCTTATTCTCTTGCATACAGATGACTGGGCTGGGTACGTCGGGGCTAGCGTCCAAAACTGCCTTTACTGCTTCAACACCCTGGAGTGTTGACAGCATACGATCGTAAGCACATGGTGTGCCCCCGCGTTGGACATGTCCAAGCGTAGTCACACGTGTGTCGAGCTTTGCATCGTTTGCAAGAACGTTCTTGACGTGCTCTGATGTGATTTTGTTAAGGTTGCGATCGATGGCGCCTTCGGCGACGACGACAATCGTCTTTCGCTTTCCCATTTGCCTGTGTTTCTTGATCTGTCGGCACATTTCTTGTTCCCAGCCTTCTTCTGGTGGATTCTCTGGGATGAAGACAAAGTCTGCGCCAGTTGCAACACCAGCACTAAGGGCAAGCCATCCGCAATGCCGACCCATGACCTCGATGACGAACGCTCGCTGGTGGCTAACGGCGGTAGTGTCGACGGAGTCGATGGCTTCGCAGATACGGCCAAGTGATGTGTAGCAACCAATGGTTGCATCGGTCATGGACAAGTCATTGTCAATGGAGCCGACGAGACCGACAATGTTGAGGTGTTTAAAGGGTTCAATCTGCTCCGGCGTGAGCTGCTTATCTTTGACCAACTCGTCTAGCAGTTCCGGCCACTCTGCGCGGAACTTGTCTGCACCGGTGAGTGAACCATCACCACCGCAGATGATGAGGGCGTCGATGCCTTTGATAATCAGGTTCTTTGCGGCTGTCCGGCGCCCCTCGCGCTGCATAAACTCCATGCATCTCGCTGTGCCGATGAGGGTGCCTCCTTCTGACAGGAAGCCTCGAACATCTTCCCACTTCATCTCCTTGATCATGTCGCCGCCTTTGACCAGGCCGTCGTAGCCCTCGTATATGGCATAGGCCTCGCAGTTGTTGTGAATGGCTGTACGGACAACGGCTCGTACTGCACCGTTCATGCCGGGCGCGTCTCCTCCGCTAGTCATGACTCCAATGCGCCTCTTCTTGCCCTCGAGGGGCGCCGGGACATCGGTGGGCGCCATGTTCTGGTGGTGGTAGTGGTGTGATGTGGTAGTAGAGGGAGTGGGGGGGAGTGGGCGGAATGGAGGGGTAGGTGACAGGTGAATGTGAGAGAGGGGGTTATCAAAGGCAGTGAGTGCAGGACCGAAAAGATATTTGGGCGTGGGTCGGTATGAGGTCAAAGTGGATTCACGCGTCTACTCTAGCAGAAAACTTGCGGACGCCAAAAGAAGCGGGCCCCTGCGTGTTGAGGAAGCTTTGATGGGCAGTGGTGGGATGGTGGGATGGTGGGAGATGGAGGGGTAGCTTTGCCGAAGGTGCGCTGGAGAAGCGCAAGTCACGACCTAAAATACAGTGCAATGGCTGGCGCGTCCTACTGCTGAGGTGGCTGCTGCTGCATGGGACGCCGGCGACGAGGGCTAAGGAGACGAAGTATGTATGCAGCCGGTGAAGAACAGGCCATGGTCTGATTTGACGGTACAGCTAGCCCAATGACGTGGGAGCCCCCAAGAAAAGAGCTCCCCGGTCCGCTAGGTGGGTCGCACCACCGCACCACCGGCGATCCGCAGTGCAGGCCAAGAAACACCAATGCCATACTTTTGCACTGCCAGCGCCTTTGTCCTTGAACGCCTCACTCGCTGCCTTTTCCTGCAGTCCGGTCACGCCACCTCTTATCCGCTCCAGGACGAACAGGACGAAATCAAGCGGGATTCAGCTACGGCCATGATTGATTCGTTGATTGATTGGTATCACCCCACGCCGGTCCAAACAAACCTGTTCAACACGCAACTACTACATGCACAAGTACGCGTATGTACATAGACACACGTCTCGCACTATGACCAACACCATGTCCCACTACCACTACACCGTTTCCATCAAAAAGCGCCAACTTCCAGACCCTCTCGCGCCAACGTTTCAAACACCCTGGGTGGAAGCTTATACTTGATCAACCCAGCAAATACCATTAAGTCTTTGGCCTTTTGCAGCAGCTGGTCCGCCAGCACCTTGCGCATCTGATCTTCAAATTGCCCAGAAAGAAGATGCTCCCGATGTCTTGAACAGCAGCCAATGCACCATAGTAGCACATTGCCAATATTCCGCGATATTTCCTGAGGATACGAGTTGAAGCTGTTGGCTGCGGCCCGAATGTCGCTGACGTTACCTCCAGCAGACAACGGGAGGATGCGGAGATTCTCGATTTGCTAGCAAGCATGTCAGTGGAAACCAATCTAGTTCGATGATCTGCAAACTTACCCCGAGTGCTGCCATGTAGTCACCAGCTTCAATCACCTTCTTGGCATTGTTAAGCTGGAACAGGATGCCCACCGCTTCGCGGTTCACTTGCGAAACTTTCTTCCACCACAGACTATTTGCATTGTATAGAGCCAGGACCTTCTGGGCAAGCTCCACAGGATCGTCTGTTCCAAGCATGCTCAAGCTCGACGACGCATCCGACTGTTGTTGCTGCTGTTGCGACTCGCCTGCATTCAAGCGTGGCTTGAGTGGTTCCAGACGAAGTGGCTCTTGACCAAGCTCTACTGAAAGAGCCTCAGCAAGCGCACGATTGAGAATTGTAACCACGCTGTCATACTCGCCAGCCAAATGGCACAGCAAAATGGCATCGTTGATGCGCCCATTATCATCTGCCATTCTTGCCGCTTCGCTTGTGATTGTATTGAGTAGACCCGTTTCACCGTCGAGTTTCAGTAATGGCACACGTTCTTGGACGAGACCAGGCGTTGTTTGCCCATTCGACTTGACATCGCCTAGCAATGTGGAAAACTCGCGTGTTTCAAGGACAAGCTCACGGAGTGCCTCGTGACAGAGGTCTGCTTGCTGCCTGCCCGCTTCGCCCGGTAGGTCTGCGTTCATGCATATCAACACCAAGTAGTCAGCTGCAGCACCAGCTCGGGCCGCCCGGAAGTCACTGGTGTAGTATCCAACCACTCGTCCAAAGTTCAACTGCGGTTGTTGTCGTGTTGTGTAGGTCAAAATCTCGCCTCCAGCAGTTGTCCAATCTGAAACTCGCAAGAGCCCATAGTAGTCCAGAGCAATGGCGAAATGAACCGCAGACACGTAGTTGTGCGTGTAGAGGTAGTTGATGGCGGGCTCGAACAAGCCAGCAAGCGTAGCAAGGTAGAAGTATACCCCGTATCCACCAGCAGATTCAGCTGTGTCGTTCATAAAGTGACGTTGGCCAATATCCTTGATCGTCGTTCGCAGCTCTTCCAAGCCAAAAATCTCGCCAGCATTTTCTTCGGCTCTGTTCCCTTCACGAGCCAAGTTGAACTGCAGCCACACCCAGTCGTCCATGGTCTCCTTGATAGGCTCCAGGTTGCGCTTGCTCATGTCACATCGGCCTACAATCTTGTAACAGGCCATGCGATAAGGATCCTCGGGTGTCTTTAAACGAGTCCTCTGAGCATGTGTGTGGCCCACCTTTTGTTGAGTGTCCGGGCTTAGTCTACGGTCAGGATCCGTAGCATACTGTGTGATTGCCGATTGAAAGTTTCTATCGGTGTTTTGGAAGAAGTTCCTCTTCTCTCGGACATACTCAGCAGCTTCCGTCAAAAGGCCACCTCTTAGCAAGAAGAAGATGATGATCCACGGGAACTCGTCTCCTGCTTCTCCTATCCTCTGAAACAACTCGGTATCCGCACCGAGCTCCTTAAACGCAGCTTTGGCTCTGACAAATCCACGAATCTTGTTAAGCATGGACGGAACACCGCCAACAAGCGCTTCCGATGGATTCTTTCGCAAAACCTCATCTACCTGTTCCAAGAACTTGTTTTCTAAGTACTTGCGAGAGCCATCTAGTATGCGCTTGCGCATCCGCACGCTCGCGACAGAGTTGGGCTGGTCGTCCAGATAGTCCTTGGCGAAGCTCCGCTCCTTGGGCTGGTTTGAACCCGGGTTGGATGCTTCTGCTTCAGTCTTCTCACCAGTAATAGAAATAAGTGCTCCGTAAGCGTTGATGAAATGATCCGAGTACTCAGTGCCAGCAGCCTTCTCTACGCTAGAGAAAGAGTGAAGCACAGAGAATGACTCTTCGCGTAGTCTTGCCTCATTGAGCCTCTTGACCTCGTCCATAAATTTCTCTTGTTTGTCTCGTGCATATCGGTCTTGGAGTCCAACTTGCCCACCCATGACGGATTTGTCAGAGACATCTCTGCCACCTAGCACACTTTGAGAAGCACCAAGGACAGGTGGTCCAGCAGCGGAGGCTCCAAACGTCGATCGCCCATTGACTGATGCCCCATTGGGGCCCATGGAGCGACCCTTACGTGCTGTAGCACGTCCGAAAGCCCCTTTAGCTGTGCTACCAAAGGCATTCTGCGAGGCTGCCATGTCTTCGCTCTGTCTGCCCAGACCAAAGTGCTCGTAGATCCTCTGCCGCTGTTTGTCCCATTCAATCTGCACATTGTCCTCCAAAAAGGTGTCGAAGTCGCGCTTGGACTGCTCTAATCCTTCTTGGATGAGGGCTAGGGTGGATTGCGAATGTAGGTTGGAGATGTAACCGTCCACGTCGTTGTCGAAAAGACTCTGAGCCTGACCAGGTGTAGCGAGGCCTGCCTGGGAAGAGAACTGGTTGAGATCTCGGAGGGTGCTACCCATCTTCACGCCAGAAGCTGAGAGCAGATAGTGGCTAGAAAGCGTCAGTACAAATCCGTCTGGTAACAACACACCTAACTTACGCAGCGCGGTCTTGAGCACGATCTTGAACCTGATCCGCCGAAGGGCCTCCAGAACCCAAGTTTCGCACCTTGCGTGCAATGTCGCCAAGGCCCAACTGGAGCGACGGCAACTCGTCAAAGTTACTGGTGCCATTCTCGCCAGCATTGCGCTTACGTCCCCGTTCCAGGAGATGGTCGAAATGAGCGGAGCGGCCGGAGCCTGCGTTTGCCTGAGCTAGCGACGCGCCCTGTTGCTGGGGCTGCTGGGGCTGCTGTGTCTGCTGCTGAGTCGAGGTGGTATTGAAGAGCGAGGACTGACCAAGGCCGCCCGTTTGTTGCGTGTTGTTGGTAGTCGATTGTGCCGCCGTGTTGCTGAACAACGAGAAGCCGCCCGTTTGTGATTGCGATTGTTGCTGGGGTTGCGTTGTCGATGCTGCGCCAGCAAACAGCGAGGGTGTCGTGGTAGCAGTCGACTTTGGTGCACCAAGGCCGCCGAACAGACCGCCGCCTAGGCCTCCGCTGCTTGTTGCTTGCGTCGTGCCAGATTGCGCATTGGATGTGCCTCCGCCCAGATTGCCAAACAAGCTTGATGTCGTACCGCCCGATGCGCCTCCTGCTGTTCCAAACAAGCCTCCACCCGAGGTGCCAGTAGAAGCAGGCTGCGAGCCCCCAAGATTGCCGAACAGCGACATGTTAAGTGCGTTGGGCTGTGTTGTTGGTGGTGCCGAAAACAAACCTTGAGCAACGAGATCGCGTTGTTGAACCAGCAAAGCTCGGGCACTTTTATCCCTGCCAACTCCAGGAACCGCGTCAAAGTGAGAGCACAGGCGCCATCCAGTGTCTGCTCTGCCATGCAAATGACAGGACCCCGATGTGCGATTAGGCTTTAGTCATCCCCGCCTTATTATTGTTTTCCTCAATCATCGTGACTTTATCAAATTCAGTTCATTTGGCCTAAAGATTTATTTGTTCCGGGCTGGGAGACGGGGAAAGATGCTTCTCCAAGAAATCGTCAGACTTTGTACCTACGAGTGATTGTAAACTAGAAGGCTAAAAACATTCGTGTGTTCCTGTTACTAGTATGCACAAACATCTGAGCTGGTCACCATCCCATAGCAATCCACCTGTATAAATCGCATCCATCTTTGCAGCCCAAGCCGGCAAATACACAACCGTATAAACCCTTCAAGAGTGTGAGTGAATTGCAACATTCCGAGAGAAAGTCCCATTATTCCATTTTCGTTTCCCACTGTACAAAATGACCAATTCTCATCTACCCAACTTGTCCGTGTTCGTGCAGACGGTTGACGGGTTCAGACACGAGACAACAAGGTACAATCCCTGCCAGCGAGGATGGTACCAGGACGGCCGAAGACTGCGACCCGTAAAGACCTCCAAGGCCTTTATATGGCCAAAAGATGGCAAGAATGGGTCATCGTGGGGCCGTATAAAAGACATCCTCCGCAACACCGGGCCTGATATATACGTCGCATTTGGTGCCCGTTCCACAGATTGCATATCCAGCCGTCCCTCTCGATCTCAATGGGCTGGATATCCCCATCTTGACGAATCTGGCATGACGTATGGCTTCAACTCGCAAAAGTTCGCCCCTTGGACCAAGTCTCGCATGCTCGGCGGAAGACAGTACGGCCTAAGCTATGACTTTCGAACCCGACAACACGCCGAGCCAAACCGATCAACGTGGACAGATGCCATTTGGCAACAGGAGCCGTACAAAAACAGAAAGTCGAATCATTACCCAGAAGCCGTGCGAATGGTGGATGGAGTCTGGTTCCAGGACACTCAGTATCTGCCGCAGGTTCTGGGTGGCCACATAGATAATCAGTTCGGCGTCGGGCTTCCGTTTCACCATCTCGTTTGACTTTACTCTCGCTACGTAAAGATTCAAAGCGATCAGACATAGGCCTCAATCACTCAAGGCAGCTCTCGTGGAGTGCTACCCAGACTGTATCCAGGCTTTCACCTGCTGTAGCAACTTGCTTGCTTCGTCGCGCGGTAGGTGTGAAGGCGGCATTATCTAGCATCTTTGAACATTTGTCACAAGATATCCCTTTGACAGTCTTGTACGCAGCAATCATGTCCTAAAATGGTCAATATGTGTGCCCGTGGTGTCCTTGACGTGCATGTGATGATGCAAACATACCAGTAGATATCTCAAATCGTTTTTGTTTGGCCGTGAGGCGATACAACGCGTAATTGCCAAACAGGATTCGGCTGTCCCTAGGCAGTCTGCATTGAGTTTGTGACGACCGTTTGCTTCATGTTTGATAGTGACGCGAAACTTGAGCATGAGAGAGCTGACGACGAAACGAATCTATTATCAAGGTGAGCGGAGTGAAATATGCCGGTGAAGCGATAACCTTACATGTATGATGTGGTCATCGTCGTTTGTCTCGACATTGAGGGTTGGATGCGCCTTGCGAAACTCGATGACGATACGGGATATATCACTATCCGCAAACACGGCGCCAACATCCTCGGCAGTTTTGCTCCCGCTCTTGCCTGTAAATTTATTTGCTTCCTGCTCCCTTTCAACCCAGCCGTGGGAAGGGACCGAGGCGGCCTCGGACAGGTCGGCATTTGCGCCAAAGCTCTGCTTGGCATGCTCAAATGTGTTCTGTACCTCAAGAAGCTTCCAACGATCCTTGAGCGCATTGAGGCCAGTCTGAGAAGAGAGTACGCCCTGGGCGTATAACTTATACGTTGTTGAATTCGGGGGTCTGTGAAAGGGCTCGATTATCCGTGGAATAGCCAGGCGAAGGTCGTCTATCTACAAAAATGTCAACATTTGATCAATAAGACATGCGAATCCATGTGTACCTGCGTTTGCAGCTGTTCCAGTTGTGCGAGGGCTGCTGTACACTGCGCTTCGTCCCAGCCCACGCTGGACCCCACCGAAGTATCGGAGGCTTCCATAATAAGAATAAAGTAAAAAAGAACAAGTAATAAATGGCAAGCAATGCGCGATGGCGACTAAAATATAATACAAAGATATAGAGTGGTATTGAACGGTGACGTGAATGGTGGTTGGTGGATGTTATCCCTGTCGCATTGAAGTTCGAAGAGCACGCCGAAACTCACGGACGCTCGACAATCGGCACTTCGGATCCATCCCCGTCGTCCTTCTCCACACGTGGACGCGTTTTCACGTGCTCTGCATTCGCTCCAAACAGGGCAATCCGCCTGCTGGGCTCTCGCTTGAGCATCGAGTGTGCTCTGCATGATAATTGCAACTGGTAAATACAATATAAACTCCAATGCGCTTCTGGAAAAACGCCTATGTACAATACAAACATGCCCATGGCCATCTACAATTTTGCCTGTTGTCTGACGACTTTTTCCTTTGGCCCGACAAGCGGATCATACACATTCAAACCCAGCGTGTCTTGTGGCACGGGTGCCGTGTGCATGCTCAGTCCCCTGGTGTCAAGCATAGAAGGATTCAAGTCGGCAATGCTTGAAGCCCCAATCAGGCGCATGTTCATTTCCATTTCATCTTTCAACAATTGCATGGCGCGATCAACACCTGGCAAACCATACGCCGACATAGCGTAAAGGAAAGGACGACCAATACCAACGCCCTTGGCACCCAGTGCTACAGCCTTGATGATATCTGTTGCTCGTCGCACGCCACCGTCAATGTATACCTCGATGCGGTCTTGCCATCCGCGCGCGCGAAGAACTGGCATGACTTCAGCGAGAACCTCTACACCAGAGCGGGCGAACTCGAGCTGACGACCACCATGGTTGGAGAGAACAACGCCCTCTACGCCAACTTCGACGGCGCGGATCACATCCTCGACGCATTGCACGCCCTTGAGAATGATGGGCATCTTGGTGATGCTCCTGAACCATGGGATGTCCTTCCAGCTCAGGCTCGGGTCAATGAAGGACGAGATGGCCCGTGCAGCGCCCTGACTGCGGTCCACATTGTCGCCGCCAGTGCTCTGGACGCTGCTGCCAACGTCGTCGAACTTACTTCGCATATCTTTCTCGCGACGACCAAGCTGTGGAGCATCAACAGTGATAAAGAGACCTTTGCAGCCTCGCCTCTCGGCATGCTGCACGATGCGCTTGGTGACTTCGCGGTCCTTGTTGACATAGAGCTGGAGCCATTGGCATTGACCGTCTTTTGCCTCGTCAACAATCTCGTCGAACGAGCACGATGCCAATGTAGGGATCATCTGGATAACGTTGTGCTTGTGTGCGCCACGCGTGAGGACGACCTCTCCCTCTGGGTTACCGAGCTTTCCCAGTGCGGTGGCGGTGACGTAGAAGGGTATATCGCACTTTGTGCCGAGCATTGTGGTGGAGATGTCGACCTGCTCAACGTCTACGAGGACGCGTGGTCGGAACCAGATCTTGTGGAATGCGCTGTGGTTCTCACGCATTGTCTGTGTAGGGACTGGGTCAGTGTATATCCGGGCTGGCAAAGGCCTAGAGCAGACTCACAATCTCGTCGTCAGCACCGCTCGAGTAGTACGCCCATGCCGACTTCTTCATGACGTTGCGGGCGACGGCCTCAAAGTCCATGAGGTTGTAGCATTGCTCGAGAATGGGCATGCGCTCAATGCGCTTCTGTCTCTCCTCCTCGTCGGGATCGAATTCCTTGGCCTCTTGCTGCACGGTCGCCATGTCGACCTCGCCCAGATGCTTTGACTTGTCGAGATACTTGTCGAGCGTGTCGGGCGGGTGAATGGGCTCGTAGGCCTCGGTGGCGTCTTTGCCAGCATACTTCAAGATGATCTTGGAGCCGCCGGGGTGCTCAGGCAGGAATTCGGTGACGTCGTAGGCACGGCCGTGGACAATGACCCAGCAAGAGTCGCTGTTGCTGTGCGAGGAAACCTGCTCGCCGGTGAGCTTGTTGCGCTGGGTGTTGTTGCTGTCGCGATTCATACTGGGCGGTGGATGCAGGTCAACACTTCCCCAGAGACGGGGAAAAATATATGGAGATTAGCTAGCCTATGTCCATGCACTAGAGTCAGTCGGGTGGGCGGAAAGCCCCGGTTGCTGACGGCGGTGTGGACAAATACCGGTAATATGTGTGGAGGGTATATGTATGAACGCATGTCTCTGAGTACTAGGCCTGCTAGCTCGGTCCATCTGTTCCCGCACGTAGTCTGGGTTCGCCTCGAGCACCCCGGCGCAATCCTTTTTTTCTCTATAGTCACTGCACGCGTGCATCCACGCATGTATGTACTTACTGTATACGTACATACGCATGCCCATACATAGAGTACGTACTACCATGTAACACCTACTCTCGCCGCAGCGCCGAAACGCGGGGAAGACATAGCGGGCTGGGCATGACGCTCATCACTGTCGACTTGCCTACTGCCCTACTGCCTTACTGCGCTCAACAGCACAAATACAGGCGATGGGGCCCTCCGCCCTTCTCTTCGTGAGCGCCACCCGGCGGCCATCACTCACAGCCAATGTCTCCCATCGCCCGCCAGTCTCGTTTGCCCACCAGCGTCATATTGGCCAGCGGCGGCTGTCACATGGTGCTGTTAGCCAAGACAAGGGCCGCAAGCGCCAAACGGTGCGGGAGACCTGTGTGGTCCATATGTCATTTGTCTCTGGCCCTCCGGCCTAAAATGTCCCCAGGCTGCTTCTGCGCGCCTCTGCCTCTGTCGACGACGGCACACGCTCTGCTCGCCATGCCACTTGCCCTGCTACCGCAACCACCGCAGCCTCACTCGCCTCTCCTGGCCCGGTCCACCGCCTGCCGCTGACCCACCCCCACCCCCGTCACACTCCCCCCGGGCCCCGTCCGCTGCCTCTCGCCTCTCCTCGCCAGCCCGCCATGTCCAACAGCCTCGAGGCTAAGATTGTGGTTCTCGGCAGCCAGGGCGTGGGCAAAACCTCGCTCGTCCACCGCTACGTCAAAAACGCCTTCACCCCGCCCACTACGCAGTCGACTGTCGGTGCCTCCTTCCTAACAAAGAGAGTCGTCGACATCGATACTTCCACCGTCGTCCGCCTGCAGATATGGGATACGGCAGGCCAAGAACGCTTCCGCTCCATATCCAAGCTATACTACAGAGGTATGCAGATGCTTCCTGTCAACCGAGCTTCAGTTGAGGGAGAAAACAAAACAAAACATAACACACACAGAGGGACTGAAGCTGATATCGCCCACAGGTGCAAATGCGGCAGTCTTGTGTTATGACATCACAGATCCGCAGTCCTTTGACGAAATGGGCCGCTGGTTCAAGGAGCTCAAGACGAACCTTGGAGACGACGCCATCCTCCACGTTGTAGGCACGAAATCCGACATCATCGCTGCAGACCCCACGAAGCGCAAGGTCCCCTTTGAACGCTGCATCGCCTATGTTGCCGAGAACCTCTACCCCGCACAGACCGCACAACCGCACAATGCTCAGTCAAACGGCTGGGGCTCCGTGCCTGCGACATTCCAGAGTGGTTCCATGGCTTCTCCCCAGAGCAACAGGTCCAGCGGCTTCTGGGGGCAAGACCTTGGCTGGGACTGCTGTCACGAGATAAGCGCAAAGGACGGCGAAGGCGTGGATGAAGTCTTCCGCGTCATCACTCGCAAGTTGGTTGAGCAGGAGCAGAAGAAGCTTGAAGAGGAGCAAAGACAACTGACCATGGCCGGTGTCACTCCAGCCCTCGACAACAATGGCAACGTGACGGGATACTTTGATTATCCTGGCGCTGGTAACGGTAGTTTCCGCCTAGGCGCCGCCGACAAGAGGCGAAGCTGGCTAGGCTTTCCCACTACGCCCGGTGCCACGGGCCACCAACAAGAATGGGAAGAAGACATCAACCGGGCACAAAAGAGTAAGAGTGGAAGGTGCTGCTGATCGTATCTCTGCCTTGTCTCGTCGTCTGCCCACCTCTCCACTAACCCCCATTTCCTGCACACAGTGAGCACACCGATCAGCTTCGTTTCGAGATACCCACCCACTCTTTGTTTCCACGACTCAGTGCTCCAGTGTGTTATTTCTTGTGGTCAGGTTGGTCTTCTTACATCCGAGTATTTTCTGGCTTCTGTTGTTCATCTCTCTTGGCCCTCTGTTTTGGCGTACAAGGTAGCATTTGCATATCCAAGTACCAGCGAGCGTGCATTGATTTCAAGTTTCGGAAACTCTCATCTTCCCTAGTCAGCGCTCTATTTCCCGAATAGCTTCAATTCATACATTGATTAACGTCAGGTATCTTGCATTATGATGTAACTCTAGCAACAGTCTATCCCTTTCTAAATATTTAAACATGCAGGCATGGGGTGCGTGTCTATTGCCTACTTCACAAGTTTGTTCACTCTTACACAATTATGGCCGCAAACCAAAGTAGTGACATCCTTAGCTATGTTCTGCTTTGTCAAAAACCTTCACACCAAACTTCCAAACTTGCTCCACAGCAAACTTCCTGTCCGTACCAACGCCTTCCTGGAGATCCAACACTACGAGATCCGCATCAGCACCTTCTTTAAGCGTCCCTTTCATATCCTGTACGCCCAACATTCTTGCCGGTGTCTCAGTGACAGCTTTCAGTGCCTCTGGTACACTGGCCCCTGTCCAGTTCATAAAGTTTGTCACGCAGTCTATGAGTTGGATACTGCTTCCCGCAATCTTTCCATTCTCCTCGAGCGTGAGCATAGACCCTTGTTTGATGATACGCGACCCGTTTGTCCAGTCATATATCCCGTCCGGCATGCCCGCTAGCCGCATGGCATCAGTGACGAGTATGAGGCCTTCGGGATGTGCGTTCCACGCAATCTTGATAGACGTGGGATGGAGATGGATGCCGTCAGCGATGATGCCAAAATATGGCTTCTGTATCGAAGAAGACGGTGTGCCCAGAAGACCGAAGATGCCCGGGTTCCTGTGGTGCAAGGGCTGCATGGCGTTGAACAGGTGTGTTATCATGCTTGCACCCGCCTTGATGCCCGCCTTTGCTTCTTCGTACGTCGCTTCCGAATGCCCAATAGACACGACAATACCGCGCTCCGCCAGTGGCTGTACGCACGTCAGCGCGCCTCGAAGTTCTGGCGCAAGCGTTATAAGCTTGACAGATGAGGACGATTGCAAATGACTAGCGCCATAGCATGTCTCCATGTCGGAGACGCCGTTCTCGGGCTCACAGAGGAGGGATGCGTTGTGGATGCCGTTCTTAGAGGGGTTAAGAAAAGGCCCTTCGCAGTGGGCGCCTAGCGATTCTGAGCCAAGGGATGCATCGCGGGCAGCACCAGATGAGCCCAGGAACGGTAGAGCCGTTTGGTAAACTTCGGGTGGTTGTGAAGTCAGTGTTGGCAGGTATGATGTGACACCCGTCGATACCAGTCTTCGGTTGACTTGAAGCACTCCCTTTCCGTACGCCACTGTTCCCTCGTCTGGTATGACGGAGAAGTCAAAGCCATATGCTCCGTTGAGCTGTGTATCTATCAGGCCTGGGCAAAGGATACGGCCACCCAAGTCGACAATCTCGCCTGGTGCAGTTCGATGTTCGTAGAGCAACTCCTGCCCATTTATGATCTTCCCGCTCGTAGAGCTGACCCAAAGATCTTCTTCGACGAGAGCATTGCCTTTAACCAGCAAGCAGTTGGTGAACTTGATGACGCCAGACGATTCATGTGGATCTGCAGAAGCAGAGGGCATGGCGGCGATTGAAGGCATGGCAAGTGAAAAATGGAGCAAAGATCAAAGGATTGGTTGGTTGTGCGCGGTTGAGCAAGCTCAACACCCTTCACAAAGGAAATGGCGGCCCTCTCGCTACTTTATCGCGAGCACTTGTTCGCCAGTGACGCCATTAGTCCATCAACAGCGGGCAAAGTTGCCCTTGGGAAAAGTCTACATACAAGCATGTGAAGCGCACGCTGCCTGTTTGCACACGCTGAGTGGATACACAGAGCCAAGGAACACTGCGATGACTACGCCAGCCTGATCGGTCTTACCATGATAGTTTCAGAAGGGCTACGGGGTTGTGTGAGGTGTCATCGGAGTTGCATGTCGTTGATAACAGAGGAACCAGGGTGGTGTAACGATGCGCAAGGGCCTGTGACTAGCGGCTCGCTAGCCACTTACCCCAGCTCACGTCGACGTGAATGCTACGGTGCCATCTCCCCCATCTTTCTGTCCACCGACCGACCGAAACTCCATTTGCCAGCCGCGCCCAGAGCCGGTGCGCCGCGGAATCCCACGTCGCATCCACAGTCCGACGCGACGCTCCAGGCATTGTCATCATGGCCAAAATTGAGCAGATGGATCCTGTATGGGATGATCTCGACAGGTGAGCATCGTGGCACGCTCTCACTCTCGACATGCGCTACGCACCCAAGGACCCTTGCTAACCAATGTCCACCATGCAGAACAATGGTAGGCTGTTTCCACTTAACCGTCGCCGCCATACTCGCTGACTTCGGGCCATGCAGGGCCAGTTGTTTATGATGGGCTTTGATGGCACGTCGGTGACTCCCCACATTCGTACTCTTATCGAGGAGCATCACGTTGGCTGCATCCTGCTGACTGCCAAAAACCTCAAATGTAATATCACGTGCTTTGATGTGACCTCTCTCTGCGTGCCAAGCTCCTGCTGATACAACACAGCCGCCGAGGACACAACAAAACTCATTTTTGAATTGCAAAAGATTGCACACGATGCCGGTCATCCTGTTCCGCTGGCGATTGGTATCGACCAGGAAAATGGCGGAGTCAACAGTCTCTTTGACGACATCTACATTCGCCAGTACCCCAGCAACATGGGCATGGCAGCAACCGGATCGACTGACCTAGCATTTGAAGTTGCAAAAGCGACTGCACAAGAAGTTGCCGCCTGTGGTATCAACTGGATATTCGGTCCATGTCTCGATGTACTCACTAATGCACGTAACCAGCCCTTGGGCGTCAGAACAGCCGGAGACGACCCTCAGGAAGTGTCTGCATTTGGGTGTGCGTTCATGCAAGGCTACAAAGAGGGCGGAGTTGTAACACTAGGAAAGCATTTTCCATCTTACGGCAACCTAGAGTTCTTGGGTTCCACGCTTGATGTGCCTATCATCACTGAATCATTAGAGCAGCTGAGCTTGAGTGCCTTGATTCCATTCAAGAAAGCGATTGAAAGAGGCCTCGACTCTATGATGGTCGGTGGTTGCGCCATGTCTTCGGCCGGACTGAATGCTATGCACGCTTGTCTCTCCGAGCAGGTCGTCGATGATCTACTCCGCAAGGATCTGAAATTCGACGGCGTAGTCGTCTCAGAATGTCTTGAGATGGATGCTCTCAGTCACAATATTGGTGTTGGCGGTGGAACTGTCATGGCTGTCAACGCCGGTTGCGACGTGGTCCTTCTTTGTCGCGCCCTCTCGCTGCAACTAGAAGGCCTAAAAGGCCTCAAAACTGGCATTGAGAGCGAGATGGTTTCGAAAGAACGCATCTTTAACTCGCTGAGACGCGTGTTAGCCATGAAGAAGAAGTGCACGTCGTGGGAGAAGGCGTTGAACCCTCCAGGCATCAACTATCTCGAAAAGCTCCAGCCTCTGCATACTGCACTTTCCACCAAAGCATACAATAGCTCCATCACAGTCGTACGCGACAAGAACAGGCTGCTTCCACTGACCAATATTCTCGACAGTGAGGAGGAACTCCTTCTACTGACACCTTTGGTGAAGCCCTTGGCTGCATCGGCTGCATCCCGAGCCATATCTGATGCTGCCAATGGTGCGGCCAGTTACTCCCCAGGGCCGGCTTCCTGGGACCAGAATTCGTCCGTTATGAGCGGAGAACGGGTTTTCAGGGAGCTGGGCCGCTCTCTGGCGAGACAGCGTAACGGGCGACTGTTGCACACGTCGTACACAGCAAACGGTGTTCGTCCAGTTCACGAGAACCTCATCAGCCGAGCAAGCGCGATCATTGTGCTCACTGCAGATGCCAATAGAAATCTGTATCAACATGGATTCACTAAACACGTCTCTATGATTTGCAACATGCAATACACGACTGGCGGAGAGAGACGTGAGAAGCCTCTGATTGTCGTTGCTGTAAGCTCACCGTACGACTTTGCCATGGATAACACGATTGGGACGTATATCTGTACCTATGATTTTACCGAGACTGCGTTAAACTCACTGGTGCGAGTCTTGTATGGAGAACTATCACCTTCAGGAACACTGCCTGGTACGATTAGCAAGAGTCAAAAATTACACCCGTCGAAACAGCACTGGCTGGTTGAGATCTTCAATGAAGAGCGAGACGGCAGTGCGTTGGATACACTGATTGCAACCGTTGTGGAAAGCACCGCGCCAAACCAGCGATCTGAGCTTTCAAGCGCAACATCAAGCTCGTTCATTCTACATCACCCAGAGGTGGAGGAATCCCATTTTGTCGTTCGTAACAGCAGTACTCAGGCACTGTATGGCTTCTGCTCAACGTACTTTTTTAAAGCTACGGGAACTGGAGTCATTGGTGCATTGTTTGTGGATCCGGCAAGGAGGAAGCTCTCGATTGGACATTCGCTGCATAACAGAGCCATACGAACTCTACTGCAGAAGGAAGGCATTAAGAGATTTCAACTGGGATCTCGTCTTCCGAGTATCTATCTCGGTATCCCAACAGGACATGGCAACGAGCGAAAGCGCCTACGGCCATGGTTTGCCCAACTGGGATGGGGCGCGGCACTGTCACGGCCAGTGTGCAACATGGTTGCTCGCAATCTTCAAACATGGAGTCCACCTGCAGGCATGGCCAAGAGCCTGGCAAGCGCAGGAGCACAGTTTGACCTTGTCTATGGCTGGGACTACGCCGGGCCGGTGCTCGACCATATCAAAACCAGTAACCGACAAGGGCTGGCGGAGGTGTACAAGCTTGCGCTCACCGATCCGACGGCTTGCGGAATCATTCGGGCAAAGCGGCCGGAAGATGGTGCGCTGGTGGGCACGGTTGTGCTGTACAACAACCACTCGCGTCTAGCCGAGTACATTCCTTCGCTTAAGGATCTCAACGAGTCGGCCGGAGGCATTTCATCGCCAGTGATATCTCCTGGTGTTGGAGAGTACTCGACACTACTGCAAGGATTGATACTTCTTGGGATGCGACAGATCAAGCAGCTAGGATGCAACGCATGCTTGCTCGACTATGTGAGTGTATACCCATTCCTGTGGTAGGATAGAGATACTGACGAAGGGCAGATGGATGGAGATGGCAATTTTGATGGGTTCTCAGCAATGGGGTTCGATGTCATGCATAATTTTGAGGAAGTGAGCTGTGATGCAGCGACATGGACCATGATACCACCAGCTTAGTTTGGAGAGGGATATGTTTTTTCTTGTATTTGAGGCGCAATGAAGGGACCCTTTGGCTGGCTGGGACTTGGAAGAGATGAAAGGGCATGGTAGGTGTTTATGAAGACTTAATACATATTCTTATCTTGTTGCATATAGACGCGGAGAAGAAAAAGGATGTGTTTGGCATGGAGGATTGCATAATGGTGGCTGAGAACTAGTCCGATGTCGTGGCATGGATGCATCGGATGGGCTGCGGGCTTTGTGGAGACTGGATAGTTTTCCTAATAGGTAATCTGGCGCTGACGGGTGCCGCATGCCGCGTACCGCGTACCGCTTGGCTTATTCGTCGCGTCAGGGTTCAAGTGAAGAGGTAAATACAGAGGCTGGGATGGGTTGCTTCCAGAGAGGATTGCTCGAGAGCTATGGGCAGGACGTAGATATGGTGCGGAGGGGGGCTCATTAAGGATGTCGGATCTGGTCTTGGCTGGGAGCCGTACAATGGCGTACGCTGATCGCCGTTCGGCTTGTCCGTTGGAGAGAAGCCCTGCCGGTGAAGCTCGCCTCCCTAAACTCGGGAGTGGTGCATATAACTGGGGCTCACAGGACAAGCATATTTGGGTGTCAGTATCATAGATGCATTGGACATATGTACATATATAGACACAAGGGGTCTGTGGCTGCGGGCGAGGACATGGAGGTCCAAGGCAGTGCATAGCCACGCGTAGCTGGACGCCATACCCGCCGCCAGACCCTCGCCCCTAAGAGAGAGAGGTAGGCGATAGAGGCCAGCCGCACGTGTGATGCACCCTCGTCGCACTGCTTGTCCAGCTCTCCCTCGACCGCTGAAGACGGCTGCGAGCGTTTCTGGCCGGTGCGCACACTGTGCAAGCCACACGCCCACGACGTTTCTCTCCCTCTGCACTGCTGTTATCCTCGCATTCCCCATCTTCTCTGCTCCGCTACCTGCCCTCCCGCACCTCTCCGCTTCCAACCCCAGAGCCCGCCCACACATTTCCCACCTAACTACCACCACCACCACCAACCACCAACTACCCACGCCGCCCTCGTCGCCGCTCCCCGTTCCGCGCGCCCCCACCTCTCGCGAGCGCATCTCTCATTGCCGGGTCCGCTCCACTTGCACCGCGTGTATGCGCCGAATCTATAGCGACTCCATCCCCGACGACGGCCACGCCGCCCCGAGCCATGGAGCACTTTGACACGACCACCATGTCGTATATGCCCATACCGATCCCGCTGCAGACAGTCACAGGACCTGACCAGCAGATGGCCATGCCCTTGGTGCCTGTGGACCAGTACGACCAGCGCTCGACGTTTGATGCCGAGACCTTCATTGGGTATGTACACTCGACCGTGCCTGCCATTGCCGCAGCTGCTAACAGTGCTGCCCAGAAGCGAAGATGCCTACTCGACATACCACCTCCAGCAGATGCCACCCCAGCTCAAGCGCTATCCAAGCACCTACGAAGACCCCTTCTCCGACGTCCAGAGCGGCTACGAGCAGTCGATACACCCGCACGACCAAAATGGCATTCCCGAAAGTCCAAGCATCGATAGCAACAACAAGCTGCTCAGTTTCTCGCTGCCCACGATGCCGTACCCCATCTTCAACTACGCCATGCAAAGAGTGCCTATATCCATGTCTGCCCAGCTTCACGGCATGTTCTTCCTGGCTGAATCACCCTGGGCCACCGCTGTTGATGGCCAAGCGCCACCCTCTGAATTGACTTGCTACCGAAGAAACCTCTTCCAAATTACTGGCACAGTCACGCTCCCCAGAGCTCTCCACCTTCTCATGACCGAGCAAGGAAATCAATTACCCATCATTGGCCAAGAACTCACCATATCCGCCACAGAATCTCTAGAAGGCAACGCGGTAAAAATCATATCTGTGCCATGGAAGACACCGGCGACAAGCAACGCTCCTGCCGAGGACAAGACAGAGAAGGAACCACCCACGTATCCACTCGACCTGTCAACTGGCCAGGATGTCGATTCCGACTATGTTAGCTTTCCTATTAGCTGGAAGCGATTGCAGTTTCGAATCGCAACTGCCAATAATGGCCGAAGGAAGGAGCTCCAGCAGCATTTTGTAGTGAGGCTAAAGGTTGTCGCTACTCTTACCACAGGTATGAAGGTGCCCATTTGCGAGATCCACTCGGGGGCAGTTATAGTGCGAGGTAGAAGCCCGCGCAACTTCCAAGCCCGAAAAGACTTGCCAATCAGCGGCGGCACTACCACGCGCAAGGTGCACACCCCGCAGCAGCCCAACAGAACCCCGACAGGTGACACAAACCAAAGCACGCCCAAGCAAGCGCAAGCTCAGGCTGCGGGCCCATCCAAGCCGACAGACTTGCTGCAGATGCCCTTTGAGTTCAACGCAAATGATATGCCGCAGTCGCCAGACTTTGCTTGGAAAATACCCACGGGTGCTCAGACTGCCATACCACAAGACCCGCCTTCATCTCAAATGCAACATGCCACACCATATGCACAATCGACTCCGGACATTTCAAGAAGTGCTCCACCTCCCAAGTCGTCCATAGCGCCAGTCACTCTGTCCCTCACCGACGATGAGCCCGTTAAAACCCCTTCGCCCAATGAGCAGCAAAGAAAACGCGGCACTCCGATGCGACCTCCTTCCTTCTCTATTGGCGTCGTCAACAGTCCAGACGAAAGCGCTGACCTGCTCTATGAATATTTTCCTTTAGGTCTGGACGACTGGATGCCGCCTGTCGATGCCGTCTATCGGCCCCATGTCGTTCACCATATTACCCCATTTCCCCAAGACGGGAAAGCAGATGCTGGTAGGAGTCGGTCGAAGCGTTACTTCTCGGATGCTTGGTAAGCTCTGGTTTGCGATTTGTGATACCCATGCGTTGGTTTTTGTTTCTGTAATCCCGTCAAGAGCAGTGCCCTGATGATGATCGGAGAGTGGCTCCACATCCTACGTCTTTTTTGTCTTCTATTGTTCATATATATATATATATATGTATATATATGTACATTAGGGGAAGAAGATTCATCGTCGGTGTATCGGCAGATCCCCTATAATATACTCTTTCAAGACAAACAACGAGGGAAGAAGGATAAGAAGGAGAGGTGATAATATTTGGTGACGGTGCTACTCACATTTCTTTTCAAGTCGGAACAAAAGGAGGGAAAAGGTTGGTCATTGATCTGTAATCGGCGTTCGACTTACGATGACACGATTTCCTGCTTTTCAACGCTGACACTATGGCACCAACACATACAATGGGATACTGGGGATGTGGGATACCTTTCGGCAGCTATTTTTAATTATACCGCCATGCTTTTTTTCAATGTCATATCATTATGAAGTCTACCTTTACCGGGACTTGTTTTTCACATCACGTTCGGGGCATTGTTAGTCTCCCCTCCTTTGCTTAGAAAGTGGATCGTGGTGGTAGAGAAGCTCGTATATCATTCATCATGCCGTAGATCGCAATATCCACGTTGCGGTGCATCGTAACTTTTTTCCCAAGCATCTGGGGCATAATGCCACGAAACGCATGTAACCAGCAATCAAGCGCAACAAGGACCGATAGTATCAATATAGGTGAATATGTAGCGTTACAACCTTGGACATTTCACTCTCCATAGTTTCTGAGCACCAAGCTCAGATGTAATATCCCCCACCCCCAATATGCTACCCAGCAATCTCGATTCAACCCCCAGCCAAGCTTTGTAACCCAACCCAACCTTGCATCGCCGACTCTCCCTCCTTCTCCTCGGCAAAAAGAACCCAAGAAATGCAGCCGTGTGGCGTAAATACCATGTGGCACTCGCCACGTACGCCCCAAACCCCAAGCCTAATACCCAAGCCTGATACCCAAGCCCGTCCATGCCGGCTCCACCATGCAATGCAACAGTGACACCTCAACCCATCTCATCCCATGTCCAAAAAAAATCCGCAAGCCTCCAACCCCGTGTGTGGGGCAAAGTAAAAAGACCCGAACAAAAAAACCTCTCCACTCTATTTTTTTCTTCTTCTGGGAACCCTGGAAAAGAAAAGGTTTTGCGTGGACAACGCTCTAAACTTTACACATACATACGCACGTATCGGAATATTTTCTAATTCGTTGAAACGCTGGAGAAAAAAAGACCAAGTTTGATAAGAAACCTTGGGTCTCCCTCCACTTTCGAATCTTACAATAACCAACCCAACCTAACAATGACAACAACAACAACAACCCCACTTCGCCTGCACCCGTCAGCTCCACCGTCACAATGAAGCGTGACAAGTATGAAAAAAAAGTTTGGGGGGGGGGGGGGTTAGTAACGTTTTGGGTTGGAGAGGTTACGCTACACGGTTGCGTCCCTACCGAATCCAGGACCCCTCCCCCTCCTAATCAAGTTGATATTTCCTAGTAGTAGTAGTAGTAGTAGCAGTAGTAGTAGTAGTACTACTACTACTATTAGTGTCCTTGGGAATGGGGATCCCGTACTATCTTCTCTCTTTGACGTCACGAGCAGAATGATTGTTAGTTCAATACGAATAGGATATGGGTATAGATACGATGGACCTCGGCACACGCTAAGATGTTACTTAAGATAGTTGGGCGTAATGAGCCTACTCTCTCTTACTCTCTCTCTCTCTTTTTCTGACAAGGTGACAGACCCACGTGGCTTGATGGGTCACCGGAAGTCAGGGCTTGATTTGGTTTAGAGTGGGAGGCGATAGGGGAAATTGGGTAAGGTGTGCGAAGATTGGAAGGCAGCGTGATTAGGGAAAAAAAGTGGGTCGTCTAGGAGTTGGTAGCTGTGACATTACGGTGTAACTGTTCGTGGTGCTTGATCTGATACAGGTGATGGGCTGTAACTCGGTGTAGAAAATTTTTGAATTTTTTGTTGAGAAACTTGGGATGTTTGATTATTGAATATTTCATTAGGTCATGAAAAAATGCTCATACCCATATGGTTTACCCCCCAGCAATATGATGATGAACGACGCCGTAGGGAACTTATGTACCCGATGGGAAAAAAAAATCAAGCTCCCATATGCCTCTTCAGATATCTCATAGCTAGCTCCCTTGAAGAATTCTAGATGATGAAACAGAACAACAAAACGTTCATGTGTATATACAACCACCGTTTTGAAAGAAAAGAAAAAGGTGGCGAGAAACGTAGAAAAAGGTACTATGCTTGTCCCTCAAGACAACAGGCAGATACTGCTGCTCCGTAGATGGCTGATTCGACAGCAATCTCCAGTGAGATTGACTTCGGCTCGGCACCAGATGCAGCAGTCAAATCATGAAGGTGTGATTGGCAGAGTTCTCTGAATAAGGGGTACTTTTCAATGACGGAGCCGTTGCAGCCAATGCTCATCCGGCCAGCGGATGCGGGCGTCAGGCCTTCTGACTCCGTTCGGAGCATCCACAACGCATGAATGCCAGTTGCGAGAAAAGCTGCAGCGCGGTGCGAAACGAGTTGCGCTACTCGGCGAACAAACTGAATGTCCTTTACGGTAGGTGGCTTGCTGAGCGGATGCATAGACTGGAAGATAGCAGTAGCCTGGCCAAGGTATTTTGAGTCGTCCATCTCCATGGCTGCAATGGTTCCAGTGTCCAGACTGTAAGGTTCGGTCAAGTGGGCGGGAATTTCGCCACTGAACAGACCGGCTGTGCGTACAGCTTCAACAACAATCAACCTTACTATCTCACCCATGTAGCGACCGCTAATCATGTGTTCAAAAGGCTGGAAGTCTGGTCGTACATGTGTATCGTTCAGTCGTTCATCCCATCTAGTCGTAGGGAACACGCCCTTTCCGAACATGCTGCATTCTGTGTTGACGAGCACATGGGTGGCTTCGTCCATCCACTGCTGTGGGTAACCCTTGTACTTGGTGCTCGCAAGTGACGATACAGGTAGATGCACAGATATGTTAAATCCAGTTCCAAGAATTACAGCAAAGCGTGTTGATGGGTCTTCATAGGCACGCGATAGCAACGTCGCAGAAGAGTCATTGACAATGGAATCCATGTGCACAGGTAGGTTCTGGATAAATGTTAGTGGCTTCAAGCTTTTGGTTGGGGAAGTTCAACCTCACCCTCTTTCTACACGGCGCCATTATTAATTCGCTGAGATCCTGACCAAGAAGCCCTTCAGTCGCTCGAAAGCCTTTGCCCATGTCTAACAAGTTTGCACTGCGACTAGATGTTTGCCTAATAAAAGTCAGCCAAGTACATGAAGTAAAGGACGTAGAAGACGCACTCAACAGGAAACGACCATGCTAGACCCATAGGAAAAGTCTGTGTGTTGGTCGAGTCTTGCAATTGCTGATCTGCAAGCGCTAGCTGAATCTTATCGGCCATCCATTCAAAAAAGTCGTGTCCGCTTCGCTGGCGGACCTTTTCATCTATTTTGTAGCTCTTCATGAAGATGATACGCATATTCTTGGCACCGGGCCTTTTACCATTCAATTCGACAAGCGCAATGCGGAATGTTGATCCACCGACATCGAGAGCCAGGTAGGTTCCTTTCTCCAGTCCAGAAGGAAGTTTGTGATTGTAAGAAGGCAGCATGCAAATGTCGCTCGACTGTAGTTTTGGGGTAAATTGCCTTTGCAGCGCTGCAGACATCTCCAATAGATTTTCGTTATCCAAAGGTGCTTCAAGAAGGGCCTGTATTTCGCGCAACATGTCTTCCATGGTCCGTTCATAGGTCCGCAATGCATCTCGGGTGCGTTTTCGTGGCGACAATATTGGCAGCACAGAGTGCATGACTGATGGTAACATGGCGAGTCTTTCCAGAGCCGCAAGGAGCCCTTGCCAAAAATCTAACATGAGCCGTTTGTATTTGCGTTGGCGAGGGTCGCTGTCTGTTGCTGTGTGGCAAGCGTCATCTGAGTTGTTGGGGTCCGGAATAACGGTGACGCGACGATTCTTGGAGCGGTGTAGCAACAGAGGGGGCATGGAGAAAAGGTAAGCTGCGTGGCTGATGGGAGGGTAAGGACAGAGTCTCTGGATTAAGAGTTTATTGAAAACGTTGAATCAAACACGTAGAGACCAAGGATGGTGGAAGGTCGGTCTGCGAATATCGAGATGCATAGAGATGCGACGCGGGCCGGTAGCATTAGTAAACTGATGTTGCAGAAATCCACCCGGACATGGTTTTACGGTTGGTCAGAACAATAAAGAGGGTTGTATCCACTAGCAGACGTAGCAAGGTATTGCTCCGATGACAGGCGTGTGAAATGTGCAGATGAGGCCCTGCACACAGGATCAGGAGAGAGTGGCCGAAAGGAAACAGGAATAAATTAGCCGTCTTGGACACGCCAGTTAGCGGCCGCAAAGTGATAGTCGATGGCGTGCCGCTGGTTCCAGGCACCCTCAGCGAGTAGGCGGAAATATGGCGTAGCTGTCATGGCGAGCGTTTGGTGGGGTGTCGTAGAAAGTTTCCTAACAGCCATTGCTACCGTTACAGTCGCTGAGGCCCGCTAGTCCACATCGGGGCCGCGAATCTAGCCGCAAGCGTGGGTGATAGGACTATGGCGGATGACTTGGCCACACAAGGATACAACCCGACTGCAGATTTCATGCATCGGTGGCGATCATCGTACAGCCGTAGCGTAGCTTGCCCGCGGTTACGCGTATGCAACCAACGCCTGGAGCAAGCATGGAGAATGTTACGCTCAAGAATATGCATGTTGGAGGCACGGCACGTGTCCTGGGTCCGCCAGCGCCAAGAATAGAATCGGTTTCTACTCGGTCGGGTCTAACGCTGGGCATGCGTTGCGACATGTTCTCGCCGGCGTAGTCTCTATTCTGCTCTAGTATCTGACACTGCGCAAACAGGCGCCGTTGCCAGATGGCGCTTACCAAAACATAATGGGAGCCACTTACATGACTAGGACTCGACTATCTCTCCAACGGCTGACGGTACATAAGTACTAACCCCACTGGGGGACCTCGCTGTGCCACCAGGCTCCCTCGTGCTCCCGCAAAGACTGCCCAGTCCGAGGCCATTACCCCCGACAGACGGAGAAACGAGCATGTGCGTGCTGACATTATTGTTAGGCGACCTACGAGGGGCAATCTAGAAGCGGCCGTGGACGGACACATGCACATCTATCTGGCAACGACCAGGTCAGGTTAATACTACAGGACTACTTGTTGATTGCCGTATATGGGCTAATGCTGCGCACGAACGTTGTCTATCAGTAAGAGCGCATACCTTATGAGACCAAACAAGCATGAGCACACGTGTGTTGGTAAATCTACCATGCCCCACTCCTTAGATTGTTTCTCTGTCTTGTTATACTATTATATGTACACCTGAAAAAAAGGTAATGTCACGCGAAACTCATAGATACCCGAATATGGCGCGTATGCAAAGTCGGTACTAGGACTGCAGAACGATATACCAGAGGAACCACACAATGCAACTCCGTTTGAGGTATCATAAAAAAACAAGTTTCAAACGCCAATCCCCGTCGTTACCCGTTAAAACCCAGTCATAAGCATGCTTTGTACAGCTGGATTAAACCTTTTCTGGCTCAATGTGTGCAGGCTCACTGTGCGCATGGGGCAAGACATCAGTGACTGTCTCGTCTGTGAACTCAAGGTCCTTCTCAACCGCACTAGTGTCCTCAACCTTCCAAAGAATCACCGGAAGGGCCACCAACAGACTACCAGCGAGGAGCCCCCAGTTTGAGGCGAACATGGCCATGTATGAGATTTTCAAGTCATCCAAACGCCAGGTAATGGCACCTCCGGCAGATTGGATTCCCTTGTAGAAACCTGCAAAGTTGGCAAGCTTGCGGCTGTTGTTGGTCAAAGCGCCCATGAACCTGGATTGAATTAGTAAAATGTCGGAATGTGTAGAGTTTGTGAAGAACGTACCAGTAAACACACGTCTGCCAAGCAGCATCAAAGAAGCCGTAGAACATGTAGAGAACAAAGGGACCAGCATAGCCTGCATCAGACCAATCCTTCTTCATGTTGTTCACGTCTTCAGCCCAGGCACGGTCGTAAGTCTTCTGGAACATGTATCCAAAGCCCCAGATGACCATGACGCTTACGAAGAGCGCGACCCATGCGGCTTTGGCTCGGGTTGTTCGGCGGACGCCCTTGATGTCAAGCCCATAGCCGAAAATGTAAGCGCCGATGATCTGCATGATGTAGTAAACGACGCCATTCAAAGCTCGTGTGCGAACGTTGAAGTAAGCAGCGTTAATTTGGGTGAAGTGATATGTGTAGAACCAGTTGGATGCCAAGAACATGGGGAACAGAAGGACAATGTACGGGTCGGTGAAGAAGGTCTGCCATAGGCCGGTAATCTCCGACTTCCACGAGGGGTGCTTCATGACAATGACCTTGGATCCATCATCGCGGATAACATCTCGTGCATCAACCAGGGACCATGCGAGAGCGGCACCGATGATGGTGAGCACCAGGAAGCCGACATAGGTGCCATCATTCACAGTCCCAGCAGTCTTGGTGTGGATGTTCTGGCCCAAGGGGATCTAGGAGGGTTAGTCATTGGCGGACGGAGCAAGGCTGAGAGAGAAACATACCAAACTACCAATTACAGCGCCCAAGTTGAAAATCATCCAGAACCACGAGATGTAGCGACCCTTGGAAGCCTCGGGTGGGTACGACATCATAATGGCGCCCTGGGCGCACCACAGCAGACCAGCGCATACGCCAAGCAGGGCGCCAGCGAAAGTCGTGAAACCCAGATTCTGGGTGTGGTTGTAGCAGAGATAGGAGCCCACGTAGATGGAGTAGCCAATGCCGCCAAAGGACAGGGAAGTGCGGATGCCAAGCTTATTGGTAAAGGTACCAGCGAAGAAGCCGATGACGGCAAAGGTCGAGTACAGGGCCGTGTTTGCGCGATTGTTTGCGGTGGGATCCAGCTGGCCGCCGCCGCCCATGCCGTTGAGAGCATTGAACATGCCGGGACACATGAAGCAGACGAAGGAGACAATGACGAGCTGGATTGGGGGAGAAGCGAACCAGGGCAACTTGAAGCCGGCGATGGTGAAGCGACGGTATTTCCATGACTTTGGCAGGTCCAGAGCGGTGGTGTCGGTCAGCGAGTGGTCTGCCGAGTTGACGTGGTGAGCCAAATGGTCCTTGTCGGTGGAGGTTGCCATGTCGGCGGATGCTCTGGCGCGGGCGCGCACGAGGGGTTGAGGGCGAGGCTGGGGGTTGAGGGCGTGGTGTAATGGGCAGGAAGGCACGCTGTCGCGAGTCGGAAGGAGCAGGCGGGCACGAGGCGATAAAGATGTCGAATCGTAACGCTCAGACCACTGCGACGGCTGAACAGGAGTCAGGACACTTACGTGAGGGTCGGGGTAGTGAAAGCGAGGGGCAGCTTCATTTTAAGCATTCGTCCGCTAGGGGCTGTTGATGGTGCCTCGACAGCCAAATGTGGATTTGGGGTTAGACGAGGCGGCCATCAGCACGCGACCGCTGTGCACTGCTGTGAGACGATGTGAGGGCAAACACAGAAGGGGGGCCAAGTGACGGCTGCCCAGGATGCCAGGATGCCAGAATGCCAGAATACCAGGATGCGCAGCTGGCCGGGGACTGGGTGACTGGGACGGCGACTGGACCAGCACCATTAGCAACGCATGCATGCAGGCTGGCAGGGAAGCCGATAGACTGGCAGACGGATACAGACGAAGATAGAACAGACAGGCAGACCGGCAGACGCGACTCGCATCCATGCCCTAGCGCATTGCCCAGTCGTGGTTCTCGGATCGGGCATATCGAGGGTCTCGGTGGGCCCCTCGACGGCCCAAGCGGGGCGTTGGAGGCGAGGAGCCTTGCGCTGCTTGCTTATCGGGCTGTGGGCATGGGCGCATCGCATCCATGCACACCCGCGCTACGCCCCATCGGGACCCGACACATGGGGAGCAACGGCCACGCTATCTACCGTACTACTACACGCCTGCGACCACTATGACTACTACCTGGCTGCAACGCTCTGGCAACCCCGCCACCCCGCACCCATACTACCCAATATACACACACGCACACGCACATGCGAACATGTTTCCTACACGTGTGTGTATACTGCATGGGCCATACATGCTCCAGCAATGTAACACGACCATCTGCTGGCCCCCTTCGGGATAGCATCTTCATCCTCGCTGCTCGCTACTCGCTACCCCAACCGCACGCGACCCGGGTGTCCACTGCTATCTGTCTGTATCTGCATCCATTGTCGCTATCACCACAATCATCATCACCAACGTCACGAGCGGCATCGGCCAGAGATAACGCATGCTCCCGTAACATTGCACACGGTTGCAACCGGTCTTTGTTCGGGCTCTCGATCTGCAACACCACGGCTGCCTTGCATCACGACGTTGACTAGTAGCCGTCCGTCTTTCACCCACATGCCTGCATCAGGCAACTTGGGCCGCTCCCAACCCTTGACAATCAGTCCGGGCATCGTGAACAAATTTGCAATCATACTTTGGCCCGGCTATGACGTGAAAGTTTGCAGTACTATGATAGAAATCACGCCCAGTCCCCCATTGCACATCCCACCCACAGCTATCACAGGCAAATACACACCTACCTACTCACATAACATACCAACTATACACACTATACATACTGATCCACCATGTAAGGCCTATTGCCCCTCGACACAATACGAATGCATCCCGGCTTATACGACCTAGGCGCCTAATCATCAGAGACGACGCCCAGGCCGCGTCCCAGTACATTGCAGATTACATGATTGGTCCGTCGCTCACGCCCCCAAATGCACCTTCCCTAGCCCACTCACCCATCAACACCAGAGCGCATCAATGCCTTCAACCCCACCCCCGACAGACCCTTTGTCCTGGGCCTGCCCACCGGCAGCAGCCCCATTCTTATCTACAAACACCTGGTCCAGCGCCACAAGGCAGGCCAGGTCTCGTTTCGCAATGTAGTCACCTTCAACATGGTACGAGTTCTGCTCCCAATATTGCACAGCAGCCTCGCCTCAAGCCAAGCCGTAGTAACAGTGACCCAATCAGGATGAGTATGTTGGCATTCCCCGCGACCATCCAGAAAGCTATCACAGCTTCATGTACAAGCACTTCTTCTCCCACGTCGATGTGAAACCAGACAACATCAACATCCTTAACGGAAATGCCCCTGACCTCGAGGCCGAATGCCAAAGCTACGAAGACAAGATCACACGTGTCGGCGGCATCGAGCTGTTCCTTGGCGGTATTGGCCCCGATGGCCACATTGCCTTCAACGAACCAGGCTCCAGCCTCAAGTCTCGTACTCGTGTAAAGACGCTTGCCTATGATACTATTCTTGCAAACTCGAGGTTCTTTGGCAATGACTTGGATCAAGTGCCTAAGATGGCCTTGACGGTTGGCGTCCAAACTGTGCTCGACGTAAGTTGCACACATCGCAATAGCCGCCTGTTCACCCTCTCACCAATATACAGGCCCGCGAGGTTGTTATCATCATCACTGGTGCACACAAGGCTCCCGCCCTCCAGCGATGCATCGAGGGGGGTGTCAATCACATGTGGACTCTGTCCAGTTTGCAAATGCATCCGCATCCCATGATTGTCGTCGACGAAGACGCCACCCTGGACCTTCAAGTAAAGACTGTCAAGGTACGTTGCATGGGTCATTGCATTCAAGTAATCATGCCGTCTGACATGCTTGTCATAGTACTTCAAGAGTATTGAAAGGGTCGGTAAGGAGCTAGGGATGCGCCAGAAGCTCCCTAGAAAGCGCGACTCGCTACTTGACGAGGGTACCTTGCTAGCCCCCGAGACCCAACAAAACGGTATCAGGTTGACTGTGCCGCAATTCGATCTCTCCCGTTCACCCAGTCCAGTGCTAGAACCCATGAGCGCTCGCTTGTCAGACCAAGAAGAGACCGGTGCGATACATCCCATGGACATGGATGAGATTGCAGATCAACCCTCGGTCCGAATGGGTGCTCGCGTCGTGGGCTAAACGTTGCGGCTCTCCTCGCCCCATACTAGCAGCTAGGAAGATTGTCAGGAGAACGGGGCAGCTTGACATTAATCTTCCGAAGCCCGCAGACTGGTTCTCGGGACAGGGCTAAGTTCCCGCTTCTTTGTTAGTTCGGCACCAAATTGTCCAGGCGTCAATTCAAGGGCCCGTCCGCCAGCTTGCGAAACGCGCAATCCCCAGGGGTTGGCGAAGGGCACCAACCTTAATGTGATATGATTTACGTGCTTAGAGGATAAAATAAGAATATATCTTGCCAGAATTGGTACAGTATCGCGTGCGCTTAATGGCCAACCTTGACAACTCAAAGAATCACGCCATGGCCAATTTGATGTTGCACAAATCTCGGGCAACACTCCTCTCTTCTCTCATATCATGTTCTCTCTAGAATTTTTGTGTTACGTACATCTAAAGCTTCTCGTACACATCCTGAATATGATTACCGACTGAGTGGTTGATGCCGAGTTTAAAGTTGTAAAGTTCAAGGGAAGTGGTGGTAGCACGCGTCATCTTGGGCGGGAAGGCGCGCCCCATCCTGGTTCAGATCCCCTCGCCCCAAAATAAGCCTGCCGCAAACCCCCACAAACATGTCAACGCGCTGGTAGTCATGTCTTTTGTGGTTGAGTAAGTCGATCCGTTGGAGCGCCACACAGTCCCAACTGACGTACAATTAGCCAGGTGCGCCGGATAGACAGCCAGCTCGATCGGCTGCAGCTGTCGTCGAGTACTGGCACCTTCTCCATTACCGTCGAGGAGGCCCACGACCCGGCAAAGACAAGCCGCATTGCTCATTTGCAGAACCTCATTAAATCGCTCTCCACAACCGCTTCTCCCAAGCACAGTCTGGTCCCAGCGGCCAGAATATCCGAAACCTTGCAGCGAGCAAATATCTCTACTACAATCGAGGATGCGAGCTACGAGCATGAACTGGAATGGCTCCTCGTTAGCAAGGCGACAACGCAGGCCTACGGACAGGTTCTGAACACCATATTGGAGCAGACAATTCCTCTCGAGAATGATCTTTGGTACTGGGACGATATCCTCTCCACCTATAGCTTTGCCGGACTGTACTCTGTGCAGACATCGCCAGTTCGGCTGTGGAAATGGTCGCAGGAGATATACCACGATGTGCGCTCAAGAGGCCCTCAATTGGCTGATGGTTGGAGCCAGTTTTATGGCCTGGTCAAGGATACCGTGCAGGAGCGCAGCATTGCAAATATCCAGCGAAGAGTAGTAAGCCCGCTAGCACTTGTGAGAAACGAGGGCAGGAAAAAGCGTGCAGCTCTAAAGAAGATACGAATGGTCAATGCCAACGCACTCGGTGTGCTACTCGGCGAAGGTCTCGGTAACGAGAAGTACGGCAACCATCAAATCGCATTGACATCTGCTGACATTTGCCAGCGTACATGACGATGGCACGCACACGCCCACCCTGCTCGGTACTCAGGGCGGACAAAGATGGAAGAGTGTCATGTCCAAGAACATTGCCCTCATGGATGCTGTCATTCAGAGCGTGAATGCTGCAGAGCTTTCCGTTGATAAGTTCGACGACTCGGTTGCCAGCATCACTCAAGACGACCAGTTCTATTTACTACATGAGCCGTCCGGCGAACGGGCTGCAACTACCCTGAAGCCAGCAGAGGTTGCAGAACGTCTCCAGTACCTGCTCAAAACTGCCTTGCCTACCTATACTGCCAACTTCAACGCAGTCGTCAAGGCCAATGGTCGTCCTTCTCGTCTGATACGCTATTGGCTCCCTGCAACCCTACTACTAGTATCCTCAACCACCATCTTGCGCATCGTTGTAAATCGAAAGGAAGAGCTGCTGACTTGGATCCGTGAGCTGGGGCAAACAGTCATCGACTTTTGGTCGAATTGGGTAATTGAGCCAACCAAGAGAATCATCGGCACCATTCGCCACAACGAAGAAAGCGAAGTCTCCATTATGAGCAAACGCAGCCTGGAATCGGATCGTGCCAGTCTTGAGCGCATGGTTGTAGATTTTGCAGTCAAGAATTCTGAAGGCCCGGCATTAAACGAGTCTCAGATAGATGATATCAGGGCAAAGGTGCGCGAGGGCGATCTGACAACGGTTCTCAAGTCCTACGAGAAAGACATCCAGAATCCTGTCAAGGGCGCTATAGTCGGCAATCTAGCCAGCGCTTTACTCATTCAAGTTCAAAAGACCAAGGTTGATGTCGAGGTCGCGATGAGTGGCATTGACAGCATTCTCAAGAGTCAGGAGCTACTTTTCGGCTTCATTGGTTTAACACCGGGTGTGCTGGTAAGCATTGGCGTCTATCGCTGGCTTCGGGGCGTCTTCAGCAGTCGCAAAGGAGTGCAGCAGTGGGCAAGGCAGGGCCGCATGATACTTATTCTGCGTAACATTGACCGCATTCTCACTGGAGCGGTTCCGACAGCAGACGGCGAAATATCGTACAAGGACCACGGTTTACTCCTCTGCGAAGTCCATCTCCTCCGACAAGCTGCAAGTGGCACCCTGCCTCGACGCATATTCCAGGACTTGTTGGTGGAGATAGACGAGATTGTGGACGTTAGAAGCGGGCTGCAGCGACAGCAGAAGGTAGTTGAGCGCATAAGGTGGGCGTACTCAAAATGGGTTGTTTGAGGGAGGCGGTCTTCCGTAACGGGGATGACGCAGGCATTGGTGTACCCATGAATAGCGGACTTGTCGACTACAATGCAAAACATGTACTCTGTACCCCAAACGTGACAAGACGCCATGTCTCAAGTGTCGAGTGACGGTGACAATGGCGTCGGATCAGGCCAGAATGGAGGCGCAGTTGCCACCAAGTCGCCTCTTGTCGCTTATTTCAGGTGACAGTGACGAAGGTTTGGTGAGCCCGTGCAGACTATTGGCGCTAAACTCCAACGTTGGCACCGTGGGAAGGCTTCCCTCCAACGCCGTTTACTCGCTGCCTGCTGGTAACCAAACCCACCACCAACTCTTCCCCAGCCTACCTTGTGCTTGTATCAACACCTAAATACGAACTCGGGCACATTGCCAGCCTAGTCTCTCTCGCGACCGCCAGCCAAAGCTAGCCTCCCCGTCTCACCCCCCAAACAGCGGGTGCCAACGCCGCAACCCACTCTCGCGCACGATAACGCATACGGCCGCCCTCTACCAACATGGCTGGCTCCAGAAATTATGACTTTCTTGTAAGCTCCTCTTCTCTCTCCCCATGTTTGTTTGCCCTCGCAGCCCTAGTATCCCCCACACTCGCTGCTAGGCCCTGAACACCCCTCCACCGCCTGTATACAGGACCTACTCTCTAACACAAGTCCCTCTGCCCTTGTAGATCAAACTCCTCCTCATAGGCGACTCGGGCGTAGGCAAGTCGTGCTGTCTGCTGCGCTTCAGTGAAGACTCGTTCACTCCCTCGTTCATCACCACCATCGGCATCGACTTCAAGATCCGCACGATTGAGCTTGACGGCAAGCGCGTAAAGCTGCAGATATGGGATACGGCAGGTCAGGAGCGCTTCCGGACCATTACCACGGCCTACTACAGGGGTGCCATGGGCATTCTGTTGGTCTACGACGTTACCGACGAGAGGAGCTTCACCAGTACGTCTATCCCATCACCTCTAAGAGCCTGATTTTGTCTCCGAGAGGCTCTGGAGAGAAGCAACAAAAGAAAATGGAAGACATCACTAACATTTATCAACAGACATTCGCACATGGTTCGCCAACGTTGAACAACACGCCACCGAGGGCGTCAACAAGATCCTCATTGGTAACAAGTGCGATTGGGAAGAGAAGCGCGCCGTCTCGACAGAACAAGGCCAGGCCCTCGCTGACGAGCTTGGAATCCCCTTCCTCGAGGTCTCTGCAAAGAGCAACATCAACGTTGACAAGGCCTTTTATAGCCTGGCCGGCGATATCAAGAAGCGGTTGATCGACACCGCGAGGACAGACCAGACTACTACGCCAAAAGTAGACGTTAGTGGGCAGGACGGTGGCAATGCGGGCATGGGTGGCAAGTGCTGTTAAAGAGGGAGAAGGAAGAGAGGCTATGCATGTATCTGCGAGTTGGAATCGAAGAGATGGTTTTGGAGGAGAGGGAGGATCAATGCGCTGTTGAAGATGCCAGGGCAAGAAGCGGTGACTAGCTATGCAGACAGCTGGCACATTAGCGCTTGTACTGAGGCTACGAAAGACGACTGCAGAAAGTTTGCATGATGATATATGGCACCACCATGGTAGGCAACTCGCTTGAGCGATTCTTTTGGGTATCATCACTTTCCTTACCAGTTTTTTGTTCAGGCGTTCTGAGAGAATGGGAGTACCTACCTTTTACATTACGTATTGTAATGCCAATCTTGTATATGCACATTTGTTTCCGTTAAAGCCGCTAACCACTAATGTACAAAGTGCATGCATGGTATAAAGAAGCTTACATTCAGTCCGATGATATATTTCCACAACACCCTTTGTCAAGCATCATCAAGCATATACACGCTCTAAAGCATAATCCTAGTATCGTAAACAATCGCTCTCTGGCCTAGAAGAAGGCACACCATCCAATGTACATGGCTGCCAGGTTCTGCGGATCTCTCGCCATTGCAATAAGCGCTTCCACATAGCCCTCCACGCTCAGTGGTACACTCTCGCCCTTCAAATACCCATTCACTTTGGTCCTTGTAATGTCCAAAACCTCCTGCGGCGTATCCGGCACCCCCGCAATCTTCTTCCTGCGCTTCCCACCTAGGAAATCGGCCGTAGGATCGTGCACAAATGTCTCCAGGATCGTGATGAGCGTATCTTCATGTTGACGAAGTAACTTGTACGTGAGCTCTGCTGCTTTGCGAAATGGGCCTTCGACGCCCTGGGGGCCCATGGCATCTACCATGTTGTGCGTCAGGCGGAAGGGAACGAGTTCGGGTTTCTCAAACGTGAGACCTTTGTCGAAGAGACAGTTGAAGTCTACGTGGAAGGTACCACCGTCGCCTTGTTCCAGGAGCACGTTTTCGCCGTGACGATCACCTAGACCTAGGACGTGGCCTACGATGCTCATCACTGCGCAGGATCGCGTGTAGCGCAGACGTGCGGCAAACCATGCTTCTGGTTCGGGAAAGGTTTCGATGAACCATTCATGCAGCACGGGTTTGAACTTGCCAAGGATGCGTTCAGTGAAAATGGAGACCTTGGAAGGCGATGACGAGGCTTCGTTGAGTAGCATGCGGATCTCGTTGTAATCAATAGAGATGTTGCGCTGGCGGTAGAAACGCAGAATGATGTCTCGCATTGGCTTGAGGCCCTCGACCCACTCGATTGTTCCGCACTCTTCGTTTAGTGGAGTGACGGCGTATGTCTTGATGTACAAACGTCGCTTGCTGGATTCAATGTCCTTTTGGAGAGCCCGATTTATCATAGCATTGAACTCCATCAGACGCTGGTCTTTGCGTAAATCGTCTTTTGGTTTGCAGAGCAGTCCGTAAGAGCGTCCATCGGATCCACGGACATTTAGCTTTCGTGGGCGTTGAAGCGACGACAAGACCAGCACGTCGTCGTCGAACGACTGGATCGTGATGGGGTCTACAGGGAACGGGTTGTGACGACGAATAGCTTGGCTATCATTACCTACCGGCAAGTTTGGCAAAAGATTGGTCTCAATCGGGACCACCAGTTGAGTAGGAGCAAGCTTGTGGTTGAATCCAAGATCTCTTGCTAGGCTCACACGCGCAACTCGCGATTCAATCGGGGCATCGCAAGCTGCCAGCAATGCATCAGTAAGTCGCTGGCCTTGAATGATGAGATTCTTAAGATCAACAGACGTTCCCTTGCGCTTTGATGTATCCTTTTTTTGTTAGCGAGTCTTTTTGCCTTGGCCAGCTTGAGAACTTACGCGCAGTTTTTGCAGCACTGCAGAGCCACGGATTCGGCGGTCGTCCTGTGTTGAATGAAGGACAGCCAACAAGGCCCATAGTGACTGCTGCGGATATGATGAAGCAACCCGAATGATGATCATCTGAAGAGCATCCCAAACGCTCTTATTTGGATGGCTGATGCGTGTGATGATTTGCGGGAAGGCGGTGTACCATGCAAAAGCGGGCATTCGCTCTCCTGCATAGCGCTTTAGATACTTGTTGATATGGTCAAGATAGCCCAGGCGATGTTCATGAAATTCTTTGTCCTTTGCGGTACGTGGCGTGTTGTTCACAACTTCCATGCCCATGTCCAACCACAGCGTGAGTATCTTGGGCAGAGTCTGATAGTAGTATTTTGTTCCGTAGACCGTTGACCGAACAAAGTTTTCAATGATGAGCTTAGTCAAGCTCCCAGACAAATATTCTGGGCTTTGCTTCGTTATTGACTGTTGTTTCTCGGACTCCAATAGCTTGAGATACCATCTCCCTAGATAGTAGTGACCCTTGTCCCACCGGGGATAGGTTGTGACACCAGTCACGTACTCTTCTTTAAGAGAAACTGCCTGTGTCTGGCCAGCACGATCAAGCCACTTCGCAAGCAACAGTTGAGCGTGGCACTTAACCTTGTTCATTGGGTGCTCTTCTCCTCGGCCAGCAGTGGTCACCGAAACGTTGATAGGCACAGTCTCGTCATGCCGAAATACATTACTATCGATTGCACCACGTAAGTTTTGAATAGCTTTGCGATGATGGCCTTCTTTCCATAACAACTTGGAGTACTCAATTTTTGATGCATTGTCTCCTAGTCGTTCGGCATGGAGTACGGAGTTGAATGCAGTAGTCATGAAGTCGCCTTTGCGAGCAAGTCTTCCCGTTGTGAGCCACGCAGATGCAATGTCGAGTTTGTTGAACTGAACCCTAATACCAGTCATTATTGGTATTCAATGCTGCTTAAGTGTTGCACTTACCGAGACAGTGTCATCGCGGCACGACGAATACCTAACAGGTATTGCTTGTCTGAGGTGTAGGCTCCAATAATGTCCAGGCGTCGATCGAGATTCTCTAGAATTACTTCACGGTCTACTGTTACCATACCTGTACCACTTACAGCCTCTATTTCGTACAGCGCATGAAGCTTGACCAAATGCTCATGTGAGGCTTGAACAGAAGCTGTTGTTGATGCTGTTAAGCTCTTTGCTACAAGTTCTCGGAGCTGTGCAATGAGACGTTGAAATTCGGCAACCTTGTCATGACGAAGTGCTAAGAGAGCTTGACCTATACCCACGTTGAAGTCCATGAAAGAATTAGAATATATAGAATGAGAACTGCTAAGAAGGCGCTCGAGTTGTTCCCATTTCCCAGCCGACCAAGCTGCCTCAGCTGCAAAAGGCAACGTCTTGGTCGAAAACGAGTTGTTGGCATAGAAGCTATCAACATAATTGAGAATCGCATCTTGTCTAGGTATTAGCTAATTCCTTTGTGAAATTCGTGTATACTCGTACCGTATTGGCCAGATTCCTTCAGGCAGGTCAAGAGATTGATCTGGGTTTCGGCGTCGTTCGGTCTCTCAGCGAGTGCAATCTCATACCAGCTTTGAGCCGCAGTCCACCGACCGGCTTTACGATCTTCGATTATTTGCTGTTCCGGATTGAGCACCTTTAGGTGAGCCGATATTCCCTCTATGCTGTCCGGTTCATCAATGTGGGCATAGATCATCTGCAGGTGTTGCAAAAGTTCATCCTTCTCTAAAAAGGACTGGTTTGATTCCGCCTTTACATCCCGTTGTTGGCGATAGTACTGCTCCCAGTGGAACAAAGCTCGAGCATACGAACCGCATTCGACAGCTCGCTGGGATATGATCTCTGCAGGAATGAGTTGAAGTATGCCTTCCACACGACTGACCTGCTTTATTGCATTCATCTCTTCGTTTTCGTGGACACCGCGGCCTGTCTTGCCAGCCATGACTCTGGCATCTGATAAGGATTTCCGCTTTTCCTGTAACCACAATGAAAAGTAGTCGAGCGTCTGGAATACGTTCTGCCAAAATTCAACAATCGCTTTTATGTTATAATTTCAGATCTTCTTACCTCGCTACATTGTTTTGTACTAGACGCCTCAAGCTGCTCCATTGTAGACAGATCGGCTTGCAATACCTGGAGAAGCTCTCGCCCGACGTTGGCCATGTTCTCTTCGTTATCAGACACGACAACGTTCAAAGCCGCGAATGGAAGGATGAAGGTTGCGATTGAGAGGTCGTAACCCCTAATTATTCGGGCTAAAACCGGAAAGACCATCTCAACATTAACGCCTTGCCCTTTTCGCAGCAAGTCATAAACAAAAGTCTGAAGCCAGGTTGTATGACTAAGTCCTTGGTGAAAGATGGGGTATTTCGCGCCCTCGTACTGCAAAGCAGGATTCATATTGACAGAGTATTTTGAATCTAGGAAAGGTGTCAACACGGTTCTCACAGCTTCTGGAATATTATTCCAACGTTGTGCTTCCGTGCTGCCTTGAGATGACCGAGGCTTTGCTCCGCGAAGAGCACTGAAACCGCAGTGCTTTAGCATCTCCTGCATAACATAGGCAATCCATCCTTGTGCTTTTGCATTCGTTGTGGACAGAAAAACCTTGACGAGGACCTGCTCAAGAAGCAATGCCACAAAGTCAATGTCTTCGTCTCTACGTGAGAAATTCGATAGCATCAATACGCGCTTTTTCTTTCGGACCGTCTCTACTCGATATGGATCAAGACCACCGATAATCCCGAGACATTGTGCACATAGTATGGTGATATCAGAATGGTCTTCAGAAAATCGAACACTAGCATCAAGGAGAGATCTGGTCAAGGCTGCCAACACGGGAAGTGGCTTTTGGCCGACCACGGACTGATGCAACTCTTCCTGGTTTTCGTCCAAGAAGGGCACGAGTTCTCTAAGTGCTTGACGCACTACGACAGAATTCTGATCTTTGCACCGATTGCTGAAGGCATGAAAGACCTTGATCGTCTCTACCATGTTCTTAAATCTTACTAGCTCTCCTTCTATTTTGGACAACATCGGAATGGTTCCCAGGGAAGGGAGATACTCAATTCTTGCTCGGAGCTGTGCGTTGTGTTTTACAATGATGTTTTCGATGGTTTTGTGAGCCTTGGCATGTGTCTCTTCTGAAAAAGCATTCCAATGCTGTACGATCAACGCAAAGGTTTGATCAACGACTAACATTGTCTCGTCCGCATCGAGAGCTGATAGGAAAGCTGACCAGACATTGAATGTATCATTGCAAAGATCGGGATCTGCCATAGCTGACTGAAGGCAAGCGCGGATCTGAGGTAAAGCTCCGTTCACACTGTAGCGAGCGAGATTGATGAGATCGCCAATGGCAGCTATGCACCTTCTCCGTTCTGGTATGGTGTACAGCACAGCTTTTCCAGGAGAGTTTGGTGTTTCGATCACATTGGAGAAATATGCTATGATGCCTAGAATATGTGTTTCGCAGAAGGCATCAAGATTCTTGGATTTTGATGTAGACTTTCGTGGGCCTGATTTGGTATCCGGTGCAAGCGTTGCGAGTGTAGTAAACCCGTTGTAGAATGGCTTCTTTCTGACTCCTTCTTGATCAGCCGCTAGCAATAGTATTTCAATAGCAATGCCCGTTATGTCCAGCGCGACCCAGGACTCCAGTCGATTATTGCTGCCGTCACGAATAGCGGGTTCAACAGCAGCCAGTGTTTCCATTGCAGTGCGTTCAACATCAGGCACAGGTTGTGACAGAAGCAAAGCTAGGATCTTGGCAAGATTGACTCTTGGATACGTCAATACATCGATAATGGAGGCCTTTCGTGCTTGAGCAATCTTCTCGATGATATCTCTTCTTTTGCTCAATACAAGATGGGGTAGTGTGTCCGATTGGGTTTGCACAAGGAGTTGACGAATGCTTTGTTCAGTTAGATCTGCCAACTGCTGCGCCTTCTGGGGTTTGTTGACAATATCCTTGATGACGGAAAACCCGATAACTTTCCAGTAAGGACGCAACAACTGCGTTGTATCCATGGAAAGTCCCTTGGCAACGGACTCAAGCTCACTGTAAGCCATACCGCACACCAATGCGTTCGGGTGACCAAGGTATTCGACGAGATGATGCAATATGATTGGAAGCTCCAATTCGCCGCATGTTTGAGCAATCCGACCATAAGCCATGATAAGCGTCTCCTGGTCGGACAGAAAATCTCTCTTTGCGAGTGCATCGAGAAACTCTATAGTAGACCTCCGATTCTTTTCGCGGGTACCTCTCGAAATGTCATTGCGAAGAAAAACCATAAGGGAGTTTGCAGCTGCAATTTTTAGCTCTCGCAGGGATCTGCTCATACATGCAAGCAACCACTGCCCTAGCTCGCAATTCTCAAGAGCCAAATATTCAGCATCTGAGATATGGTTGTATACACGGCCAATAGCCACAGCCATGAGGGTTCTTGATCGTGACGATGTTTGGAATTTTTCTTCTCTGGTGATTGCAAGCATGGCAGCAATGACATCTTTCCAATTTTCCGTGCGATCCAGGAAATTCCAATAAGAATTTTCACTCCTTTCTTGCTGGTTATTGATATCACACAAGGTGCAATTGAGAGAATCCAATGAATGCGACGTGAATCGTGGCAATTCCAGAAATCGCGAACCAGCGCAAGCAACTCTTGCCAATGCTGTGATGATTTCTTTCTGCGCACTCTCATTTTGCTGCTCGTCATCCGGTATGGAAGAGTATCTCGCCCTACAAAAGTAAGCGACATGTAAAGAGTAAATTAGGTCAGCTTACTGAATAATATTCTGCAGATTAGACAAGTTGAGCACCGGGGAATCCTGCGTGCTATCATTCAAACTCATCATAAGTCGCTCAAGAGTAGCCTGGTTGATATCTTCTGAAGATTCTGGCAATTTTTTCCGTCGCTTGGCTGGTCTATCTCCGTCACCCAGGTTCAAGGCTCGGAATGCCTTGACAGCAGACATTGATTCCTCGGAAAGTTGAGCATCAGAGAAACTGCCAAACTCATTCTCACAAAGCTCTTTTCGTAGATCTGCAACTTGCATAGACTGTATACCTGGCGAGGTCCAAAGACAAAGTGCCAGCTTGATTTCGTCAGTCAAAGAACGCTCTATAGTGAGGACTGCGTACCTGTAGGTCTTTATGGAGCTTTACAAAACACTCTTCATCTTGAAATAGCCTGTCCACAGCATGCTCAATGTCGTTCTGGATAATATGTCTAGTTACATCTTGTCGTCGCCGCGAGATCGAGTTGTCAATTGATTGATAGCCGAGAATGCCGCGCAGGCGAGTGAATATGGATGCTATTCGGATCTGAATAACTTCTGATGTCTGCGTAGCAGACAAGCTATGGAGGAATTCTACAAGACTGCTGGCGAGCGCTTGAGCGATCTTCGACGAAGCCGGCGACCGGTCTCTAGGCGTGACCGAAGAGATGAATAATGACTCCAACAACTGTATGTATATGAGCACAATCTCATCGTAGATTGCGCGCCTCTCCGAAGATATCGTCCAACGTCTATAATGTCGCCACAAAGCCTGTACGCTGTCCACGATCCAAGGTAAATGGTGCTCCAGGGTAACCAAGGTTGAAAGTGCCTTGCTTTGAGGGTGTATAGTATTTACTAATGCAAGCAAGAGGCAAAAGCCTATGTGAATAGCCCCATGATAAGATGAGATAGCCCGCTGTAGATCATGGGGTAATGCAACGAACTGCTGGCTTTCTGGCCAGAAGTTGTTGACAGTGCTTGATGGTGGCAGAACTAGACTGAAAGACGACGCTGGTGGTGAATTTGGGTTGTCCAAGGCCTCAAGTTCCGAGAGGATACCTGGAAGTGGTTACAAAAAGTTGTTGAGTTAATGGAAATCGCTTACATTGTACGCAAGATCTGTAGAGCTGCAGCACCGTTGCGGCTGGACGCCATAGTGTAGAAGTCTGAGTCAATGCGTTGAAACAAAGATGCAAAAGCTGCTGGACATGCTTGTGTACAGGTTGCAGTGTTGTATGTGTCAACAAACCAAGCAGCTTCGGGTACAGCCAGAGGATGAGCGGAGGACCAGGAATGCTCTCGTCGTCACCTTGTTTGATGCTCACAAGCAGATGCGGCTTCTGCTGCAAGATAAACATGAGTGCCGCGATGCTGTCAATCCCCTGCTGCCTTTGTTGATCTTGAGCAAATGGGTCATCTTTGAAAAGGCCCTCAAGCCCTGCTTCGGCAATCACACATATAAGCGCAACCAGCTGGGGGTCAGGCTCATCCGTGTTTGGGTGCTGTAAGAACTCTTTGACCAACTCGCCAAATGTGACTTTGGTAGCTTCATCGCGTTGCGCGTTGATATTGGAGGCATTGTGAACAATCTGTGCAGCAATAGTCGACGGCGGAGGGATGCCATTTGAGTGCCCACTTGTCATAGGCGGCGGAGCCATACGTTGAGTCGAGCCCCCGCCTTTGCGGGCCATGATGGACGCCACTTTACCGATGTAGCATGACTTGAGAAAGTGGAAGAGAAGATCGAGGCTTTTTCAAGACAATCCACACTCAGAATACTGCTAGAAAGTTCGTGGACTCAGACACTATCGTTGACGACTAAAGTGGCGTGTGATTGGATGCTGAAAGACTTGTGGTTGAATGTTGCTGCCAATGGTTGCCTGGGAGCGGCAATTTTGTCTGGTCTACTGTTTTTGGTCTGGCCTGATCTTGTAGCTGTTGTCGATTTACTGTCGTGGGCGATGGTGTATGGCGAAAGAGTAATGCATACCAAAGAGAGACGTAGGTGGGATTACGTGAGGCGCGTGTTAAACAATTCACGTAGTCACGGGACGTCGCCAAGTCCCGCCTCGGGAAAGAGCGCTGCTCCGCAACTACACTGCATCATCAATCTTCAGACAGAACTTGCGGGCCCGCCTCCCGATCCGAGAGCACGGCACATCACCTTGAATTTATATTGCTGAACTGCCTGTCTGCCCGCCCAGGCCTAGCCTTGACAAATCCGAACTATGCCAGGCCCCTTCACATCCAAGTCTTTCAGCGCCACGCTGCCCAACTCGCTTGCAGCGCGATACCGCAAATCGCTTCAGAAGCACCCATTCCTACTCTTTGGACTGCCGTTCCTCACTACCATCGTGGCAGGGTCTTTCATGCTGACACCCGCCACGGCACTGCGATACGAACGATACGACCGCAAAAACCAGCAGATCACACAAGAGCAAGCAATGGGCCTTAGAGGAGAGCGGAGAAAGGTCAACATGCGCGATGAGTACTACGTGTGTACAATGCTTATATAATATTCGAATGGCTCAAGCTGACAGAGTTACAGAGGTTGCAAGCGAAAGATCTTGAGGACTGGGAGCAGAGGCGTGTTAAACGACTACCTGGCGAACCGGATGGCACGCTCGTATAAGCCTCTCCCTAAAAGCGCATTAAATTGTATACTCCCAGTTGGACTTGGGGTGCAACATTGCTGCCTACACAACATGTTACATCGCAGCCACGCTCACCTTGGTTTCTGAGGTACACGATCATAACAGTAGAATATCGTGAAATCATCGCAAAAAGTTCGGCCCACTTTGAATTCTCTCGGTAATTCATTGTCGCAGAGAAGGAGAAAAACAGAGCCTTTTTTTGCAAGAATTATTTGTTGAAGCACACACTGGAGCGGTTGCGCTCTCAGATTATAAATTACGGTAAGTGATAAAAATAGCTATGCGGCCAGTTGAAAAGGGTTGGTAGTTTTGGTTTACGCAAGGACGAGAGAGTACGCCTTTGAAGGCCGGTTCTCATTTATCGAAACGAGATTAAATATGGATTGGTTGTTGAAACCCAGGCGCTAAGCTGCTAAGCTATAAGATCTTGTTCAGTTAGATGCATACAAACACGCCCAAGCCTGGCGGATCGTGATGATGCAACAATGACCCTCCCCTCCTAGAAGACGAGACCACAAACGGATACTCAATGCCCATCGTTTACAGGAAAGGGAGCCACTAATAAATCTTCAATAGGTACATAGACTACTGTGATTGTCAATGGTATTCCAGGTTATTCTATCTAACGTGCGGGATCAGTAAGCTGCGCACCCCAACCAACCTGACCCAACTCTCTCCACAACCACCACAATGACGCGACAACAACGTTCTGTACAGACTTCTTATGAAGTTAAACTTTGTCTTGCTATATTATCGTATCAAATAACCAAAAATAATCCCTCCGCGCTCTTGCAGCAGTGTATGACGTGCTAGAATCAACACTACGAACGTGTCTCCCCGGTACCTAGCCACGATCAAAGATGGTATCTGTCAACCGAAAGCTATCGCCTATTGAAGAGTTATCTCTCGTGTAGTGGATCCTAGCTCTTGATCAACGTGGTTTCCCACCCCATATTATTGACGTATGACGAATGGCAGACGCTCTACTCGCTGCGCGTGGCCAAGATCCACCTCCACAACCTGTCGGCAAGAAATGAGTACTGCGCTTTATCCAAAGCTAGTCTAAGCTTCAGAAAAAGTGGACTAGAAGATTTCATAGTCAGCGCGCCTCCTGCGAGAATCCTATCGCAATTACAGCCTAGTTTAAGCTAGTAGAGGAGATGCGCCAGACGTACAGCGTTCTAGATCAAGACGTCTACAACTTTGACGAGACTCGATTCGCGATAGGCGTTGCTGCAACTTCAAAAGTAGTCACAAGCTTTGAAAGAGTCGATCAGGCAGTTATCGTATAGCTAGGCAATCGCGAGTGGGTAACAGCAATCTAGTGCGTTAACGCGTCTGGCTGGTCTCTTCCACCATTTATAATACTGTCTGGTAAGAGCCATCAGGCTAGCTAGTACCGCGACCTCCCACAAGACTGGGCTGTCGCCATCTCAGAAAACGGCTGGACGACTGATCAGCTTGGTGTAGAGTAGGTGAAGCATTCTAACCAGCATACAGCAGCTCGTACAGCTGGAGCCTATCGTCTCCTTATTCTAGACGGCCATAGCAGCCACGCCACGCCACGCCAGAGTTGACCAGTACTGCACAGAGAATAAAGTTATTACCCTCTACATGCCGCCTCATACGTCGCATCTTCTCCAGCCGCTTGATGTTAGCTGCTTCTAGCCGCTTAAGCGCGGAAGGACGTGAGATTGAGGAGCTCGCCCGCCAAGGCGTCCACCATATCGATGAAGTAGACTTCCTTACAGTCTACATACAGGTTCGGCCGACAGTTTTCCCGCAGCAGAATATTCGGGCAGACTTTCGAGCGACAGGCCTTGTTTCTCTCTATTCAGAGCGCGTTTTATCATCGTTGACAGTCATCCGGACGCTGTCACCACTATAGACAACTATAGATATTATTATTGTTGTAGTTTAACGTCCTTTCTCAGCCCAATCGTGCTGTATAAGGCGTGTAGGCTGGAGGCCTACAAGTGTCTATGTAGTACTATCAAGTTGGTGTTGGTGGGAGAGGGGGTTATCTAAATGAAGGTGAGGCTCGCGGCCTAGTAACAACTATAGATAATAATCCCGCAATACAGGTAGAAACACGACATTCAGTAGCCCAGCTTCAGCAGCAGGCAAAGCTTCTTCAGGAACGGCTCCATCGGCAATCACAAAGCCCAACAAGCCAGCTTTTACACGCCAGGTTATCAAGGCTGTCAAATAGCGATGCAGTCAGCAACTATACTTGCTGAAGAGAATAAGAAGCTACGTGCAGCTAACCAGCGTTAATAACGAAAGTAAGACCGGCGATGTCAATATATTGCTTCTGGTGGAGCGATTCAGATGCGACAGGCCCAGCAGATTGTTGTAGAGGTAGAAAGGGTGGCCATGGGTACTGATCAGAGCCAGGCTGACGAGCGACGTCGGCGCGCGCCGCCGACGTGTACGAAATGCCATATTCAAGGACACACTCGCACTACGTGCAAAGCCAGATAATAAAGCATATCTCTAAATCTAATCTTAATTTATTGCGTTGTTGTGGATCAATTGCGCAGAGAGTCGCGTCAGGTTGGGTGGGGTGCGCAGCTTACTGATCCCGCACGTTACTACCTCTTCAACACGAACTCACGCGACAACTATAATTCGCGGTCCCGGATCCGACCATCGCAATATGTACAAGCTAGTGAAGGAACATTGTACGCCAATATAGACCGATGGGATCCCTTTTCCATCCTATCAAAGATACAAAGCCAAGGCTATGAGCATAGCATGCAACAATATGACTAAAGGAAATGAGAACAGGTATATGCCGGAAATATGTGAAAACTCGTAAGCGGCCGAGTGGGAAAGCGCCATAAACACCACAACATAAGATATACCCAGTGCTTGTATTGAAGGGAAAAGAAAACAAAGGAATCGTAGTCCAAAATGCAGTGCTTGCTCCGGGGATAGATGAAATAACGAAAAATCTTATGCCAAGCGCACATTGCTTAACTAAACATCCACTGACAATGGCAGGCATCTGGTGGGTCGGCACGTCTCTGCATTTCAGAGGGGCTTTGGCGTTTATCCTTGTTGGACGGACCATTGCTGGGCTGAGCAGCAAGAAACTCTTCATAGCTCGGATCTGCCTCTTGCAACCATATTCTGATTGGACTATCGTTTGGACCTGGTGCTGTCGTAATCTCTCCGTTGTCTAGTAGAACCATCTGTTGGCAGTACGGTTGTGGCGAGTTGGCGAGGCGGCGCTCCTCAATCTTGACAATACGCGGGTAAGGTGGCATACGCGACGGAGGATCATCGGAGGACGTATCTCGTCGACTGACACGAGCAGAAGAAGACGTAGTTGGCTTGGCAGTCTCTATGATATCCACTGAAACAGTGTCCGTTGTTGTTGCTGTAACGGTCATGGCCTCGATGGCGACGGTTTCCAAGGTGGATGGAGTGGGGGTAGGCCATTCAGTAGAAAATGACGTAAATGAAGCTGCTGTCGAGTTGTCCTGCACGTAAATATAACCCTCGATAAATGTGGCATTCCAATAACAATACCAGGGATAGTCACCAGGCTTCACCTCGAATCGTTGCCTATACTTTACTTCTTGTCGTATCGTGAGTGCTGACCCAAGGTTGAGTTGCTCTGGTGGCAGGATGACCAGTTTGTCATACCGAGCAGAAAAATGGTAAGCCGGGCCATAAGCCTTGAAATCCAGATCAAGTACGAGGCTAAGTGGCTTCATGTCTAGCGTGGGGGTTTGGAGGCCATAGAGGATGGTTCCCTTTGGTACAGAAGGACCAGCGCCCATGGATGCTACCTGTACAGTATTACCATCTATGGTAGTTTCGTTGACCGTGATAACGAGGGGAGCAAAAGTCATCTTGCACGACCATGCAGAATACTGATTTGCTTGAATTAAGCATCCTGGAGTGCTCTCTTGCGGCATGCCCATAGGAAGCGCGAAAGGCCCTATAGGTATTGAAGCCATGCCAGAGGGGGCCGAGATAGGGACAGCGTCAAAAAGAGATCCGTTTTGACCAGTGACCTGCGGTTGGCTACTCAAAGTCAGCGGGTGGGGCTTGTCAGATAGCTAATAACTTACGCTTCCTCCTGCGGGTGACGATTTTCCTCCTCGTTCTCGTCAGTGATTCGTTTCTTTGTAGCAAAAGTACCAATTGCAGCTCCGAGGGCGACGGCAAAGATTATGATAAGTATTAGGATTGCGAGGGCAACACCCATTGGAACTTTGCCCCATAACTTCTTCTTCCGCCAAGGGATTTTCTCATCAGCCAGCTCCGATTTCTCTGAAAACTGATTTTCATTCGCCAACAATGACGCAGACGAAGAGTCTGAAGGTTCAGCTGGTATAGTATGATTACTTGATGGGGTAGTGGATGTAGTGGATGCCACACTGCCGGTTTGAGTTTCTGGTCTTTGAGGCGGCAGACGGGCGGGTGTGACGGAAGGCAAGAGGGGAGCAGCAGGAGTAGCAGCAGTTGAGAGGGAGGATGTAGACAAGGATGTTGAACCTAACGGTGACACGGGGGATGGTGGAGAATTGAAGGGATCCTCTGGATCGACTTGGGCGGGTGCAGGGACTACACGCGATGCGCTTGCCTCGGCAGCCAAGGATGCCTTGGTCGGACCTTCCTCTGGATATCTTGAGTACGGGGGAAGCTGCTCTGTATGGCCGTCTGGCCCAATGATATCCTGTTCCTCGCCGTCGGGCCCAAGCACTCGATGGTAGCCATTATTTAAACCCGGAAATCCAACGGGAATAGCCGATTGTACCGGAGGTGCAGGTGGCTGTGCGGGCTCTTCTGGTGGTTCCTCGTCGACAATTCCGCTCTGCGAGTACATGGCATACGGATGAGTGGGCCGTTGTAACGACATGGATCGATGTGGCTGTCGCTCTGTCGAGCTCGTCGCCACACTCAATGGCCGCGCCATGGATAGCTGCGGATACATGCCATAGGGGTGGCTGGGCCCGGTCTCAAAGGGGTTTTCCGAGTTGCTTGTTGTCGCAAAAGACGCCATGGAGCTCACCGAGTCGCGATGTGTATGTCCCAGGGGCGACCATTGGCTGGGTCCCCTGTTGAGCGGCGATCGGCCATCTTGCGTCATGGGGTCGTGTACTTTGGCGGTACTGTTCCGCGTTGCCGTCCTCCGCAAATCGGTGCTGTTGGGTTTTGATGTGGACGTCTGTCGCTGCGGTGTAGCTATCCGGTCGTGGTCCTGGCGGTCGCTGTGCCACGTCTCGCTAGCGTTGGCTGGCCGAAAGCCATCCGAAACTGAGGGCATGAAGTCATCTTCGCTCGGATCGATTTCGTTATCATCATCGAAAACATCGGGTTCGCTTGAGCGCCGCGATGGCTCGTTATCGTCACTGTTGCGTCTATCCATGGCGCTGAACGGTCGTCCCTGAGAGCCACAGAGGCTCTGACCCCCCTGCCGGATCTCCCAAACAGCGATTCAACCGTCTCTCCGTGGAATTCTGGTGATAATGGCGCGCTCGGAAGCGATCGGTCGTGTGCGGATAGCGAGTGTGATGTGGTTTTTGGCGTGTATCGTGTCGTGATGTTGGGGCTGTGTGTGGAGAGAGGGCGCATCGGGCAGGTTTGGAACTTGGAAGTCTGAGACACCACTAGTCCCAAACCGACCAGTTAGCACGAACACCCAGTCCTGTGCCTGCATCACTCGATAAGGTCGCGAAACTAAGAACACGTGCTTTTGCCAGCCCCTCTTCCAAATGCTGTTACGATGCCAATGCCTTGTTTTCGCTACACATACACACAATGGTATATTTACGTCTGCTTGCTTGAAGTCACTACGATTGCTCTGTCCCGGGCCCGACAAGTACATGGGAGGGCATGCCATACGCGCACTACTGCCTCAACTGACTCTTCGCTTGCAGACTTCAGAGGCTACTCGCAGTACACAACTTTGTCGAATGAGTACGATGGCTTTATGTTAACATATATGTACATTTATATAAGTATGTACAGTACATAGTACTACACTACGGTGGCGACGGATGTACATATACATACATATATGCATCTATGTGAGTAGCGAATGGTGGCACTCCGGACGTGCACTTCATGGCTTTTGCCATGCTTAGCGGCTTCGCCCATATGCAACACGCCATTGCAAAGTGATACGGTGTGCTGTAGTACAGTTTTTGCATTGCTTCACGTCAGTCACTTTCTTGATCAACATTGCGGCCTTACCCGGTGCATTCTGCGTCGGTGGAGTGCAGACCGTCGCCACCCTGTCCCTGTTTTTAGTGTACTAGTGGTTGTCGAGTTCATCACTACTGACTGTCTATACTCTCATTCAAACAAAGATGCATGTGCATAGAAGATAATAGCACGACAACTCGTGTACATATGTGCGATAATTTTTCTCATAATCTTGTGACAGACTGGCGGATAGGATCAAAAGGGATTTTGTATGGTGCTTGATCTTGGTGATGTGCGGTGATGGTTGCGTTGGCAGCCCTTGTGCACTATGCGCACAATGCATTCCGTCGGTGTGCATGTCATCTGCCACTTTTATGGAATTACTGTTTTTGTAACATTTGCTCGACACCCATAGTATATCAGTGACACTCTACACAAGGTCAGGATGAGTGGTTTTTCAGGTTGAACAGATGCATATCGGCGATTTCCTGATGCTTTGACCATCCGATAACCATACCCTTCCTGGACGATTTCCTATTCCTTAAATCCGTTTCAGGAAGAAACCCGTCGCAGGACTACTTCAACCCCGACAACATGTATGTCAGTCATCCGGGAAATGCTGGTATATGTTGGCTATTAGGCTGAAGCTGGACGCCTCGCTTACGAGCAGCCGCGTTATGCGGGCTGTGAGGCTATGTGCCAACCAATTACTATTGCAGACAAGCCTCGTAGCATTGGAGGGTTGTTCGGTGGCCGAAGTATGCGGTCTCGGACAGGTACCCATCATCTCTGGCTACTTACAGACCTGAACCTAGTTACAGGCGTAGCTACGTGCTTGACCACTCACACACTACATAGCCGTAGCTGGAGCCAAATCCCTGAATGCCAAGCCCATATCTGATAAGCTGTCGGGTAGTTTTGCTCCATGGAAACGCCAATGCCATGAGTGCTTGTGGCACGACAGCAACCCTGACCGAGAGGGGTGTCAAGAAAAAGAAAAAACAACAGTCGTTCTCGTAGTTTCAATGACGAGGGAACTGGCAAAGGAGCCGCATGGTTTCTTTTTTGGAGAAACCCCGCACAAGGGCAGCGACGTCGGTGTTCCCTGCGAGACCCTTGAAACTTTGTTGTGAAAATCCGCCGACAACAATGGCAACGCGTGGGCCGTTGACGGCGTTAACAGCCAAAGACCACACAAATTCATTACTCGCCCCTATCGAGCCATGCTCTTGACATGTTACTAGCATTGCCACATCCGGATCGCCGCTATTACTGTTGGGGCCCTTTTCCACTTTACGCGTAGCATCCTCTTCCTTCAACTACTTAAACCAGCGGTGTGAACTCCCCTCTTTTCTGCCCAAACAATCTTTTCCTACTCCATCCCCACCACGCCAAAACACTGCAACCATGGCTGCTCGTCCCTCCAACATCGGCATCAAGGCCATTGAACTCTACTTCCCCAGCCAAGTACGTTACTTCCACTCCCTGCGCATGCGACAGGCGTCCTCGCCCCATCACGCATCCATATTGTTGCAATACCCGCTAACCAGTCTCCTTGCAGTGCGTTGACCAGACTGAGCTCGAGAAGTTCGATGGCGTCTCCGCAGGCAAGTACACTATTGGTCTCGGCCAGACCAAGATGGCCTTTTGCGACGACCGCGAGGGTGAGTTGTAGCATTCCTGCCGTTTGGCACTACTCGTTCCTGGACAGAAGACTGATTTTCCACCTCCACAGATATTTACTCTCTCGCCCTGACCGCCGTCACCTCGCTCTTCAAGAAATACAACATCGACCCCAAGAACATTGGCCGCCTCGAGGTCGGCACGGAGACGCTGCTTGACAAGTCCAAGTCCGTCAAGTCCGTCCTCATGCAGCTGTTCGAAGAATCTGGCAACTACAACGTCGAGGGTATCGACACTGTGAATGCATGCTACGGAGGAACAAACGCCCTTTTCAACTCGGTCAACTGGATCGAGTCGTCAGCCTGGGACGGCCGTGACGCCATCGTCGTCGCAGGAGATATTGCGCTTTACAAGAAGGGTGCTGCCCGCCCCACTGGTGGAGCTGGATGCGTGGCCATGCTCGTTGGTCCCAACGCGCCCCTCGTCATGGATGCCGGCCAGCGCGGTTCTTATGTCAGGCACACATACGACTTCTACAAGCCTGACCTTAAGAGCGAGTACCCTATCGTCGACGGTCATTTCTCTCTTCGCTGCTACACTGAGGCGGTAGATGCCTGCTACAAGGCTTACAACGAGCGCGAGAAGACTCTCAAGGCACGCCAAAATGGCAATGGCGTCAATGGTAGCAGCCACGAGCTCGAGACTCCTCTCGACAGGTTCGACTACATGGCTTTCCATGCGCCAACATGCAAGCTTGTCGCCAAGTCATACGCGCGTATGCTCTACAACGACTACCTTGCCAACCCCACCAACCCTATCTTTGCCGAGGTTCCCGCTGAGCTCCGCGACCTTGACTATGCCACTTCCATCACCGACAAGACTGTTGAGAAGACATTCATGGGTCTTGCCAAGAAGCGCTTCGCTGCCCGCGTCCAGCCTAGCATCCAGGTCCCAACCGAGTGCGGTAACATGTACTGTGGCAGCGTCTACGGTAGCTTGTGCAGCGTGCTCGCCAACGTCAACAGCCAAGATCTGCAGGGCAAGCGTATTGGCCTGTTCAGCTACGGAAGTGGCCTGGCCTCGTCCTTGTTCTCTTTCACTGTCAGGGGCAGCACTGAGAACCTTGCTAAGCAGCTTGACATTCACAACCGCCTTGCCAACAGGCGCGTAGTAGCTCCCGAGGTTTACGATGAGGTGAGTTTTAACGCACCATGAGATTGTTTTTGGATTGCATGACTAATATATATCTGTAGATGTGCAACCTCCGTGAGCAGGCCCATCTGCAAAAGGACTACACTCCCAAGGGAAACCCCGAGACCATTTCATCTGGTGTTTACTACCTTACCGGCGTTGACAGCATGTTCCGTCGCTCTTACGCTATCAAGGAGTAAACTGCATGTTTGCCGTATGATATACCCCTCCACGACTTGTTTTCTGCATTCGCTTGCATTTTGAGCATTTGCAGAAGTCATTTTTATGATTCGGTTTAGACTCCAAAGGTTCTGTCATTTTGTTCTCGGCGCATGGAATTGAGACCCCACCTAGTAGCTTTGCTGAGTTATGGTGTTGTTCAACAAACATTACAAAGGACGAGATGATGGAATGGGAATTGGAATGTATATTGCATGGTCCTCTTTATGAGCCTCCATACAATATGCTGTTTTCATTTAGCTTCCTTAGTGAAGCAACTAGGCTATAGATATAATAAATACTACGAAGTTTACCAAGACTGCTCATGTTTATATTGATTATCAGAAAAAAGTGCAAAAGAACGACTAACATACCGACATCGGCATCGGCTCAACAAAACTGGGTCTCCGTCGCCTGGTGGACAAAGTTCCCGGGACTACAAAATGGGTTATGCTTTATACAGTTAGCTGCACCATTTACCCACGCCGTTTTTAGCCTTGTACATTTGCAAATGCTAGTTCAGAATATAGCAAAGACAATGCGTATATAAAGACTATCATTGTAACAATGTGGTGGTCATGTTGTAGAGCTCTAAAGTTGCTAATTTCCCGGTGCGTTGTCGATTTTGGTAGGGCGGAACTCCGGGAATTCTGTCCACAAGATGTCTGTCTTGGAAGCTGTTGTGTCATGCCACTGTTACTTCTTTTTGGGGCATAGCTTGTGTTGAGTATTGATGAATGAATCGTACCTCGGCCCAAACCTCAGCTCCACGTCGCGATTACCGCCCCGCCTGCCACCCCGGGCTTCCGACACCACCTGAGCTTTAAATACTTGCAATCTAAAGAAACCACTGACGTTTGGCATTGCGCATTGCGGCTGAGAAATTTCCCTCACACTAAGACACTACTACCATTCGCACTACATACTTTTCGCCATGGGCAAAGAATTGGGACCCGGTGTCGGCTTCGAGTTTCCTCCAATTGAAGTAACATGGCTCAAACGCGATCTTCTGCTGTTCGCAAACAGCATCGGAGCTACATACCCAGATGAGCTGCATTTCCTCTATGTAAGTCAATTTAGCCGAACATCCCTCTGATCGATGCTACCGAGTTATTGAGAGTGTGTGTTGGATTGCGAAAAGAGCAAGCTCTAACAACCATGCTAGGAACTTCATCCTTCCTTTGCCGCTTTCCCCACGTATCCCGTTATTCTCCCGTTCAAGCACACCGATCAGGAGGTTATTGATTTTTATGCGCGCAGCAACTCAACGCCGATTGAGGGCGTGCCCAAGTTCGACACTAAGCACGTACTCGACGGCGAGCGCAAGATGCAATTCTTCAAGCCGCTGCCCGTCAGCAGCGAGGGCCGCAAGTTCGAAGTGCGAAGCAAAGTGCTAGGCGTGTACGACAAGGGCAAGCCAGGTACAGTTGTAGAAACCGAGCAACGCCTTGTTGATGTCGAGACGGGAGAGACGTACACCCGAGCTGTTGGAAGTGGATTTTACGTCGGACAAGGAGGATGGGGTGGTCCTAAGGGTATGTCAACCCAAACTAACTTACTACCATCATTACCATCGGGGCGCGAATACTAACAAATGAATTCTCATCCAGGCCCCAAAGTCCCCAACTACCCCCCTCCCTCCAGCAACCCCGACCACACACACATCCACCAAACCACCATGGAAACCGCGCACCTCTATCGCCTGAACGGCGACTATAACCCCCTGCACGCGGATCCGGAACCCGGCAAAAAAATGGGCTTCGGCGGCCCCATCATTCACGGCCTCTTCTCCTGGAACATGGCTGCCCACGCCATCCTCAAAATCTTTGGCGCCAGCAAGCCCGAGAACCTGAAAGAGTTCCAGGCGCGCTTTGCTGCCCCTGTTAAGCCGGGTGACAAGCTGATTGTGGATATATGGCGGACCGGGGATAGGGATAAGCAAGGGTCCGAGGAGATAAGGTTTCTTGTCAAGGTTGAGGGGGGTAAAACGGTGTTAACGAATGGGAGGGCGTTGGTTAAAGTTGAAGGGGAGAATAAGGCAAAGTTGTAGGGATTATGAGTGTTGGGAGGGCAAGTCAGGTTAAACAAACTTGATTGATTGATATACAATGAAGTGATTCATATTTCTCCAGTTTCGCACTCTTCTCTCCAATTATTATTTATCATTTATTTATTTTGGCTTTCGACGCTGAATTGTGATCTTCTTTCATGTGAAAGAGTGAAAATTTTGCAGTAAGGAATCCCAAGTGATAAAGAGCTAGAATCGTGCTTTCAATTCGTCCAAGAATAGCTCCGAGTACACATGTTGACGAGTTAGGCTAGATCCTCCGCGCTGGTACTTACTACATTCTCTCTTACACAGTTGATCCATCTGATAAGATGAAGAGGTGCATACGTACTTCGTGTCCGCTACATTGGGACTAGCGCGCCATCCGCTCAACAATACCGGCACCGGTGAGACTAGGTAAAGCATGGAAAACGCAATACGAAGAAAAATTGCATCAACTCCTTGGCCTTCCTACACAAATCATATCCAAAAAAAAGAAATTGCAGCACCAAGAAAGAGCTAAGACATGTTCTTTAATTTTTATTGATCTCGCATCTTAGTTACAAATGTATGTATAAGCAACCTAGCCCATATCCATGCCCGCCTTTGTCCGTTCCATGACGATGCATATGAATTGACTTGTGAGTTTAAAAACATATAAACGACTTGCACAATAGCAAAATAAAAAAGCTTACGAGTTTAACGCACGGCAATAGCAAAAACGATAATCGCATAAAGCCTTGGACTCGACACCACACCATTTAGAATTAAAAAAACTCCCATACAAACGGAAAAAGCGAAAGCAATGCAACCACGCAATGCAAATCCCATGCCCCGGTAAAAACGAAAGATGGTGTACGTGTCGTAGTGCGTAGGTTTTCACTACCTATAAAATTCATTCTGGAAAATCCTGGAATCGTCGTGGATCATGGAGCGGACACAGTGGGGTCCCTCACTGTTTGAGGTTACACAAACTGTACCTCTATAGCTACTGATTGCGTTGGCAGCAGCAGCAGTTGATGGAGCATATTAATCAAAGGCTTGAAAGTAGTTCAAGTCTTTGTTGTAGGGAAAGCTCTGGGTATCCAAGAAGAGGCTCGTAGCAATAAGACTGCCTTGAACTAATAAAACAGAACAAGACAGCAACTTTTGTCGGGTCGTAGGAAGGAAGTGCTGTAGAAGAATCATAACGGTAGAAAAAAAGGACGAGGCCATTATCTGATGAGAGGCTCATCAGACGTCAAACTGGCCGTGGTTGAAGACATCGTGCTCGTTGCTGGCAACAACGCCAGACATCCTGTCACCACGCCCCGCTGGCCTGTCCCAGTTGATATCATCCGTATCATCTTCGTCCATGCGTTCCATGCCTTCACTCCTGTGTCTATCATGGCCAAATTGCTGCTCCATTGTGCTCTGGTCTGTGAAAGTGAAACCGGCAAAGTTAGCTTGCATTGTCGGTGAGAGTGGCGTGGATGCCGAGTTGACACCTGAAGCTAGAGCGGCAGCACGTGCATTCAAGGAACCAGCGCCGTTGAGAGCGTTGGTGAACTCGGGATCGAAGTTGGAGACGTCAAGCTCTCCCTTGAGTTTGGGCTTGAACGGAGGCACAACGTTCTTCTTGGCCAGAGCGTCCCAGTCGATATCAGCAAAGAAGGGGTGATCCTTCAACTCTTCCGCATCGCGTGTGGCACCAAGTCTGTGCTTGGGGTTCCTGTTGAGAAGTCCCTTGACGAAATTCCTACCTTCTGTGCTGAGGGCGTCGCGAGGGAACCTGACTTTTCCGAAAGCAATGTTCTTATACATTTGCTGCGTGTCTTCTGCGTAGAATGGACTCCAGCCACAGCACATTTCGAAAACTAGCACACCGAGAGACCAGAAGTCAACCATCTTGGTGTAGCCGTGCTCATCCAAGAGGACCTCAGGAGCAAGGTATTCGGTAGTACCACAGAATGTGTTGGTCGTGGCGTTCTCGGTGAGGTTGGCCTTGGACAGACCAAAATCGCAGAGTGCGATATGACCGTTTGCATCCAAAAGGATGTTCTCAGGCTTGAGGTCTCGGTACACAATGTTGTGTTCGTGGAGATGTTGCAGTGCGAGGATGAGCTCTGCAATGTAGAACTTGGCACGCGCTTCCTGGAAACGACCTTCTCTCTGGAGATGCCAGAAGAGCTCACCTCCAGACATGTAGTCGGTCACAAAGTACAGATCTGAAGGAGTCTGGAAAGAAAATTTGAGCCCGACAATGAAAGCCGAATCGGCCATAGCTGTCCGGACGAGAATGTTGCGTTCTCCAAGTGTGTGTGCTACCTCTTTCTTCTGTACAATGACCTTCTTTGAGAGGACTTTCATTGCATAAATTCGGCGAGTGTCTCGCTTGCGGACCTGGAAGACCTGGCCAAAGGTGCCCTTTCCAATGAGCTTGAGAATTTCGAAATCTTCTGGGCCATAGTGCTTCTTTTCGACCTTCTGGAAATTGAGTTTCAAATGGATTTCTCCAGTAACAACGCCACCTTCACCTTCTCGAGGCTCCAGTGGGAACCAGCCATCGTAGGGCTCGTTATATTCAACAAGGTTTGGACAGAAGCGAACATGGCCGAGGAAAGCCTCGCCATTGGCGCGATCGTAGACTGAGACGTCGACTTCCGCGTGGTCTCCAACAACATCACTTTGAGGTTGTCAGGCTCGCAATCTACAAAAGTGAAAATGACGCCACTTACAAAATTGCTTCATGTTCCCACTTGGGGGAAGTGACTTCCTCGAGAGAGCCATTGTCCCTGGGGTCTGAGCTATGGCCACTGTTGCTGCTCTGTCGGCTCTTCATTGGGATAGCCATTGGGTGGTTCATTTGGCTCTCTGTTCGCTTCATCTGCATGGGTGGGCGGCCCTTTTTCGAGTCATCGTGCCTGGGGCCGTCTGAAATGTATTCGGCCCATTGGAATTGGCAGACGACATAGGGATCTACACTGGGAACAAGACCCCTTCCTTCAGAAATTGTGACTGCAAGCTTGCCTTTTGGGGCGACGACGGGTGCCGTCTTACTTTCCTTGGACTGGTCCGACGCATTGGAAGTGCGAGACAGGTTCGAGGGCTGTGGCTTGGTTTCTTGCGAGCGTGTACGGGGAGTCTGAGGAGGGGTAGCCTGTTGCAACGGCGCAAAATCGCCTTGCGTTAGCTTCTCCGTTTCACCAGCCAACTGTGAGGCTGAGGGAGTTCGAGAAGAGGCACTAGGGGTGGGGCTAGGCAGCATTTTGGGTTGGGTAGATGACTCTTTTTGCTCTTTTTCTTGGGGTTCCGACGGTGCAGGCTCGAGATGGTTCTGTGCAGAGGAAGTGACGGGTGCGGGGGAGGGGCTTGCCGCAGACAACGATTTCCGCGAGGGCATAAGAGAATCACGAACCTGGCCAAAGTAACTATGCAGAATACCCGGCAGTCGTTTGTCCGTAGGATCGGGCTTGGGTGTCGTGGCACCGGGTGGCGTGGAGCTAGTGGAGCCGATCTGGTCGTGTCCGTCGTCATTATTTTCGTTTGTTGCTCTGTGGTGAGTCAGCAACGGAGAAGACGACATGATGTCGCATGAAATTAAAGGGCGGTGAGTGCGTGTCGGGGCGGGAGCAACGTGGTGGTGTGAGAGCTGCGGATATCGACACGAGTCGCTGGGCCGACGGCGAAGAAATAGTGTGCAACGTTGGACGGGGACGTTGCTCGGCTGCATATGACCAGCTCAGATGCTAGCCTTTGCTAAGCGACGGGGACAGCTCTGGGGTGGCGGCCCAAGGCTGCACACCCACCAGCACAGCGGCGGCGACGGCGACAAGGGCGAGATGAGGGAAAAGGGCAAATAAGGGCGTGCTTACCGTGTCATTGCCTGTCTGAGCAGGTCGGCAGCGCCAGAGGACGTGGTGCCGGCGTGGGAGGCCATGGTGGGTGGTTGGCGGGTCGAGGGTGCAGTGCCGACGTTGAGGGTGGAGAGGGTCGGAACAAGACTGCTCGACTTGTTGCGGATGTGATGGCGGGGCTGGATGGTCTTTGTGGAAGAGTCGGAGGTGCGCGAGACTAGTCCGGGACGGTGCGAAAGGGCATCGACAGCTGGGCTCTTTGGGCGGATCTTTGAGGCGGTAGTGGAAGGGGTGATGGTGGCGGAGGAGGAGGAGTAGGAGGTATTGTCACGGAGGCTGGCGCGAGAGGGGCTGCTGCTGAAGGTATCGCTGGCCGGGGACGCTGAGAGCGAAGTGGGCGCCGGGTCCGCAGGCGGGCGTGAAGTCATAATAATCAATTGGAACCTGGCTCGCTGCTCCGAGCGGCCTTGGCCCTAAACAAGCGCGTTACAACGACTGTGCGAAAACTCTGCTCTAGGACGTCTTTAACGGGGTAAGCAGTCCGAGTTTGTGCAGGCTCGAGCCACGCGGCGGTGTGTAAGGCGCGGGTAGGGTTGGGGAGATGTGAGCGTGTGTGCGTGTGCTGTGAGTGTGCCTTGGAAGAGCCTGGGGAGTGGATTCGGGCACAGTTGGCAGGAGACAGGCTGCAGCATCGACACGGCCGTGTCAGTGTGGTGGATTGTTAGCGTGCGGGAGCAGCGATACAGACGGGCTATTGATAGCAGCGTCAGAGGGCGTTGCAGATTGCAGATGATTGCAGATTGCGGATTGCAGACGAGCGGCGGAGGAATCGATAGTAAGGGAATGAATGGGTGGAACACAGAAGAGACAGGCAAGTCTGCGCTCGTTATTCACACCAGCCCATTGTCCAGTTCACCGCGGGCACGTTATCCGACCGGTCAGCTAGGGAGGCTTGCTAGATATGCTATGCTACTCCTACTTCTACTCGTCCCTCTAGCCAGAGCACCGCTATGCATTCACTCGGGCGCTGGTGGCGGATTCTTGGCCACGAGCCTCTGCACCGCTGCACCGCTGCACCACTGCACCACTGCCGCAACGCCTGCCGCCTGTCCTCGGCCCTTTGACCGCCACCCACCGCCCCAGTGCTGTCATCACTTACTCACCCACTTGCACTGTCGGTCGCCGAGGGCCACGCGCAAGCTGGAGCCAAATCATGTAGCTAGGTGTGTTGGAGGCAGCAGCAGCTAAGTAACAGCAACGGCACCAGTACTGCACACTACCACCGACGCCCCCGTTGCCGTCTACGTATGGACATGACACGCTCGTCGCTGACCTGTTGGGGGTGCGTGGGCCAAGCAAGCTGCCGTGCGCTGACGTCGTCTCTCCACCGCAATGCGTCTTCATGGCCGGCAGCAGATTGCAGTCCCTGGCTAAGATCTCGGAGCAAAGCGATTCACTGCCAATCACCGCCTCCACCTGCTCGTGTCTGGTGGAGCCCGAATACCCTCACATTTTCTGCTCAAGCCAGCCGCTGCGTCAAGCGCCCAGCCTGTCGTTTGAAGAAAAGACGCAGTCTGCAGCCCTCATGTGCCGCCCGATAGCGATAGCGATAGTGCCATGGGTAGTCTCTGATAGACAGCCGACCATGGGACCGGTGTAGCCCATTTGCGTCCGGCAATCGGCAGCTTCACGTGAGCCCTGACTCGTATACGCCCTCACTGCCACCCATGGTTGCTGGCCTTGTGTGTGTGTGACTCTCTTTCTCTCTCCCTGTGTGTGTATGTAGTATGTAGTATATAGTACTAACCATGTACTACGAGTAATTATGTGGTGAGTAGACTGGCTGGTGACAGCCCGCACACCTGCCAATCAGCGTCATGGCTGTCCACGCCGTCGGCCAAACAGCCGGCCCGTGCAGGCGTATTGCATTTCTTAAGTCTGAGCTGCACAGCACCTGGGCGCGCGCAGGCTCACGAGCTTATCGCCACAGCAGACAAGAGTACACTGCCCACTCGACCATCATGTCCGACCGCGAGTTTGGCGGCAACGACGATCTGTCGCTGCCAAAGGGTGAGTGCTCCTGACATGCGCCCGCCTCACCCCAACCCATCACTAACGCGCCTGACAGCGACGGTGCAAAAGATTGTCCAAGACATCCTCGCCAGCGAGCCAGGCATGACCTTTGCCAAGGACTCGCGAGACCTGCTTATTGAGTGCTGCGTTGAGTTCATCACCCTCATCTCGTCTGAGGCCAACGAAATCGCCGAAAAGGATGCCAAGAAGACCATTGCCTGCGAGCATGTCAAGGCTGCTCTCGAGGAGCTCGACTTTGGCGACTACGTGCCCGCCATCCTCGACGTCGCACAAGACTACAAGAAGCAGCAACAGGTACGCGCTCGCCAAATACACACATACACCTGCCTCGTCGGAACTAACGTGGGGCAGAACCGCGAAAAGAAGCAGACCAAGATTGAGCAGAGTGGCATGACCGAGGAGCAGCTTATTGCTGCCCAGGAGGAGCTATTCAAGAATGCTACAAGTAAATTCAACGCACCCTCGCAGTAATCAGCTGCCTCATCTGACGCATCACTTGTACGAATAACGGACTCGGTTGCATGGCGTTTGGGCGGACATCGAAGGATGCGGGCATGGCGTTTGGGGTAGACCAGGTTGGCTTTCAGCGTATGCAGGCCACCATTTTTCCAATGCATGAGGCTAGGCGTTTTCCGATGCGATTTGCTGTCCAGTGGGTTGCACCGCAGCCCAGAGACCACCATGACAAATTTATCATGATTTTGACCTGTACACCCATCTGCCCACTGGTCTCTTGAATGCGCGTTGACTAGTACTCTGCAACAAGACAAGCATTCGCGCGACCCTTTCGCGACCAATGACGTCGGGGCGCGTGGGCCGCCAAACCCCGCGTAGCCCTGGCCAGTAGCGGCAACCCACCTACACCTACCCATCTCCCCAAGCCCTACTCCAACTCACGCCTCCCCTGCCAACTGTTACACTCTAACTGCACACCATGTCGGGTCTCGAGAATGCGCTTTTCAACCTCAAGGTGGGCATCGGCCGCCTGTCCCTGACAGTAGTCAGCCGGCTGACATTAACTAGTTCACAGCCAAGTCGCTGAACCGGCAGGCCCTCAAAGCCGGCAAGGAAGAGCAGGCCGAGAAGACCAAGCTGGAAAAGGTGTGCGCGCATAACAAGTCTTGCTCCTAGTCAACAATATACTGACGCGCTCGCCAGGCCATGAAGCAGGGCCACAACGACATTGCACGTATCTACGCCGGAAACGCCATCCGCAAACAGAACGAGAAGCTCAACCTCCTGCAGCTCGCCTCCCGCGTCGATGCCGTCGCTGGTCGTGTACAAACAGCAGTTACTATGCGCCAAATCACGGGCAACATGATGAAGGTCAACCGAAGTCTGGACGTGGCCATGAAGTCGATGAGTCCTGAACGCGTATGTAGCCACAACAGTCGCACCCGAGACCCCCCACGCCCATGCTAACCCTACCGTAGATTGCTGCAGTCATGGTTGATTTTGAGAAACAATTTGAGAACGTAGACTCCGCTACCGAACTCTACCAAGACATTACCTCGTCTGCCACGGCTGTTGGTACCCCACAGGAAGACGTCGACCGCCTCATGGCCCAGGCAGCAGACAAGGCAGGCGTTGACCTACAACAAGACCTGCAAGAGGCCACACCAGCGAAGACCAAGGTGGGCCCTACAGAGCAAGAAGAGGAGGCTTTTACCGAGAGGCTGCGCGCGCTGAGAAATTGAACCATGGGCAATGATTATCTGAAACGGCTTCTTCGGTGTAACTGGAGTTGGGGTGTCACATATACGAAACGGTTTATTAACAAGGCTACATTTGATTCGGATACAGCAACCTAGCATCACTGCAATTAACATTATTCATCAAGTGGACCCTGATTCTCAGTCCCTGCATCCTTGTGTTCCCGCAAACACCACGTCATTCGCACATCTTACCATTTCTGAGTACGTACATATATACTACTCCACATGTTGTGTCCTGTATGTAACCATACATTCGGCCCGATCCTCGACTTGGATAGGGAATTTCCGGAAGGCAATCGGTCCACTTTGCATGCAACCGTCTCCTCGTTTGCCAAGAGAATATATCTTGTGCGAGTGCTGAGCAAGTACACAGAAATCATGAGTACAACACCCACTCGAATGCCAATATACACAAGGCATGAATGTAACCTTGAAATGATCACCAACATGTGGCCTAGGAAGTTCCCGCCTCCCTATCCTTCCTCCTCTTCGATCCTCTCTACCAACTTATCAGCAAGGAACCACTTGTCCTGATTCGCTTTCCCCATGATCTTCCGACTAAACTCCTGGGATCTCTGCTTGAATACCACCCACAGCGTCTCGTCAGCCGCCTCGCCAGTCCCTGGCCTAGGATAGAAAGGGTCGTTTTTGTAGAAGGCGGCGCAAGCCTGCTCAACGCCCGTTTCATCAACCTAAATCGGACGACAGCAATCAAAGTCGAGGATCCACATGCAGTGAACGCCCAAGTATTCCGACTGGAATGTAGATGCATGCTCTGTGCGCGGAGGAACCAACACAAACTTAACATTATTCGCATCGATCCTCGCACCCCAGTGCATCAGCGCAAGCGCTTCCGCCATGGCGACAACATACGCCTTGACGTTCAGCCCCAACATCTCCATCTGATCAACATGCAGCAGCACATTGCGCAGACTGAAGCGTTGGAACCGCGATTGACTAACTTCTTCTTGTCTATTGCGGGGCTGGCGCCCCAGGTACGGTCGAATCAGGCATGCGTCGTCGTCTGAGTTTGCTTTGACAAAGTCGCACAGCAGAGTGTTGCCTGCGCAGAAGAGACCGATGGTTTTGTTGCTGATGGACCGGGGCACTTTGGGGATGCGCTCGGATAATAGGGCTCTGCATGCTGAGTAGCCTGGAGGGAATTGGGGTAGGCTTGAGTGCCACCAGGGGTCTGTGGCCTGGAATAGGCGGTGGCATTACGGTATGCAGAGGGGTGTTGAGCGAGGGTGGTGCTGCGCGCTCTCGACTACTTTGATGTGCATGTTGTAGTCATTTGTAACGGAGCGGCCGGGTCCGCCATCTTCGCGCTTGATGGCGGTTTGGGAAGTGTTGCTTTCGAGTGTCCAGACACTGCCGCAGAAGCCTTTGCAGATGCAGCGGTAGCGGTCGTTGGTGTGCTGCATAGTTGAAGTTTGAGTGTAGCGGGGGATTGTTTGTGTAGTGGAGTTTGTGTTTAACTAGGTGATGGACAGGCTTGCGTTTGCGGCTTTCATCTGTTTGTGCTGTGGTACTGTTAGTCGTTTGTTCTGAGCATTCACCAATGACATATTCGCCATTGCAGGCTGTAGGTGAGAGACATGGCTCAAGACTCACCATATAGCCGCAAGCTGGTCAATCGTTTGCATTTTGAGCACCTTATGCATAGGGTGAGATTTATGACAAGTATGACGTGGTTAGCAGATTGGTTGGCATTTGATGGTGTTCTTTGTACAGAACTAGAGATTATTGAGCTTAACGTACTAGTCTGCATGATTGTTTTTGTGAGTTACAAAATTAAGAATATTTGAGATTTACTTTCACTTCGTAGCCGGAAGGTTTCTTTGATGACTCCAAATATCACCTGCGAGACTTTGTGCAGGTTCGGCCGCAGTGAACCAACACAACCTTGCAACTCACATATCAGTTTCCATTTAGATCTAGCCCACCCAAGCATGTAATTTTGGCCTTTCTCTCGGAATGTCGAAAACCACACGCCACCCAACCTCCGTTCCCGCGTAACAAGAACCCAGTCCAAACCCATCGCAAGATTGAGAAGAAAACGTGACCTTCCTTTACCAACCGAGTATCGTCTTCTCACCGCAGCTTAACTTGTTATCTTGAACCGTGAGCTCTAAACCGACCATCTCGCTCAGATACCTGGGAACCTTCACCTTGACAGGCAAAGATTGTGAATCCTCTTCAATCTAACTCCCTCGTGCAGGACCCTCACCAAAACCTAGAAAACATGTGTATGTATTGAAAATAAGTTTTTAAAAAAAGCCCCTGTGGCATTGTACATGCAAAGCCTACTAAGAAAGGTTCATGATATCGGATGTATCTCCTCTGTCAACATAAAGAGTGCCATTTTCATCACCAAAAGTGCTCTATACCCACTCACTTCTTCTCACACAAAACCACCTTCTCACCACCTCCTTCCTCGTTCTCACCTCCGTCGCAGCCAAAACCACCTACGCATCTATATGCTGTGATATTTAGCCCAAACTAGCTGGATCGAGTAACTTTGTACATTCTCACCGCAAGTTGTCTGCGTGTCTCGGGGGTTCATACGGCTGTGGAGGAACACGCAGAAGGTTGAGTATATGTGCTTTATCATTGGAAACAGAAAGAATGAGCAAGATGATACCGTCGGGTGAAATTGATATCGATGCGATTGGTTGTGAAACAGCTGGACTTCCCTCAAATGATTAGAACGTGATTTTGTGACGATAAGTGGGGGCCATTCAATCAGCCATGCTGATTTGATGATGAAAAGTGACTTCTGTTCCGGGGAAAAGAAAAGAGACTGTTTCCAAGCTACTCAGCTTATACCTTGCAATGAAGTCGATGAACGACTTCATCCCTTGGGTCCAAAAACTTCAATACCTATCTTCTCCAAACCACCAACAAAAGTCTAGCCTTACAATCCGCTCATGTGCTCATATGGTGAGTGACACCATCATGCATCATAGTTAAATAAAAGGTAACAAGTGACTAGAGGTACCATGCTCTGCATTGATGCAGACAATCTTTCCAAGGTATGTAATTACCTTGGAAAGATTGTCAACAAAGGGAGCTATATAGCTCTATGCAGCGCTGCACCAAAGAAGAAGAAGACTGCCTAAATACTCAGTCGGGTTTCGCTCCGACTGTAAAGCAGCGCAAGAAAAAGATGATATAGATTTTCTCTACTTAAGAGGGTAATGCTATGGCAGAAGATTATGGAATAGCTACTTTGGAGTAATGTTGAATGTTTTGACCAAAAGAAGGTGTAGACGATGATGTGTAACCGTAAGAAGGCTTGATGCTGTTCAAAGTGAAGTTGACATGAACAAGAGATGATCTTATAATGTGCCCAAAAGACTGCATACCACAGTTACGTGAGAATAGCCCACCATATTTCCTGCAACTTACAGACCCAGCAATTTCCGCCAATTATCGAGCATCGTATTGCTTGTATGTCCATTCTCTTGCCAGCAGCGACCATATGTGTAGCACAAGGTGGATATGATGATGCACAGACCACATCGCTTATCAATTCGCACGCGGTGATCGAAAAATACGTCGTGAACAAATTCCGACCATTTGCACGTTTCCTGTACATTTTACGTGAGTATTAACAGTCGCAAATTTGTTTTGTCACTAACACTGTCTAAAGCTGGCCAAAAAAAAACCCGCAAATCTTGCCACAATGGAGAACGAACGCGGAGAACTCGTAGACCTGTAAATGATCCTTGGCTCCGTGAATAACCAAGACTGGGCATATCTGATATTTCCGCAGCTACATCCCACGCAAGTGCGACGCCACCAACCGCATCATCCGGCCCAAGGATCATGCCTCTGTCCAGATTGCTATCGCCAATGTTACAACCGAAGGTCGCGCAATCCCTGGAGACAATAAGTCGTTTGCTCTCGCTGGTTTCGTCCGCGCAATGGGTGAGGCAGATGACTCGTTGAACCGCCTGGCTCAACAGAGTGGATATCTAGAAAAGGTGTGGAGCGCTGTCAAATAAAGAGAAAAAAAAAAAAGAAGAAGAAGAAGAAGAAGAAGAAGAAGAAAAAGAAGAAGAAGAAAACAGACCGCGAAGATGATTGAGAAATGCCACGATATGATTGAAACGAGGATAGATAGTATTTTGGGCTCCCGGCGCACAGGATCGCTAAGCAAGTCAGCTACTGGAGAGCATAAAAAGACTAGACAGCGTCCAGGTCTTCCAGACGACTCTGCAAAAACGCAGACTGGAATTCACTTCTTAAGTTAAAGATTCTGAGAGGCTCCACCTGCTTCGTGCGAGGCTTTCTGCTTCCAACTCTTTTTGGCTTGCGGTGTATCCCTTATATCCATGCCCAAAATCTCTTGGCGTAGTATTATGTCAAGGTATTTGCATTTCCCATGCTGGCTGCTTGTGTTGATTCTGCGGGGTTACAAAGGGTTGTTAGTGCTTTGGATAAATATGCATTTCCGGCCCTCTGTGCAGTGTTCAGTGCTTCTCTAGAGTGGTGTTGCATACATGGCTGTATGCGTATTGGGTGAATCGGCAGTCAGGCTCTTGCATATCCAAGGGCATTCCTGATTGATGCGGAAAATATGCTACGCACATCAGGCTGAACCCATGAGTGGCCGCCCATTCCTCATTGTGGCGAGTGTTGAGAGACAATTGGCCCTATGGCTAACGCGAATAACTTGCATGTGGAATGAGCAAAGTGGACCTAAGAAATGAGGAACTTGGCCCTGCTGATTACAACAAGTCTGTCATGAGAACTAGTAAATGCCAATGGGGAGGTTGGGTCGTGGAGATGTGGAGAGATCGCCTGTTGGGTCGGATACAGCTATGCGTACTTACAACTCGGAGGCCCAGACTACTGGCTCTTACCAGGCCATCGGGAAAGAAGTTGGTTGTAGTAAAGTTGGCATCTTACTGCAGGAGACTAATGAGTGCAACGGTAAGCGTGGCGCCTGAAGATAGAGAATGTATCAACATGACAGTTCTTCTGCACCACATGATCCAAGATGCAAATCGAGAAGCGAATAGTTTTGCGTAATATCGAAACTCAAACTTGATACACTGGTGCTCGTTCGCAGCCACAGCTCCTAGGTTGTTGGCAGGCGGTGGTGTACGGCAGGGGGTGGACGGGCCGCCTGTCTTGATTCAACTCGCGGAACATTACACCGAGGATTGGAATATAGGCGTTGGCGGCATCTGTTCCGTCCGGGACAATGGATCGCCACCGTCCCGAATAATGGATCACTACCGGCGCAGACGGACGCACTACGAAGAACAGCTTGGTGTATTCCGTTACGAGCTAGAGTCGGTTTGGGTGGCGTCCTGTCCAGCCTGACGACAAATGATGGGGTAACGGGGTAGTGCCATGTGCGATAGATTGAATGTACATATGTACAGCAGCATTTTTCTGTCCCCATGGCGAGCAAAGAAGTCTTTTGTAGCGGTAATTACCTGGGCTGCGGTGTAGAAATCGCTCTACTGCTGGAAGTGAAGAACGTCTGGGGAGAAAGTGTGGGAAACCCCTGCAATACAAGCTTCAGTGGGGCCGGATAAATTCAGTCGTGTGCGGGGATGGGGTAGCGTGAGTAGCATTAGCTGGGGCTCCGCAACCGGGGCTGTGATAGGCGGCTATGGGCCAACACGACAGCTAAGGCCATGAGGAATCAGCTAACGTTAGGCCGCCTATCTACATCTGGACTTTCCCGGTGGGTTGAAGGCGGCTAACCAAAGCATTGCCAAGTTGTAATGGGATAGGAACAAGCTCGTGAAATTCGAATCACACGCGGGTAGGCGTTGGCGTCAGGCCAGTTTGATAGCCCTTTCGATCTGATTGATGGAATGTTGTTAGTAAACTACTGACCCCAGATGCCGGCATGTCTGACTGCGGGACAGTTGGGCCCCTTGCTCTTGGGCTCTTTATTTAAAAGTGCTACCATCGCAGTGATCATTCTCTTTTGCTTCCCATTTCCTGCCAGCCTCTCTTATACCACACACTCTGGTTGTGTCGGTTCACATTTGCAAGCATGGGCGATAAAATCGATTCAAAGGCGTATGGCGCCGACACGCACATCGAGAAGGCCATGTCGACACTCGAAATCGATGAGAAGTCGACGGCTGCCCAGAACAAGGCTGCTGCTATCGAGGCAGAAAATGCCGAGCACAACATGAGCGTGCCCCAGGCGGTGAAGGAATACCCCATGGCTGCTTTTTGGGCCTTTGTCATGTCTTGCACTATTGTCAGTCGCCTCTCCCCCCCCCCCCCCCAGTTGGCATGTCCAGAAAAAGAGAAACCCAGCTAACATCACATGTAGATTATGGAATCCTACTGTGTTTTTTTAATGGGAAACTTCATCGCCCTTCCTGCATTTGCCAATGCCTATGGAAGATACAGCCCCGTCGACAACAAGAAGATCATCGTAGCCAGCTGGCAGTCTGCGCTTCAAATGGGTGGACCAGTGGGTGCAGTCATCGGTGTCTGCTTGGCTGGTCCCCTTACCAGCCGCATTGGATATCGCTGGGCGACTATTTCCGCACTCATGGTATTGAATGCCTTCATCTTCATCTTCTACTTCGCCAACTCGCTTCCCGTCATGTTCGTCGCCCAGCTCCTCGAGGGCATCCCATGGGGCGTCTTTATCGCCAACTCCCCAGCGTACTGCAGTGAGATTACGCCAATTCAACTGCGAGCTCCTGCTACTCAGATGTTGCAAATGTTCTGGGCCATTGGTTCCATCATCGTCACTGGTGTCACCTATCATTACAACACAATGGACAGCGCAAAGGCGTACAGGTACGTATTTCGATGCTTTATATCGACTATTTCAACTAACCGAGCTCCAGAATCCCTATTGCACTCCAATGGATGTTCCCAACCCCTCTTGCCATTCTCATCTATCTGGCGCCAGAGTCTCCCTGGTGGTTGACCCGAAAGGGGCGTTATGAAGAGGCCGAGAAAGCAGTTGGACGCTTGGGACGCAAGACTAAGCTCAACCTCAAGGAGGCCGTTGCTATGATGCGCCGTACCATTGATCTTGAGAAGTCAGCCAAGGATCCCAGCTATTTGGAGCTCTTCCGAGGTGTCGACCGCTACCGAACCCTCATTGTGTGCGGTGTTTACGCGGCACAGAACCTCACGGGCAATCTCATCGCCAACCAGGCCGTATACTTTTTTGAACGTAAGTTTTGATTACCGCGATCCTGAAAATCTAGAGCGATGTTGCTAATCCTTTCGCAGAGGCTGGCATGAACACGGACACTGCGTTTGCCCTCGGTCTGATCACATCCGCTCTCCAGATGATCTTTGTCATGCTGTCTTGGATTTTGACCTCGTATCTCGGTCGTCGTACCATTTACGTATGGGGCTCTCTCATCAACGTCGGCTTCCTCGTGGCCCTAGGTATTGCAGGCTCCGTTAGCACGCCAACCGAGGCTATTGCGAAAGCGGCTTCTCTCGCACAAGCCTCCCTTGGTCTCATTGTCTCCGTTCTCTTCACCCTGGGACCTGCGCCTGCTTCTTGGGTCATCATTGGAGAAACATCTGCTATCCGTCTTCGACCCCTGACAACCGGTATTGGACGTGGTTGCTACTATGCAGTCAACATTCCTTGCATTTTTCTTTCTAGTTACATGCTTAACCCTGACGTAAGATTTGACCCATTTTGAGCTTTGCGTGGATAATTGCTAACTTAGTATAGGAAGCAAACCTTGGTGGCAAGTGCGGTTACGTCTGGGGTGGTACTGGCTTCGTCTGCTTCGTCATGGCATACTTCTTCCTGCCTGAGATGAAGGACCGATCCTACCGCGAAATCGATATTCTGTTCCACCGCAAGGTTCCAGCTCGTCAATGGTCAAAGACTGTCGTCGACGCCACAGATGACGAGTAAAAAGCGTCTACTCAGGAGACCGAGGCATGACGTGGATAGTAGTAAAGTGCTGATATGGCATCAGTCATGTCCCTTGATACGAGATTAAGTAGTCACTGGGTTAGACTAAATACTATGACCCCTATTTTGAAAATAATTAATTATGCCAATATTTCCCGTGAGTTACAAATCTATCTTTGGATAATGACTTGAATATACTCAGTCACGATTTCTCAAACGTGCACTTGTCAACCATGAAGCCATGTTCAGGCCTATCGAGAAAGTCGCATTAAGAATGTATTTTTATTAAGCCAAGCTACTTTAAAGTAGTTCGCCGCTCAATCGATCTTGGAGCGGAAGATAGAGTTAATAACTAAACAGATCCTTAACCTACCCATGTGATGACCTTTGAACTTGGTCCTCAAGCCAACCAATCAAGTCTACATCACCCCTACAGTTAATCTCAGCTAAGCTAGGGTACCCAGCACGACAGTTTGATGACAATTCTGCCCAACTGTAGAAGTCATGGCTAGGCGTAGGTCCTTGACGTTGACACGGACGCCATATCCATATGCAGCCAATTCTAGGAAAAAGCTCTATGCTTACGATAAGCTCACGGATTTATCCAATCTGTTTCCAAGAGCCTGGGTCTTGGAAAGCGGGGAAGATTGCGTGTACCCATGGTAATGGTACATGTGTAATGTTGAGCTAGAGATCTGATAGGTGGGTATGGATCTGATCGTGAGGGTCTAGGGACCGTGCTCGAGGAGTATCCGCCGGGTTCCGCAGTGACTCCAGTCGTTGATGGAGCATGGTTAGATGTTAAGCATACGAGTATGTAGTAGGCCGGTGAGTTGTGGGTATGGCGGTGATGTTATTTGTTACGAATGATTCACCACAGTTAGTGTGAGGGGAAGAAGGAAGATGGGCAGATATAGCTCACTGAGTGCTATATTGCCATTTTTGACCCGGATATATATCTTCTAAACAATATTTGCTGCATATCCAAATATTCCACTCGTTTTCTTTGGTTCGGTCTTGCGTATATCATCCAAACTGCGCACAAAAGCGGTTTAGCGTAAGTACCTTGGTAACCCAGTTCGGCAATGTCACCTCTTGCCTTGCTTCATTGTATCTGTTAGTTTATTAGCCAGGATTCGTTATTTTTCTCAGAAAAACTATGTGTAAACTCTCCGAGAGTGCATTGATAGTGCCTTCTAATCAATACAACATGCCTTCATGAATTGAAGCCATTCTTGCTCTGCCACCAGAGCCCAAGACAACTTCAAGTTAGTTCAGATGATTTTCGTCGAGAACCTCAATGCTATCGTGAATGCCATGGTGAGTCATGTTCCGCTGGTCATTGGTTTTCGCAGTACTGATCTTTCGTAACTTCTTTAGTCACATCATCGCGTGTAGCTCAAGATACCCATAGTATCTTAAACAAAACCTTATTTGAGCACTTTGAATCAATGTCTGCTTTGAAGGAGCAGCAAAAACAAGAGTGCTGTTAAGATCCCCAACACAAACTCGCAAAGGCAGAGAAAACAGTACTCACAGGGTACGATACAATAAGATAGCACTATACACCTGTTCACAAGAACTACTTTGGATGTATCCTAATTTAGCTTAGAAAATAGCACTGGTTGCTCCTGACCGAAAGTCTTCTCGGAAACCCTTTGGGAATGTTGAAGTGAGTCTCGAAGATGAGATAGGCAACAACACCATAATACGACCCACAGCAACACGGCCACCAAATGCAATATTTATGGCGTAAAAACAGTAGCTAATGAGCTCACTTAGCGGCATCTCATTGACCAGGCAGTGGCCCAAAAGGAATCACGTTTTTCTTTCTTCTCGATCGGGCTGGATTTATATGGTATTGAGAATTTCCAAGGGCCGGCCAGTTTCGTCGGCTACCGACCGATTTCGAGTTAGGAGCGCTATCCATATTTGAAGCCAAATATTATAATTCAATACTCAGACGTATCAAGAGAGGGAACGCCGGTAGACGATAATGTTGGTGACTACATTCAAGGTCGACAAAAACTGCTGGAAGCTATCGTGAACATTACGCTCCTCGAGACACTACCTATTCCTATGTGCGTGGTCAGAGCTCGTGGTTGCAGCTGTGAAGAAAGCAATCATATCCACGCGGATCGACTGAGTAACGCATGCATGAAGACTCCGCGGAAGGAAGACGAGATTTTGTATCAATGCCAGGCTTCGCGATTTCGCAATTGCCTGTTAGTATTAGGCATACGACACGGTGTTCGAATTGCGATCGGAGGGTATGCCCGATGTGTGCAGCCATTATCGGCGGAAATTGACAATAGCAGAGGATTTTGGGAGGGACAAGGGCTCCACACGAAACAACCCTGCATGTTTTCAGAGCGTGCAACCGGACCAGGAACAGTATTGCTATGCATCTGGCTTTGCGCAACGCGCCATCCACATCAGGAAGCCCTCAGGTACATATGATGATGTGTGTCAGTCACAAAAGCTTGGTCGACTCAAACCTGGCATTGCGTCTGTATCACACACGGTGATGAAAATACAGCTCCAGCCCCAGCACCCCACACGCGCTAAGATGCTGCAATACGTCTTCCAGCCATGAATCAGCCCCATATCGCCACCAGAACAACCATCAAGCGGCACTTGGCAAGCTTGGCAGGCCACCGAGTCGAAGCTTACCAAGGCCTCTTATCACGTCTTGACACGGCTCGTGTGCTTGTTTACTGGGCCTACCCACAGCGGCTATTGGTGGATGAAGGGTCAACCTCGTGTGCGGATGCGCCCACTTGGCTGGATTTAGCAGGTCGCAAAGAGCTTTGGATGTGGGTTTGATTGTAAGCTGCATTTCAGGCATACTGTGATGTTGGTAGGAGCGACATTCCCGGTCTCTGGGTCCATTTGGAGCTACGAGCTGCAGGTGGTACTATGGAGTTAAGTAAGCTAGCAAACAACATAAATTGCACGGCATGCCCTGCCAGTTTGGAAATGCCACTCCCTTTGCAACAAGCACACGATAGTCGCAATGGCCTTTCTAAAGCCAATCGTAGCATTTGCTGCATACGCTGCGGCGGTTGAAGCAGCAGCCCTTCATCCTCGCACTAACAAGACACTGGTTGATTCGGTACGAGCGTACATACATACATTTTCTAAGTTGCTCTAACACGCATTATAGCAATCGCTCCGCGACACGATTGACATTAACAATTTGTTTGCCAAGGCCGAGATCCTTCAGGAGATTGCATACAACACACCGGGAAAGAACCGTGTGATTGGCAGCCAGGGTCATGAGGATACTGTGGAATACATCAAGGGCCAGCTCGAGGCATTCCCTGACTACTACGACGTGTACACTCAGGATGTGCCTCTCTCGATCGGAACCACTGCCACACTCCGTGCAAACAACAACACCATTGAGGCATTTGCAGTAACTCTGGCTCCGGGTGGCAATGTTACTGGACCGCTCGTTGCTATTCCTAACTTGGGCTGTGAAGAGGTAGGTTCACATTTTCGACTATATACCCAAAGAACATATGAAGGAGTAAGACTAACATTAAAAAGGCGGATTTCCCAGAATCTCTCGAGGGCTCTGTAGCTTTGATTAAGCGTGGTGTGTGCTCGTACGGCGAAAAGGTGCAGATTGCTGCTGCCAAGGGAGCCTTGGGCGTAGTGGCATGGAACAATGCCGAGGGCACTCTTGAGGGCTATTCACTCCAAGTCTTGTATCCCAAGGGCAAGTTTGTCCCTGTAGCTGGTATCACCATGGGCCAAGGAGAAGCGCTTCTTGCGCAACTCAACGCTGGTGTCGAGATTTCCATCGACATGTCGACAGACGCTAAAGTGTACAACACTCGCAACGTGATTGCGGAGACAAAGGCTGGCGACCACGATAACGTGATCCACGTCAGCGGCCATTCTGACTCGGTCACTGCTGGCCCAGGCATCAACGATAATGGATCGGGCACTATTTCCATTCTCGAGATTGCTATCCAACTGACCAATTTTACTGTCAACAACGCCGTGCGCTTTAGCTGGTGGACAGCAGAGGAAGCCGGTCTCCTCGGAGCCGAGTACTACGTGCACGAGCTGCCCCAAGCCGAGAAGGACAAGATCCGTCTTTTGCTCGACTTCGACATGATGGCATCGCCCAACTTTGCCTACCAAATCTACGACGGCGATGGTTCGGCATACAACCTGACTGGACCAGTTGGCTCAGCCGAGGCCGAACACGAGTTCGCCGCCTACTTTGACAGCATTGGTCTCAACCACACGGAGATTGAATTCGACGGCCGGTCAGATTACGGCCCATTTCTTGAGGCGGGCATCGCTTCTGGTGGCATTGCCGGTGGTGCCGAGGGCATCAAGACGGAAGAGGAGGCAGCCATGTTTGGCGGAGGCGCTGGTGTCCCTTACGATGTCAACTACCACGAGGATGGCGATACCGTCAACAACTTGAACCTTGAGGCGTGGATCGAGTTCACAAAGGCCATTGCGCATATGACTGCTAAGTATGCTGTTTCGTGGGACAGCATCCCGCCGAGGAACGCGACGGCTGCACAGAAGCGGTCGGAGAGATATGCCGAGTTCAAGCAGGCGTTCCAGAAGACCAAGAGGTACCAGAGGTGGGTATAGATGTGCTCGACCTCGAGACTTTGAGTGGTTATGAGCTTAGATATGATTTTAATGGTGAATATCAAAGAAATTCAAGACAATATTTGTGCAAGTAAAGTGGACGACTGTTAGAAACGAGTTTGTGGAATTGCACATGTCATTGCCGTTTACAAGATGGACGGTTGCTTTACTCTTCGTCGTCATCGTCAACTACGGGTACAGGCTCGTCCTTCCCGGTCTTCTTGACTTTGCGGTCCTTCTCAGCACCAGCAGGCTTGGCGTCCTTTGCTTTCTTCTTGTCGTCTTCGTCATCGTCGTCCTCATCGTCCACCTCGTCAAAAGCAGCATCCTCGTCGTCGTCGGCGCTCAGCTCGGCCTCTTCCTCGCTCTCATCCTCGTCCTCGTCTTTGCTTTTGGCTTTGGTAGTGCGCTTGGCCTTTTTCTTTGGCGCTACAAAAAAACATAAAAAGTAAGAAGAGAGTTGAGGAAAAGGGGACAGGGGCCGCCATGGGTTACTCAGGATGACTTACGTGGCTCTTCTTCGTCCGAGTCGGCTGAATCAAAGTTTGAGCCTTCAGACTCTGCGTATCTGGATCGCCGGGTCAGTCTTGCTGTGGGTGTCGCATGCGTGCGCAAAGGGAATTGTTTCGATAAATCGGGCAAGAAGTGCCATAATAGCCATGTCAAGCGTAGAGGTAGAGTGGGAGTGAGTTGATTGCTGCAGCAGGGAGGAGGGAGCCGGCTGCTGCTAACTCCAGGGCTGCGACTGTCTTTGGAGGCATGCGCAGCGACTAGACAGCGTAAAGGTACAAATGCAAAACATCAATTCGAGCATGCGCATAGCGGCGATGGCAATGAAGCCAAAACTACAGGATTGCGACGTGGTGGGTAGAGGCATGACGTCAAGGAAGCGTCGACTTACTCTTCTTCTTCGTCGCTCTCGTCGCTGGGGAGGGCAACGAGCTCCTCGTCGTCGTTCTTCCTCTTCCTGGTAGTCATGGTGCCGGACTAGTCTACGAAAACAACAAAAAGCGCTGGTATGTGGCGAGGTGTTGCAACAGGAGTAAGAGGATCCCAAAGACGGAGCAAGTTTGGGTGGCAGCAAGGAGAGAAAGTTATGGACGTGAGCCTGGGGGCGGGGACCCAGGGCGACACAGACGGGGGCGCGGATGAAATAGCTGGCTGGGTACTCGGCCACGACGCACACACACCGACACACACCCACACCCACACCCACACCTACGCAAGCCGCACCCCCTTTACTCGCCCAAGAAGGAGGCTGGGAAGCGCAGGGCAGTGCAGGCCGGGCGACTGCAGGCCTTTTTTGCTCCATGGCCCAGCCCGGCCACTTCGGATAGAGGGCGAGGAGCCAATCATGGCTTGTGCCGTCATCACCTGCGTTCCGAGCCCGCCATGGACAACTGCCAGGCGGTTGCTGCAGGTACCGCGTCCGAGGAGCTTTGGGGGGCCTGCTGTTGTTGGGCTTGTAGACGATACAATGAGCTGCTGTCTGGACGGCGGTGAGGTTAATAAATGTGCTTGTCAATGCCGTCTGTCTTGTGGCTATGTACGGAGTATGTATGTGTGTACGGCATGGCGAATGAGCGATATCTGGATGCTCAAGGTAGCCCCCAAGGCAACGCTCCCCCCGCTGCAGGGTGCCAAATCGAATTGTCCAGAAAGACGCCAAGATGCGTCAGAGAATATGTAATCTGTCGCCTAGAAACATCTTGGGTATCCACACAGACGAAGCCGTCGAGATTGCAGCCGTTGGTCCGTACCCAAGTCGGCATGTTCGCAGCTCGAAGTGTAGCGTTCGTGGCCCAAACAGGCAACGAGCCCCACCGAATCACACCAATCACCGCCTGCTCTGCCCCGCCTGCAGTACCGCGTCTTATTCGCGCGCCATCTTGACTGTCTCTCCATTTCCTCGACCAAATCTCGACTGCCTGCTCCCCACGCTCGTTTGGCACTACACCACCACAGAACTGCGCTCGCCATGTCCGCGCCCCGAATCGCGAGGCCGGCGAGGGCCCCACGCCTCTCGAGCCTGAACAAACCCGATTCCTACCAATACCAGTCCTCCGCAACAAAACGAAGAGCTGCCGGTCCGCCCCAGCCTGCAAAACCCACCCAGCGCACCTACAACTGCTGCGAGGCCCCCATAATCAATTCCGCCGACGGCACCACCATGTGTTACAACTGCGGAAAAGTCCACGATGAGAGCCAAATTGTTTCCGAAGTCACTTTTGGCGAAACTTCGGGTGGAGCAGCCATTGTCGAGGGTGGCTTTATCCATGCCAACCAGCGACATGCCAATTCCATGGGCGGCACCATGCGGGGTCTCGGTGGCATGGAGAGTAGGGAGCAGGCTGCTATGAACGGAAAGAGTGCTATCCAAGCCCTGGGCGCTTCTCTCAACCAGCGCGAGGCAGTCATAGAACAGGCTTTTAGTTGGTACAAACTCGCCATGAACCATAGGTTCATTCAGGGTCGCCGCATGAGGAATGTCGCCGCTGTCGCCATCTACATGGCAGCCCGTAGGCAGCCCGAGAACACTCTCATGCTTATCGACTTGGCAGAGAAGATCCAAACAAACGTCTGGGCCCTGGGTGATACATACAAGCAGTTTTTGGAAATGCTGAAAGAGGAGGATCCCGCTCAGCTCGTTGGTAGCAAGGCTGTACAGGAGATTGAGCCTTTGATGTTGAAGTACTGCCGGAAATTGGAGTTTGGAGACGACTCTCATAGGGTAGCTGATGATGCCTGTAAGGTCTTGAAGCGCATGAATCGCGACTGGATGGTGCAAGGTCGCCAGCCCGCTGGATTGTGTGGTGCTTGTATTATCATTGCTGCTCGCATGAACAACTTTCGTCGTACCATTCGTGAGGTTGTCTATGTTGTCAAGGTCGCCGATTCCACCATTACTTCCCGTCTATACGAATACAAGAGGACGCAGAGTGCAGCTTTGACGGTCAATCAATTCCGAGAGTTTGCGCCAAGATTAAAAGTCAACGCTCAACCGCCTGCCATCTGGAGGCGTGCAGAAAAGGAGCAGCGTCAAGCGAAGAGAAGGAGACGGCTTCAAGGACACGATGACACTGCAGCATCTCTAGAGAACGATCCAGGAAGTGGTGAAATAGAGACTGGCACGGCTACAGCACCAACGCGGACAAGCAAGAGACGAAAGTCCAATGATGGTTCGTCACAACCAGTTCCTACTCAAAGTGGAGACACAAGCACCCAAGGAAGCGGCATACCTGCAGAAGTTGAGGCTTTTGATGGTAATGCCGATGCAATGATCGATAGTGTTGCCACTGCGCTTGAGGAAGTAGAGGCAGGCGAGGCTACCGACCCAGACTTTGTCATGCCCAAGAAACGCGGTCGTCCCCCTAAGAAACGAGTCCCCATCGTCATTCCCGAAGAAGATCTTGAAATCGAACAAGACATTGAGGAAGAACTCACCAATGCCATCAAAGACTGGGAGGCCATTTTCAAGGAATTCGCCAACAATGAAGACCACGATCTCCTCCGACGCTCCGGCTGGACCGCCGCCGAAATGGCACGCGCCGCCCAAGACAAACGCGACACCCCCATAAACACGGACCCTGAAATCGGCGAAGAAGAATTCGAAGATGATCCGGACGTCGCCACGTGCATCCTAGGCCCCGAAGAAGTCCGCCGCAAAGAAGCCGTCTGGATCACGGAAAACGAAGAATGGCTCCGCGCCCAGCAAGAAAAGATGCTCCTCGCCGAACTCGAAGCCGCAGAAGACAAACCCAAGAAACCAAAACAGAAACGCAAACACCACCAAATGGGCGACGGCAGCGTCCTTGAGGGCCAACCTGCTGCCAGCGCTGCAGACGCCGCGCACAAGATGCTTAAGAAACGGGCGAATAAAGCTTTCAGCAATCACATCAATTACGATAGGCTCAAGGAACTTTTTCCAGGCGGTGGAACGAATGCATCGGCTAGTCCCGCAGATAGTGCCCAGGGTACTAGTCCGGTGAATAGATCTCCGCCTGCTGTCCAGCAGCCAGTTGCGGATGAAGATGCGGAGGGTGATGAAGAGGAGGAAGAGGAGGAGATGCTAGGGGAAGAAGAGGAAGAGGAGGATCTCGAGTATAATTATCGGGATGATGATGATGATGAGGGGTTTGGGAATGAGAGTTATGACTATTAGGCTTCTTTCTTTCTTTTTCTTTATGTCAGGGGTGTGCATGGCGATTTGGGAGGATTTCATCTCAGCCTTTGGGCTTTCCTCTTTTCTATGGCGATTTCAAAAGAAAAAGAAAAGGGCTTGGTTTGCATCTTCTAACAGGTCTATTTGGCCTAGTTTTTCCCCATTGCATCATCTACCTACGGAGTTTTCATGTCCCGGAGTTTTGTCCAACTGGTACATATCGGCATGTACATACATATACCCCACAGCGCTTCAGGCGAAGCATGACATAGATTTCAATGAGAAAGCGTTTAAGCTCTTCATTTTTAGATTAAAGAATCTTCTCCCGCTCTTCATCAGCCGTGTACAAAGCAAACCACACATTCACAAATCACCATGTCCAGGTCCTTGCTGTACACAATCGTTTTTTTGTTATAGGGGAGGAATTCCCAATAATTCGATTGGTCCCTGCTTCATAACTCGTGACACGCATGCTCATGCTACCCTAGATTTTTCCCGCAATTCAATAAGGACCCGAGCCCAGATCCACACACACACACATACACACCCCGTGTTATGACCAAAACAGTTGTTGAAAGTTTAAAAAAAAGAGAACGAAAAGAAAAACAAAACGCCGGGTTTTACCGTTGTGCGAGCACAAAAGTCTATCGATCAAGAAAGCATGCAACAAGAAATCCCCATTTCTCTCTCTCTTTCTTGTTTCAAGACCTACAAACTTCGCGGTCTACTTGTACACACATACACACATTCTCTAGCACATCTTGTACTGTGCCTCGCCAGCCGCCTGTCTGTGCATATCCTGGGTCTCGAGCTTGTAGGAAATGGTGATATCCAAGTCGCGGTGGTTCTTCTCACTGGGCTTGTTCTCCAGAATACCGCTGATTGTCTCGCCCTCTTCGACAGTCAAGACGTCCTTGAGGTAGAAGACAGTCTGTTTCCAGTGCGTGTACTTTGTGTGAGGGCCGGTAGAGAAGCGGATGGGCTTGTGGCAGGCGGCAAACTCAATATCAAACCAGGCAATGACGGCGTGGACAAAGTCGTTGCGGCGCACCTTGAGCTCGTATGGTAACCGGAATGTGAGATCGGCAACGGTGCACGTGTAAAGGTCGAGGGTGATGACCGGTGAAGGGTCAGTAACGACGGCCTTGATGTCAACAGTGTCGACGAGAGGTTCAGTCATGGCAGTGGCCTTGAGTGGTGAGTAGTCGAAACCCCAAACGTTGTCCCAGACTGATCTCGTTAGCATATCGGCAAATTTCAGTAAAATTCACTAGACTTACAGCCAATCTTTTCGTCCTTGTACTCGCCATCTTCGATACCGGCCATGAAAATGGTAGCCTTGTCGGGGAAGATCAGGCCGTCCTTGACCAGGTACTTGTCGCGCGCATATAGGACAGTGTCCAACATGGACTCGTAGAGCAAAAAGTAGCCCATCCACTCGGATATTATTATGTCGACCTTGTCAAAGGGCAGGACAACCTCTTCCATCTTGCCTTGCAGCAGGGTGATCTTATCCGACAGGCCATTTACCTCGACAATCTCCTTTGCCTTTTCGATAATAGTTGACATGTCCACACCGATAACATGCTTTGCACCGGCCTTGGCGGCGAACCTATATCCCAGGTATCAGCGTGTGTTCGAGCACTGTGTTCAGGCGGGGGAGTGCGGACATGCTGAGGATGGAGGTGCCACATCCGACATCAAGAACGACCTTGTCCTTGAACAGGTGGGGGTTTTGGTAGATGGCGTCGCGGTAGCTCTTGGTTCGGACTTCATCTTTCTAGACGCGTAACATTAGCCAAGCTGCTTGTGGTCGTGACTGCAACCTTTGCTCGGGCAAGGAAGGAAGTGGGGCACGCGTACCAGCATTTCCTCGTGGATGCCTTCACCCGCGCGTTAGTATCACTTTCATCAAGACATGGCATTCTTTACGGACCGTGGTGGTTGTAACTGCGCAACACGGCGTTAGTAACAGGGCATGTATCTTTGGACCGTCCGCAAGTGCCTACCTGTTGAAATAATGCGCCTCAGAGTGCGCCATGCCCGTGAGAGGGTCCTTCTTTCCTGTCTCTTGCTGGTTCGCCATGACGATTGTAAAAGCTAAGGAATCCGACAGTCGAGGGAGAAAATATATGTAAGGCAAGAGAAGAGAGAGATTGGTTCTGCGATCGCCGAAAGGCAGGATACGGAAATTTTGGTTTTGGTAGAACTAGAAGCGCACAGACACTAATCACCAAGGGTCTCAAAGCGGGGCAAGGCATTGAAAAGCTAGTCCGAGAGGAGCTTGACACCACGATGATTAGATTTTCTAGCGCCTTGCAGCGCTGTTTTTTTCAGTACTAATACTAAGTTTGCATATTAAACAATGTGCATAAGTACAATGACAAGGGAATCCAAACAACAGGTTGCGCCAGCAGCAAAGGCCGATTGTCAATCAATTTGTTGGCCCAAGGAGGGAAAAGTAGACTGAGCGGGGTATATCATGCCGAAAAGCAGAAGCCACCCTTATCGTAGTCGTCGTTTGCTCATCATTGTTGTCATAAAGTCGTAGATATTTTTCTTCGTAAAGTCGTCATCGTCGTCTTAGCGAGTGTTGAGTATGTCGATACAGAGACGGGCAGACCAGCATACCTCGTGTCTATTGTGCGCATCTGACAACCCTCAAGCCATGCTGATTCGATAGAAGCTCTCTCTGAATTGTTTTGCATCTGTCCTTCGAGTCAGTGACAAAATGGGTACACTAAAGTGGATCTTCATACCTTCAGGGGTCGTGAAGGTGAGCCGGTATTTCCCTGTAGGTCCCTTGGGCAGCCTGTAGCTGTCGCAAAACACGTACGGATGCAGCTTTTCGAACTGTATAGTGTCGGGACTAACACGTTTCATCCAGTCCCTGCGTCCAACGTATTGTGTAACGAAGGCAGTCCAGATGGGTATGGTGTTCATTGGACCTCGACGAGCAGTAGCCTCGAAACGCACGCAGCCCGAATCTTCATCATAGTAGATACGGAAAGCATGTAGATATCTGTTGTCTGTAGTCTCGCTAAGTCTTGTTAGAAATGCTCAATATTGAAGATGCCATTGATAGCTTACCCGCTAAACATGATGCTCTCGGGCTCGAAAAAGTCGACAAGTCCCTCTGCAACAGCAGTTTGATCTTGTCGTTTCATGGCAATGGCGGTACAGTAGAACAGAACCATACCTAGGTCATTGTTAGAGGAGCTCTACGATGATAATATTCAATGTGCTTACGTTCGTAGAGGGGAAAGCGTAACCTAGCCCAGAGATCTAGTTGCCCATCGCGGCGATTGGCCCGACAGAGCAGTAGACATGAACCTGCTCGCCGCAGCGCCAGCGCTGTGATTGGGATTTGATATCTCATGCGGCGGCTTTCAGAGTCCATAGAAAGGAAAAGGATTCGCGCACGATTGTCCTCAGCTCTGCAGTACATCCTTACCCATACGTTGGTAGCCTCGAAAGGCAATTCCAACACTTTATCAAACCCGTCGTCCTGCAACATTCCGATTACACGAGGTTCATTCCTGCCAAAGCACTCGGTAGCCTCGCCCAGTGTCTGAAATGGTGTTGAGCCGTGGCGCCCATCAAATATCTTCATAGCCCAATGTGCAGCGGGCTCGGAATCGGTGGATTGACTCGAATAGGCCTGTGATGATGCAGACGAGTGTGTGGGCGATTGAGGAATCTCTGGAACGGGTGGTGGGACAAAGGGTATATCTCCTATGCCGCCCCACGTTGGGGCAATATGAGCTCGATGAGGTAGGGGCGATGATGGATGTTGGTAGTTGTAATTGGCAACCGGATATGTAGGATGACTGTGTATTTTAGGTCGGGAAACTCTGGGAGAAGATGGCTTTGGTGTTTTGGCACCACTTTTGCCACTACCTTGTACCGACAGCTTGCTGAAGTATGATTCTATCGGCTTCTGTTTCTTGAGCAACTTGGATAATGAAACCTTGTAGTTTGCCAACTCAACGTCATTTTCCTCCCTACAACAAATCAGCGGTCTTCACATGGATAATTCAATTCCATCACATACCCTTTTAATGTGTCGTGCATACCCTGTAGGTACATTCTGACTGATTCGAACCTTTGGGGCAAGGACATGCCTTGTGTCTTGAAATCCGCAAGTGCATCCTCCCATATGATGGCGTAAGGCGGGGTGCCTGGGAAAGCGCCCGGCGCCGCGTGTCGACTTCTCTTGGACCTGCTGAAAATGTCTTGGACGTCATCAAGTGTATGCCCCAGAGTTGGAAGACAAATTTCGAGATCCTTGATAATGTAGGTTGCGTATCCTCTGTAGTTGATGGACCTGAGTGCATCATCCAACTCACGCAGAGCGTGCGAAATGGCATATAGCTCAGCCATATAGCCTCTGATGTCCTTGCGATATTGGGGGATCTCGCCCTCGAAGCTGAGAAGGCCATTGGCGGTCTCTTCAGCCTCTTTGGCGTAGTCCAGTAGTCGCCAATCCATGGCGGAGGGTGAGCCGGGGATCATACAACCGAGAAGAGACGATTACAAGCAACGCATAGTTTGGATGTCAGAAAGTTGGTGGTGAAGAGACAGAGTGGCGTTCGAGCGATAACGCTATAAGGTGAGCGTCTGGGGTAGCCGTCTGGTGGCATGCGCGCTTGAAGAGGGTCGGCTCTTGACGTGGTTATGCAGCAGCACGCCGGTGAGAAAGCCAATGACTTGTGCCGACAAATTCCCTTACCAAGCCTGCATGTAACCCGCAATCTCGCTTCCTCTTTTGCACGCTTTGTCTGATCGTACAAACCAGCCCCCAAACCAAACTTTTTTCGTCTTGCTTTGTTTTTAAGCTCCGCGTAATTGTGTGCACGGTAACGCCGAGCCAAAGTGCTATCGTGGGTGGTCGAAGACGCCACTCCTGCACACTCCTGCAGGGCTGCGCTGTCAGTAGGAGATGGATCGGCACACGCAGAGACAGTGATGGAGTATCGGCCGAAGTGTGCTGGTTGTTTGAATCGATGACCTGGTCCGCTTGCCTGCTGCCTCGAGGCGCTGCCGGACGGTGTCCTGCCTAACATATCCCCACCCGCAGCTCGGACTAGTCCTGCAACGTAAGCAATGCGGTCAAACAATGATCAAGAGTCTGGCGTCCGAGGCCACTGGCGGTCTGCGTCGGAAGCGTGTGGCTTGACAAGCGCCGGCCAGCCTTGGATAGAGGGGGAAGAGGAACATAGCTCGGATCCCAGTTCCAAGGAAGAGCGGCTGGAACAGCTGTGAACAATCAAGGAGCCACTTTGTCACAAATGTCAGGCGCAGGTCGTCGCAATATATATGTGTGTGTTTGACAAAAGTAAGACTGCGCCTCACTCTGTCAAGCCACAATCACAGAGGCTGCCAACCATGCTTTTGGTCCTGTCGAGGCAACCATATGAGCAGCCATAACAATGATCTATTCTTGTTGGGTACTACACTGGTGGGGCCGCCGACGGCCAGCCTATCGACTTGGCAGCTCAAGACTGCACATGTTCGCGTCTGCCTATCTTCCCAGCGCTTTCAGCCGCTCGTCCACCAGTTTCGACACCATCTTCTCTAGTATGGCAAACTCGCCGTTGGTTGAGCCTTCAAAATACCCAGCCACACTCTTCTCTACGTATTTGCCTACTTGGTCTACTTCGACGTTGACGTCGTTGCCAGGCTTCTTGCTCGCCGTCACTACCTTTTCCTGTGTATAGGCGATAAGCATCACCTCCCACCACCCATCAGGGCCGTCCTGAACCTTGGTCACTGTCAAGCTTGCGCCGTCTATCGTGACGTAGCCCTTCTCCACAATGTATCGTAGCACCGCCGTGTCGCGAGGTTTGAAGCGGAAGGTAAGGGCATTGCCGTCTGGAGTTATCGACTCGATAGTAGCAATAGTATCCACATGGCCTTGCACAAAGTGGCCGCCCATGCGTGTGTTTGCCGAGACGGCGCGCTCGAGGTTGACTTTGGAACCCTCCTTGAGCGAGCCTAGGTTTGTTCGCCGAAGTGTCTCGGGCGCGCATCCAATCTTGAACGAGGATTTGGTGAATTCGGTAACGGTAAGGCATGTGCCTACCCGAGTTAGACAGTAGCCCTAGCAGTATTCGCTGCGACATACCGTTGACGCTGATGCTGTCACCCAAATGGGCATCACCTAGGATATCCTCACATCCCGTAATGGTCAGAGATGTGCCGCCGCCTCCTGATGCCGTCTGGTCAAGCTTCTCAAGGGCGGCAACAGCTAGCTATCATCAGCGCTGTCGCGCAGAAAAGATGTCGTGTGACTGCTTACTGCCAATCGTTTCGACAAGTCCAGTGAACATGGTGAGGTAACGGATTGGAGAAGGAAGCAATGACGGCGGGCTGCAGCTTCCGACAGCCTCGGAGCTAGAACAAGTAGCGCATTTCGGGAATACCCCATACAAGCATCCCCCACACCCAACACATATCGTGACTCCTCACACCTCAATTCCGATATGATAGGCTCTGTTGTAAGAAGCTCGAGATACGCTTTTCAAAAGGTGCCGCCAATCCCAAGGCTCAGCTGGGCTAGGTCAAGTCATGTCAGGCGGCTTGCGACTGCAGCTGCAAGCGGAGATGGATCTGATCTTCCGTTAGCTGGCATCAAAGTGCTGGACATGACAAGAGTCCTTGCTGGTGTGAGTTTTTAGCCCCGAGTCTGTTGGTACTATTCTGAAATCTTTAGCCGTACTGTACACAAATTTTGGGAGATCTTGGGTACGACATGGACTGCCCTGTATGGACCAACGAATGCAGTTGGCAGCACGGACGAATTGAGAATTGACTGTGACCTAGAGCCGACGTTATCAAGATTGAACATCCTACCAGAGGAGGTATGCCATAATTTGATCACGTGCACCAGGTAGACACTGACCACGATGAAAAGATGACACACGTGCATGGGGACCACCCTACGCCAAGTATACCGACGAACAGGAGGGACCAGGCGAAAGTGCATACTACTTAGGTGTAAGGCTGCCTATTGTCTTTACCTACTTGAGACTAAGCATGGGCAGGTCAATCGAAACAAACGATCCATGGGACTGTCCTTTCAGCATCCCGCTGGCGTGGATATCCTCCATCGCCTTGTCAAAGAATGTGACGTGCTTGTCGAGAACTATCTTCCTGGATCCCTCGCAAAGTACGCCATGGATTACGATACTGTTTCAAAGATCAACCCGAATATAGTTTACGCCAGTATCACGGGCTATGGCCAGACCGGGCCGTATAGGAATAGGGCTGGCTACGATGTCATGGTAGAGGCGTATGTCAAATAGTTGTCTGTCAGTGTTAGAGCGCAAGCTAACATGAGCTCAGCGAAATGGGCCTCATGCATATAACTGGAACTCGCGACGGCCCGCCCGTAAAGGTAGGCGTTGCAGTAACCGACCTGACAACCGGCCTCTACACGTCCAACTCTATCATCGCGGCCCTTTTCCGGCGCTTCAGGAGCCCTGGATCCGGTGGTCAGCATATTGACGTCGCCCTTTCGGATTGTCAAGTGGCTACCCTGGCTAACATTGCTAGCTCTTGTCTCATCAGTGGTCAGCCCGATTCCGGACGGTGGGGGACCTCGCACCCGTCAATTGTGCCCTACAAGGCGTTCAAGACAGCCGATGGGGACATTCTGCTTGGCGGAGGCAATGACAAGCTGTATGGAACACTGTGCAATAGGCTGGGTAAACCTGAGTGGATTACGGATGAGAAGTTCAAGACGAATGCATTAAGAGTACAGCATAGGGATAGACTGGAGGAGTTGATCGAAGCGGAAACACGAAAGAAAAGCACTAAGGAGCTGCTAGATATCTTTGAGGGAAGCGGAATGCGTAAGTGGTTTTGGGTACATTTCTCAAACAACCATTGGACTGACTTGTAAAGCTTATGCTGCCATCAATGATGTTCAAGACACGCTGAACCACGAGCACGGTATGTTTTACATTGGCATCGCAATACCTTCGCACTGGTAAATACTAACAGTACCAAGTACTTGCACGAAACATGGTCAAAGAGGTCGAGCACCCAGCATGCGGGCCAATCAAACTGGTAAACACGCCAGTGAAATGGTCGCAGTCTACTCCAGGAATTCGACTGCCACCACCGTTGTTGGGCCAGCATACCGATGAGATTCTGAGTGATACGCTAGGAATAAGCAAAGAGGATGTGGAGGCCTTGCGAAGCGAGGGTGTTGTTGCGTAGTTGCCAGGTCGATATCATCGGAAGCATGTCACCCGCGTAAATCAGGCATCGAGTCCGAGGCGTTAATTACTATACCAAGGTACATGGCATGGCCAGATGTCTAGAAAGGGTCTAGAACGTGCTGTCCAAGATGCTAGTGCAAGGAACATCGATGCGCCATGACGCGATGCGGGAAACCACCTGTGTTGCCGGGGCAATCGCGGCCGGGGCTTGTTTACCGGTACACGCGAGCATGGCTGGATCCATATTAGTGGTACACCATTGTTAACTAACTTTGGGCCTGCATCCTGTGCAAGAGACTCTCACGTACACATACGTACATCCCTTCATCATGGACGCTCCGACGCGCCCCTCTAGTTCGCTCTTCAATGTCTTCTTGCGCCTGCGCCCCTCCAACGCTACAAATGCCCGCTTCCTCACCGTGGAAGAAAGCAACCAAGGCCACCCAACGCATATCACGATACAGCCGCCTACAAACACGAATGACAAACGCAAGCGAGCCGTGGAGCGTTTTGCCTTTACACAAGTCTTTGAGGAAGATGCGCAGCAAATGCATTTGTTCAAGGGCACGGGCATCGTCCAAATGATTGAGGGCGTCATGGGCGCACCAGGCCACCATGGGCGAGATGGACTATTTGCAACGCTAGGCTGCAGTGGCTCCGGAAAGGTGTGTTGCACCATATGCGACATTGGGGTTCCCGGTATTAACACGCGGACAGAGCCATACAATTCTTGGAACTAAAACCCAGCGTGGTTTGGTTCAGATGACGCTTGATACTGTCTATCAAGCCTGTGACGGGCAACTCGTACAATCTTTCTATGGGGCTCCGGCCTTCTCATCACTGGCGGCAGCCGACGTCTCAGATTCTCAGATGTACACCGCAACCGCATACTTGGATACAGTATATGGAGACAACCAATCTGAACGATTTCCTTCGAGAGCGCAAACTCCTATGCAGGTAAGTTGGTTCCTCCAGACAGCATATCCCTCCAGACAAGAGCTCATTGGTGAATAGGATTGTAGTATATTCTCCACGGGTAGCAACTGGAAATCAAATAAGATCCCGCGGCCGTCGTTGCTACCTCAGACCCCTTCTGTTGATGATATTCACCTTCCTGAAGACCCGACCGTAGAATACGCAATCATCATGTCCATGTACGAAGTGTATAACGACCGTATCTTTGACCTTTTGAGTGGCAGCGCTTCAAAGAACAAGAACCATAGTGTGAAGCGTAGGGCACTACTCTTCAAGAACACTGAGCAGAGTCCGGATCGCAAAGTCGTTGCTGGCCTTACCAAGATTATCTGTGGCAGCTATGAGGAAGCTATGATGATACTCGAGACTGGTCTCATGGAGCGCAAGGTCACTGGCACTGGAAGCAATGCTGTGAGCTCACGTAGCCACGGCTTTTTCAACATTGAGATCAAGAAGCGAAACGCGGAACACAAAGGTCCTTGGTCTAGCAGCAATCTCACCATTGTTGACTTGGCAGGATCAGAGCGTGCTCGGAATGCTAAGACCGCAGGTGAGACGCTTGTTGAGGCCGGTAAGATCAACGAGTCTCTCATGTATCTTGGTCAGTGCATGCAGATGCAGTCGGACAATGCAGGTGGCTCCAAGGTATGCTCAACATCATTCTCCTGAAAAATCATATACTAATCAGTCAACAGAACATTGTCCCGTTCCGTCAGTGCAAGCTTACTGAACTTCTCTTCTCAAATTCGTACCCTTCTTCCTCTAGAACAGCACAACAGCATCGATCACCCCAAAAGTCCATCATGGTTGTCACAGCAGACCCGAAGAGTGACTACAACGCGACATCCCAAATCCTCCGCTACTCCGCCCTTGCACGAGAGGTAACTGTACCGCGAATCCCGTCCACAACAGAGACGATCCTTGCAAGTTTACCACAAAAACGCCCTGGCACTGCATCTTCTGCTCGCACAGCGTCATCCGGCAGGGCCTCACCCGCTGCAATCATGGACGAGCTCGAAAACGCCAACGCCGAAGTGGCTCGCCTGACTGCCGAATTGGAAGTCTTTGCCCTCCGCTTGTCTGAAGAGACGGCTCGACGTAAAGCCGCTGAATCATCATGGGCCGCAGCAGAAGACCACTTGGTGGACTTTGAACAAGAAATCCGCGACGAGTGCTACCATGAGATGGAAGCAGCAGTCGACCAAGAACGCCGCAGATGGCAAACTGCTCTGGAAAATGAACAAGACAGCCAACAAGCCCACATCGACTCAAAAATCGATGTAGTAATCCGCGCAACAAAGGCCCAAATGAAGCAAGACATCAAAGTATACGAAGACCCCGACCCGGAACTAAGAGATCGCGTCGAGGAACTAGAGCGAGAAAACGAAATGCTAAGAGCCAAACTCGAGGCTCATGAACGCGAGACGCAGCAGCGATCTGCGAGTCCCATCAAGAAGATGAGGGTGCTCAAAGCGAAAAAGTGGGCGGATCCGAGCGCTTATGCCATGGATGATGAATGAAGGCACGACCTGTGTTACGCGCTATGTTACGATATTGTTTTTGCATGGAATGGCGTTCCTTTAAAACCCCCTTTTCTCTTGGTTGAAGTAACCATGGCAATGGTTTTGTCTGGATTTGCGGTTTGGGTTATACACGGTTGTAGTAAGGGGGGGCCCTTTCTTTCTTTTTTTTCTGGTTGTTTTTCAATTATCTTCTCGAGATACCACACTTTAAGTCTTTTAATTCTTTTGATTTCTTAGTAATAGAATTACATTTCTATTTAGACACACGAATTGGCATCTGTATTGATGATGGTAATACAATAATGCGCTTAACTCAGTCTTTTATCAAAGGTAGAGTCTCTGTCACCAATTATTTATTTCTTGTTTTCACATAAGAACCATAACCACACCACACCTCTTGGTCAATCGCTCCTCCGAAGAGTTCTCTGGAAGATGCTGCTCGGTAGTGTTTTAGACCACCTTCTGTCCCTCGCCTAAACCATCCAGCGTACCGTCCGCACCCATGCCTGTGCCATCACCTTTCCACCCATGACTGAAAACCTCAAAGTTGTCGTCGACAAGCCAGTTTAGGTCTTCGCTCTCAGGACGCAACGTCCGTGCAAGTCCGTTGCCGGCTTTGGGGTAGTGCGCAGGCGGATCCGTGTCGTAGCCGTCGTCTTCGTCGTACTGGTTGCCGGCCAGATCAATCGTCGTGCGAGGCTGATGACTGTTATCGCCCAGGGTTTGGGCTTCTGTTGATCCCAATTCCGAATGTGGGTGTGACGAGAATTGGAGTGAAGCACCATTTGCAGGTGATGCTGCTGAGGACTGTTGGAGGGTTGGCGGAGAAGGCTGTTGCTGATTCTGTTGTATTTGTTCTTGCTGTTGCTGTTGTTGTTCTTGGCGCTCTTGCGGTTGCGCTTTGGCGTTTGATGTGTCGGATATGAGAGTCCGAACGTTTGGAGGGAAGACAGGGAGCTCAGGATGTCGGATTGTGGCTGTTAGGAGGAGGCCGACTAGTTGGTGTTGGGGGAGTGTTGAAAAATATGCACGTTTCTGCTTAAGTCAGTATACGAAGGCATCGCAAATGTACGTGGCTATTAGAATAGTGGCATACTTGATCAACTGACAGATCCTCGGCAGCAACCAGATCGTGTGCACCCTCGACAGCAGTCTGCTTTGCTCGCGTACATGGAGTACATAGAAATTCCTTCTCTAGCACAGTGACGACCTCGTTATCGATAGGTGGATCGTGACAGTATTGGTGATAGGCAGTACTGCAGGCATCACAGAATACTATCCGGTTGTTCAACGGGTCGGTCTCTCGGTGGCACGTCTTGCACTTGGCGGCGAGGAGCGTCTTGGTTGACTTTCTCCGCTTAACACCCTGAGCTGGCTCTGGAATGACTGGGACGAATGCAACAGGCTTGTTGACACTGCGGCCAGACTTTGTCCTCGTGGGAAGTGGCGTGTACGAATCCGAGACGTCCGAGTCGCCGTCGTCGTCGTTCTACATGACGTTAGTCTTCAGTCTTCCGGCCTGTTGCGTAAACTGACATGGCTCTCCTCGTCGCTGTCAGAGCGCTTTCGCTTGCCTCCTCTTCCTCCCCGCCCGCCGCGCCCCCGTCCACGCCCTCTGCCAGATGCGCGGCCAGACGACGTGGGCGCAGGCGATGCGCCGACTTCTGTCTTGAGGCCGCTCGGCGTGCTCACTCTGCCTCCTCTTCCTCTGCGTCCAGTGGCCACGGCAGGTGGGGGTGTCGGCAGCTTGTCACTTGTGACATAACTCTGGAGAATCTCTGCCCGCTTGGCCTCAAATGCAGCACTACCGGCGGCATGGCCACTCTTTCCCTGAAGCCTCTCAAGAATGGCAGCTGTCGAGGCCGAGTACTGTGGGAAACTTGGGCCGCTAGTAGTGCCAGCGGTCGCGCCTGGTGGCGAGGAAGCCATTTGGGACGAGCATGCTGAGGGCATGGCCATGGGTGTTGTCGATTGCGGCGTGACAGCCGACGTACTGGTTGCGCCGTCGCCGCCAGCATTGTCGGCAACACTCTGGTCGGTTGGGCCGTTTGACGGGTTCATCTTGGCCTGCAAAGTCCCGCGACTGGTAACATGTGACTCTCGATGCCGTAATTGCGCACGTTGGCCGAGTAGAGAGCAATGCTGAGACTGGACAGTGAATTATAGCGATGCCGCGGATACAGCCCGAGCTTTTGGAGCTAGTACGTAGTAGCGAATCAGAAATAGTATTGCATCACCCCCGTCTTTCCTTTTTCTATATATACTTGTCCCACATTAAACTCGACATATCTTCGATGCAAACATCGCTGAGTAGAAAATCTATGTATATACTTGCACAAAATTCGCAGATAATAAGAGGTCGCACCAAGAACCAGGCGAGCAACGCCTCCACCCAAAACGCTAAATCTTACATATTCATAACATTCCATCCATTCTTTCACTGATCCATTATGCACTAGACGCCGCTCAGAACAAGTCCTATTTGGGGATGTGTTCTTGTTCCGACATCGCGGTTCCTGTCTCTAGCATATTTGTGTTGGCGTGCTTCTTCTTTCCAAAGGTATTCCCAAGGGGAGGGAAGCACAGTCCAGGATGGAACACCGTCTGTGCCAGCACTGTGATCGCAATCATAACACCCTCCAAGATGATGAACTCCAGCTCCTCCTGCATGAGTTCGCCGCCCCAACCGCCTAGTAGCTCGGGAATGCGATACACGCATCGGATTAAGATGGTAACATATGCAACTATGACAGCGCCGCAGAAGAACTTGAAGCGTCGATTCGCCCAGAGTGCGAGGGCAGATGGGGAGAGGCGATCGCGGCGGCGGTAGGTGCGGATGCTGTATTCAAGGACGAGAAGACCGAAGATGGCGAGTGCTAGTCATGTGTCAGTGCTGCTTCAGCATGGGCATACAGAGAGTGACTCACCAACAACCTGCCAGATGATACCGGCAATCATGATGTTCGTTCCGATATCCAAAATGTCATCTCCATCTTCTGCTGTCGCCGCAAGAGCACCACCGGCACTTTGAAGAACCAGGGATAGAAGATCGGCTGCGATGAAAATGTAGGTGTACCAACTTGGCCTCAGCCTTGAGCATTCCTGACCGAATTGAATGACGACGTGCTTGAGCGTCAGGTAAATGCCTGCTGCTAGGAATGCTGGTGCGAAGATGACTATATTGTACGTTGTCAGCTTGTGTTGTGTGTCACTACGAGGCCAACCACTTACGCAACACAATCTGGATATTGAACCCAACATCATTCCAGGGGTTGTCGTGGAGGAGTATTCGCCCAATGTATCCAATACACTCTGCGAGACAACCGCAGCCCAGAGCAATCATATATGTCCATGTCTTGTACCGGACACCAAAGTAGAGTTGAAAGACAAGTGCGAGGCCAAAGAAGGCAGCGAAGAAGGCGTTGGCCCCGAGGTTCGGATAGTAGCCGTAGATTGTGTTTTCGACTTCACATCCAGGGAGTCCTACTTCAGTGCACCCTTCAGGGGGAGGATCTGCACGATAGACTAGTGTGTTCATTGTAACGGAACGAAGAGCGAAAGGGTATCAAAGACAAAGAAGAAACAACAAAAGACTAAAAGTAACAAGATGAATCAAAAATAAGCTATTAAGCTCAAAACTGTAAGTTGTCGTGTAGCTGTGTCTGATCTCATCTCGGAAACCGAACGAAACCCTCATGCTATATGTACCACTTTCCCAACCCGCACCGCCCAAGTCATTGATCTCTGTGGCTTACTCCGCCTTCAGTGACCACGTACTCATGCAAAAGCAGCCAGCGCTCCTTGCGCTGCGTCCTCCCCATAGCCCTCCCGCCTAACCATCGAAAAACCCGTAAGCTAAGACGAGCCCCATCGCAACGCTTACTACAACAGGAACATGGCAGCAAATAAAAGCCACAGAAGACCGTTACCCTTGCGATAAGCCTCAGCTTGTACGTCAAAAGATGATTGGTCATATCGGCTCCCACCTGAGGTTAGACCCGCTGGTGTTGCGTGTACTCGCGTAGATTTGTACTCGGGGCTACCAAAAAAAAGTGGATTTAGGTGGTTTATGTACATCAGGCCTGAAAAAAAATTACCAAAGGACCTAAATCTCACGCCTGAAAAATCGCGAATCAGAACATACATACACATGCGTATATATACATGTTTCACAATTTCCATACACGACAAGTGCCAAGATAGCCATTTCCCGACTCACTGTACTACTACCTACACCTACTACTAATCCACCCACATGCAGAAAAAAAACCGTACATAACCAACGGAAATCAAACCCCCCTCTCCCCACATCACAGCTCTCGTCTCATCCCTCACCGGAACCCGGATGAGTCGCGGAACCACAAAACACATACACACATTCATCGCTCCATACGCTTTTCGCCAGCGCAAGAAAAAACGACTAATTCGGGAGGAGAGGAAGGGAAGGGGGGGAAAGAGAGAATAAGAGATGCAACGTCACCCTAAGAAACACCCCCCCCCCCCCAAAAAAAAAGGGGGGAGTGGAAGAATGGAATGCGCAAGTGGAAGCGACCCTCCCATCGATACTGATGTTACTCGCGTAATACCGACCTGTTGAGAATTCTAGGCAGCAAAGCACACCAGGCACAGCGCGCGTGCAAGCGAGTCAAGCAACGAACGACGAAGGAAGAACGAGGAAGAAAAGGAAAACAATGCGCAAGGCGTAAGCTTACTATACGTTTTACCAACCTTTTTTTTTGTTGGCTTTCTGGGCTGAGTGCTAAGAAGGGGCTTGTTTGGTTGGGCGTTTGCGTCCTTGGTGGCTTGGTAAAAGATTGGGGGCCAGAGTACAGGGCCAAGACTTTTGGTTTAGCGAGAGGCATCAGCATATTGCTCAGCTGTTATTTTTTTTGAGTCAGGCGGCAAGCGCTGGCGAAGCGAGGTGAGGGAGGCCTAATCACATTGTTTCGATTGGGGGTTTGTTGGTTGTGGAATGTTTTCTCCTTCTTCTCCGGTGTTGAATGGATAAAGAGGGAGATTAGTAGGGGACAAAGGATACAAGATCGAGATAGTGATATCACTATGTGTATTGTATTTCTGCAAGCAAGGCTATTTACAAACAATGTGTTCCTTGGAGAAACATCTATCTCCGCCACACATCGTAGGCGTGGGCATTAATCAGCGCCATGCCCTCCTTCCTGTACGTGTCGGGCTGGGCAAAGCTCGAGACATTCGCGTCAAAGACGTAGTCCAAGGGGTTGGCGTTGTCATACACAGGCCACTCAGCCTCTGTGCCGTTCCTGTCGAATGAATCCCTCCACGAGTTGGGGTCGAGGTCGTGGATGAAGCTGATCCAGTTACTGTTCATGAAGCGGGCGAGTTCCCGGTAGGGTTCAGTCTTGTTCTCAAATGGCGGGGTCTAGCATGGTCAATTTCTAGTAATCAATTATCCGGGAATTAAACATGTACTTACAGCAGCGGGCTTGTAGCCGACACCGTCGAGATTGAGGAATACAAAGGATACTTCCTGGAAATGCGGTACACCAACCGCTGCAGGGATGCCGGCAGGAATGGCATTGAAGCGGTACGAGTATGCCGGGATATCTGCTGCGGCCCAAACCTCGCAAGTCCTACGGCGGTTTGCAATGAATGCTTGGTCGCCAAAGTAGGATGCGGAGCGGCGGAACTGTGCTCCAAATGGTGAGCCCGGCCTAGCATCTCCCAGACTTGCGATCACGTTAACTGAAAGATCATCGGGATAGGCAATGAGTAGCTCCTCGGTCAGGTTAGCAGGTACACCAGTAGCCCTGATGAAGGTGCGTAGGTCCTCGGTACTGTTTACAGGGAAAGGGCTGAAGGAAGCGCCCTCATCAGAAGTGGCTCCAATGATAATGGGAACATGTACAAATTCACCAGCATCGATTTGGAGAGAAGTAGGCTTCTGGATAAGGTCATAGTCCAAGGAAGGCCCAAAGCCTGTGACGTTGAGAATTGGGCTTGATACGTTGATGGCTGCGTTGAGTTGCTCGGTAGGCAGACGGCGCAGACACTCGAGCGGGCTGGTAGCATTGTTGCAGTTTGTACGGCGGGTAAGTTCATTGTACTTTGCTGCCGAGCTCACAGTTGGATCCAAAAGACTTCCATAGTTGATGGGGCTACCGCTCTGCATGATGGCAGCACGGAAGAGGTGGTCGTCGCGTCCGCCGTATGCGATCAAGTGGATACCGACAGAAGCGCCCCCTGCGCTCTCTCCATAGATGGTGACTTGTTCAGGATCACCTACCGGTTGTCAGCTCGCCAGTTTGCATTAAGAGACGTTGTATTTCAACATACCTCCAAACGCTTCGATGTTCTCCTGAACCCAGTGCAGGGCCAGGCGCTGGTCTCGGAGACCAAGGTTGAGATGACCGGTATCGGCAACCTCTTTGCTGCCACTCAGGAAACCCCATGGACCGAGACGGTAGTTGATGGAAACGCCAATAATGGGCTTGCCAATAGTTACCGAGTTCTGTACCGTGAAGGAAAGGTTGTAGCGCTGGTCAACACCACCTCCTTCAAAGAACCCACCGCCATGGATCCAGAATGCTACAGGGAGTTTGTCTTCCTCGGTGTATCCTGCCGGGCGGATGATGTTGATGTAAAGACAATCTTCCGAAACCTAGAGTCAGTAAAGAGTTAGTGTATTCCGGCGCCATGGTCTGCAAAGAGTCTTTGCATACCTGGTAGTTCCACTGGTCAGAGCCATAGCCGTAGCACTGTAACCCGGGTTAGCCAAGATAATGTGCATTGGAAGAAGGAACATACTTCTGGGGAATATTCAGTAGCTGGCTTGGCTTCTTCCCAGGTGGTGTTCAAACCAACTGGGTTCCTGAAACGCAAGTCTCCAACAGGCGGCTGCGCATAGGGGACGCCCAGGAAGAAGTCCTGGTCATACTCGGCGGAGTACCTCCCAACGTATGAGCCATTCTTGGTCTGGGCAGTCGGAGCGACACTGGAAGCCCCGAGGCCGACAAACAGCGCGGCGGCAAGAGCAGCGTTACGCAACATGATTGGCAGTTGATTTGCTGAGTGAAAGAAAGATCAAGTGGGTAGCTGAGGCTCGCCATGATTTATACTGTGAGGCTTGAGCCTGTCCAAGAGGCATCCCCTCGCGTCGAGGACATGTCCCGCGGAGTATGGCTTGCGACTAAACATCTGCCGCTTCATTCTTGAATCCGGGGTACAACGGTTTTTACGCCGTTTGCGCACAAGTGCGAGGCGCGGCCAAATTCTGCGGGGAACATGACATCGTAGTGTTTGTAGAGATCATTCGGAAGGTGGAGGGGTATGCATATAGTCCAAGGCTGCCATTGGCCCGGTAGCATTTGGTGCCGATGTTTACCCATGAATTGTAAGTACTGTCGTTTAGCGTGGCAAAATACGGGGTTGTGGGGTATGGGGCATTACACACTTTTTTAATCATGAGACCGACATGTCTGGATGTGTACGTTTGTAATTTGGTACTTTGCGGTCAGAGCGCAGAAGGCACAAAGCCAGTGATTTGATCGAAAGCTACACAGTTGACGTGCAGTACGGCTTACCAGTACAAGGGGCCCTCACAACCTTATTTGAACAGGGCTGCTTACATCACGCTTGCGACTATATAGTATACTACCACTACTACAAGCACATCGCAGAAGCATCTGGGACTCGATTGAGAGCTCCACTGCCATGCTTGGTGGCTCGGCCGAAAATTGCGCAATCAACTGCCGGTACATGAATAAGGGTGGTCTCGTCATTTGGATTCAACGATTCAGCTTCCTTTTCTGCTGCCAAGACACTTGCTCAGGAACCTGGCTCTTCTGACTTTTTCGGCCGTACAAGCTCCAACCATCGCGCCTTGTTTTGGTTGGTGGTAAGGCTAACGGTGACGGATGCTATCTGGCAGATGCACGTTGAATCTCGACACATTACTAGTGCAAAATCACGAGCATCCTCGGTAGACATCCAAGTTGAAGGCACCATGGATAGATTAATTAAGTGACACCAGCCTAATGGAGCACCAACATACAAGCATACTCCTTTCTTTGTCCCTCAGGATGGCTAGACACAATACAAGCGGATATAGGTTATAGTGACACGCCCAAGTACCTTAACAGAAGCGACCGGCCCCACATTGCCCATCATATCGTGGTCAAGTCCACCGAGCTTTGTGGGTACTTCGGTAATCGTCTTCCTGACACACGCTCTCTGTAGATGAATAGAGACATCACGGCGGCTTCTCAACACAAAGGGAAAATGCACCATCTGTACCGCTAGTCGTCAAGAGAAAATTCTATGCCGAAGACGTCGTTGTTCTAGACACATGCCGAGCGCTGCGCAGAAAAGGGAACAGCCAACCGAATACCCCTCTTTTTCAGCAGGTTGACGGACATGCAATGCATGGTTTGAACTCTGTCATTGAGCATTCACATGCATTAACAATAGCATGCCGATTGTTAGGAGTTGCATCTAGGTGTGTGTATACAAAGCTGTGCGCATCTCCCGGTCGGCAACTGCACCGTATACAGAACTCCGATTGCTCGTCCGGAACAGCCACCAGCATACCTGGTACGGACATTGATAATATGACATGGTATACATACGCGATGGATTCTGTAGAGCCAATAACAGCAATAAATGGAGATTGCGGTGTTTGTTAGCACGGCCTATGTTCTGACGTCATGGCTGTGTCTAAATCATGGTCATTCACTGCCAAGCCTTTTAGAATGTAAAGAAGGAAAACATAAATTAAGTAGTACTACATGTCGCAGCGATTAGAATATGCTGTTGTCCGAGCATGTAAACGGTCCGCTAAGGTTACTGTCGGGATCATTGTAGATCTCGATAAGAGCCTTAAGAGAGGTATATAAGCCACCAATCATGAGGAAAACCGTCATAAGCATGATGGCGTAGTTTACGATGGCCAAGAACTTCTTCCATGAGGTACTCCATTGTACCTTCCAGTTCATGTGTAACCAGAAGATGCTGGTAAGACCAAAGGTGAACCATGACACGAAAATGGCCGACGAAATGTTGAGGATGGACGAGAAGATTGGCACCGCGTTGGAAATGACAAAGGACACGGCCCAGAAAAGCGTACCAATGCCGATCCAAAGCATCCATGTGAAGGTGTTGTGCACGTTGACCTGTTCGGGCTTTGCAATGCGCATAATGGTGATATACTGCATACGTATTAGTTTCGTGATTCAGTCGGAAAAAGGGAATCAATCTTACCATATACTTGATGGCCGTAATTCCAATGACAAGACCTGTACCCAGAACCGAAGGGATCAGAATGCCATAGGCAATCTTAGCTGTAAGCCTGGGGGCAGAGCCAAGAGCAGGTGATGTAGTAGCATCGCCAGCCAAGCCGTAGATGACACACGCAACCACTATGTAGATAACCACTTCGAACCCCTTTTGCATGTAAAGGGCTGGGGGAAAGTCCCTGGAAGCGTCTCTCATCTCAGCCATGACGTTGATGAAGCTTTGGTTTCCCGCAAACGCAAACGCAATGTTTAAGAGTGCGTTGACGGCCTGAACAAAGGTAGGCTTTCCGACCAGAATTATCGAAACTTTAAAGTCAGGGGGAGCTTGTGGTCCGGAGACACCCAGCGCAATCATGACAATCATGACTGCAGCCACAATGGATATTGTGCATACCCAGCTGGCGGCGGCGGCAAATGTGAGCTTACGTGGGATGCAGAGAAGCCAACACAGAATATGCGGGAAAGCCATGAAAGCCACAGTGCAGAGGGCGTGGTTGGAAAGTGTATTCAGAGCGACCGATAGGGTGATGTTGGCCGAGGCGCAAATGAGCACCAAGTTGAAGATGAAGGCAACACCAAGAAAGTACTCGAATGGTTTCCCGCCGACATAGAGAGCGCAGTCAACGAGATTGGTGGTCATGGGAAACATCCTGTGAAACTGAAGCAGAATGTAGCCGCAATAGGTCGTGAGTCCGCCAAATCCCAAGATGGCGATGATACCGGGTATGAGTCCAAGCGTCTGAAGAGCTTGAGGCAGACTCAGAATGCCAATTCCAACTTCGATGGTGATGAGGATGACACATGCTCGCCATCGACCCAGAGTGCGATAGTTTTCGCCAGAAGCGTTGGGGTATTCGGATGCCCCTGCATGGCCGTCGCCAGTCCAGCCTGTTGTGATATCGGTGTTTTGTCCATATGCCTCCATGTCCTTCTCCGAAGGGGGGTAGTCAGAGGCAACATCGCTGTTCGAGGACGTCTTTTGTTCTTTCTTGAGGAAGGCTTTCAGACCCATGGTTGAGGTCAGTCACAACAAGGTGGTATGGAGTATCGAGAGTCAATGGTAGGAAAACACTTCGGTACCGAGGACCGGCGAAGTGTGGTCTTTTGAACCAAAGCACCTCCTGTATCGGCCATGTCGAACCTGATCCTAGGACGTAGTGTCTGCTAGCGGCCGAACAGACCCTTGAACGATCGTCTCCCGGCGGGCACCGCTTTTCTAAGTTTGCCCTGTGGCCACTTCAACGGATCCTGGGCCGATATGCTATCATGCCTGACGAAGCGGAGTGCAGTTTGTGGGGGAAATGGCACGATAGGGCTGCAAGCGGACTAGATGAATGCGAACATCGTCCTTGGGTGGTGCCAGACACGAGGAATTTCGAGGTTAGATGGTCTCAGTGGGGCGTGGTGAGTAATAGCTTCACGCTGAGATGTGACCGTGTTGCCTTCAGATCCACATTATCACGTAAAATTCTTCGAGAAATTTGCCGGACCCGTCTTTGCCACTTGGCAGGGCGATGAAGGCATCCGCAGTTCGGACGTCAGCGCTGAGACGAATAACTGGGGCGGTTCGGCTGGCTGCATGGCTGAGTTTTTGGCGACATGTGGTGCAGAAGCTATGTTGTGATGAGTTGATGGGCGTGAGGCTCAAGAAGGGATGATGTGGTAGTGTGGGGCGGGACGGGACCTAACCCAATGGTGCTAGGCGGTTTGCGGCACGACATCACCACGCAAATGGGAGCACGCGGCAAGGGCCGACTGCAAAATGTTGCCGCTGTAGAGGGCGTAGATTGTACTTGCGTGCATAGAGTACAGTGTGTGGTGGTACTGTACATAGAGGTTATACGGTATGTACTATGAGTCTAGTTTGGCGCATCGGTTGGGTGCGCTAGCCAATGATAGATGAAGGTAAGAAAATTCTATGCCCGCAAAAGCAACGACCGTCTCGGTCAGCGAGGATTATGCTGCTTATCTACTCCAAAGCGCAGAACGGGACATCAGAAAACAGCCGGGTGCATTGTGTTGTTGCGCATTTACAGAAATACAAAGGTACAGGGCGCGTCTGATTGGCCGACTGGGGGCGGCATGCAGGGCAACGGCGAGCGAGACCAGCCAGACCCATCTAGTGTGCTGCCGTGTTATCATGCGCACACATCAAGTGATGGCGGTGAGCTGTCGAGGCGCGTGCGATGCCGATGCCATGCCACCCAAGTTGAAGCTGAGCACATTGTTCATTTGGAACGGCTGCCAAAGTATGTACGAGAGAAAAGCAAAACAGAGACGACCATGACGCCGTTCCAAGTTGATGTCACAACAACGCAGACGCTCTTCCAAGCCTGTCACCCTAGTAGCCCGTTACGGCGTCGCTAGCGCCGCAAGGTGGGGTCCCAGAGGGATTGGAGCAAGGTTCCCCGACGCCGCCATACGGAAGCGGTATGGCTATCTCGATGGATTGCCAGCCGTGGTTCTCGCACATAACCACTGCAAACCATCTGTCAAGTGGCATGTCTTTGTTAGTTAGAGGCGAGCTAGTCATTGCAGCGCTGCGAGCAGAGGGGAGTGGAAAGGCCGCCAGATGGTGTCGGGGGCAATCTGCCGACCCTGTCCGTTTTTTTTAGTGGCAGCCCAGGGCAACAACGACCCAGAACTTTCCTCACACCACCATCCTTCTCTCTCTGCACTCTTCTTCTTTTACACCGCCCTCGCCTCTTACTTTCTCCCCGCACCCCCCCCCCCCATTCTTGTTCTTTTTTGATTTACGTGCACATATAGACCAAGCGCAGAAAAGGCTCTACTTACCTAGCAGCCCACGAGACACCCCGAGCCACAGCAAGACTGCGTGTTGGCGAAGCCGTAAGATTCATACCAGGTTGCAGAATGCCATTTCTCACAAAGAACCGAAGAACTAGCCTCCAGAATGCCGCCACCGACGACGACGAATTTCCCGCCGCCCAGCTTGGCCTTCTAGGTAAGCATTCCCCCCTGAACTGCTTCTTACCATTTGCACTCCACGTGCCCGCCTATACTGACATGGCTACACAGCCCTCGTTCGGGTCGCCGAGCCAATTGCCCTCACCTCAATTCTTCCATATGCCTGGAAACTTGTATCCAACTTCCACGTTGGCACAGAAACAAATGCCCCCTTCTTTGCCGGCCTGCTCATCTCCGCCTTCTCGCTTGCCGAGGCCTGTAGCGGCATGTACTGGGGCGGTGTATCCGACCGTGTAGGTCGGAAACCCGTCGTCATACTTGGATGCGTAGGCACCATGTCATCTCTGCTCCTCGTTGGTTTAGCACCCAACTTTTGGGTTGCACTCGCCGGCAGAATTATCGGCGGTGCGCTCAACGGCAACATTGGCGTCATTCAGACCATGGTCGGAGAGCTGGTAAAGCGACCCGAGCATGAGCGTAAGTACTGTCGTTTTTGTGTTGCAGAGAAACTAGATATTGACTGGTTAACAGCAAAGGCTTACGCCGTCATGCCGTTTATATGGAGCATTGGTACCATCATAGGCCGTAAGTTGAATATGCTTGCCTGGTTTTGAATCCCCTAATTGCTGACGTCTATAGCTTCGATTGGCGGTTACTTTTCTGAGCCTGCGACCAACTTTCCCTCGGTTTTCAGCCCCACGGGTCTGTTTGCCAGATTTCCTTACCTGTTGCCAAACATCATCTGCGCCTCCCTACTCTTGCTTTCTATCATCATGGCATATTTCCTGCTGGATGAGACGCACCCAGACAAGCAGCCACATGGATTCTTTGAACAGTACGATGCAACCGTTGCAGAGACTCCACTTCTGCCTGCTCAAGGTGCAACTGCTGATTCTGCGGCAAACCTGACAGCGGATTCATATGGAACATTCAACTCGGTCGAAGTTGAGTGCGACGAGGTGTGGCACGTGCGGCCCAACGGAGACTGGGTAGAATCGCCTGCCAGTGACAAAGTCTTTACACGGCCGGTGATTATGTTTGTCATAGCACTGGGAATTTTCACATACCACTCGGTAAGCACAGCGGACTACTGTGGCATATAGATTAACGCTAACCGCTTCACAGATGACATACGACCACTTACTACCCATCTTTCTTCAAGACAAGCGCACCAATGACGACATGAATGCATTGGACATTGCTTCATCCGCGCTGGGTGGTGGCCTTGGCATTCCGATTCAGAAAGTCGGAATTATTCTTTCCTTGAATGGCATAATCCAGCTTGTGATCCAGGCGCTCGTCTTTCCAGTGCTGGCCGATTGCTTTGGCGTGTGGAGGCTATTGTTAATTGTCACATTGGCACACCCCATTGCGTACTTTATCGTGCCCTTCCTGCAGCTTCTGCCTGAGCACTTGCTTTACCCCGGTATATTTGCTTGCCTCACAGTGCGAAATCTGACATCAATTCTGGCGTTCCCACTGCTGCTCATTATGATCAAGGAAGCTACCCCTGACAAGTCACATCTCGGAAAGATTAATGGACTGGCTGCTTCAACGGGTGCTGCCTGTCGCACAGTGGCAAGCCCCATCGCTGGTCTGCTCTATGGCCTATCAATTGAGCTGCGATTCACGCCGTTGGCCTGGTGGGGCTCTGCTCTGGTTGCTGTTTGTGGAGCACTTCAAGTGCCTTTCTTGAACCGCGCAGCCCACGAATGCCACGCCCGAGTGCGAACCGCAGCACGATGCTGCCTTGTCAAGGAGCACCGGCAAAGCGAAGTCGTGCGCATTGTGGTGGAGGATGAACAACCATAAGAGCAAGGATCTTTTGCGCAGTACATATTGACGAAATTTCAGGACAAACCCTTTTTTCTTTTTGAGCGTTTTTTCCTTTTCATTGCTGAGCTCTGCGAACAATGATGCAATTCGGCGGCGTTCTGCAATACACGCAACTAGAATGATGAGTGCTGGCGTTCAACGTGGATGGGTTGGCGTTTCGTATACCTAAAGACATAGACATGGTCGTGGCTTGTAAATACTCGTACCATCCTATGGCATTAATAGCAACACGGCATGTTTACTCCTGGATAAGTTCCTGGTCAGATGTTTTTCCCCCAATGGGTTGTTGATCGGCCATGGAGGGTAGGTCACCTACATGAGGGTAGGTTCATGCACAACCCCAGAGTGAACACTGCATCCGTCCATGGCTCGGTCTTGAAACGTTAGGGCCATTATGTAAACACCGAGTGGCCTCAGGAAGTGTGGCAAGCAAGTTTCTCCGCAATGACATAGGATATGCCTTGGGCCGTCGTTTCTTGTCACTAGCAAGAGATGAATGTGCAGTCTGGGTGCTGACACGGCCACTGCCATGCATTGTGTCTGGCATATCCTTGTGGGGGTACCCGCGACATTGGACACAATGCCGTGTGTTGAGGTGTAGGAGGACAGGAAGGTGAGGCAACACATCCTTGCATTTACGTGCAACAGGGCCAGGGCAAGAGCAAATATGCCGACGCCATTTTTGGAAGACATGTGTCTGCGTCTGTGTCTGTGGAAAGGGCCGCCGTCAGTGTTGATCGCAGCAGGGCGGGCCTGAATGATGTGCCGTCGGGCCCGATGGGTGGCGTACACGGACGAGCGGGCGCGACCAGCTTGACAAGTTTGACTATGCCATTGTGGCCCTCTTCGCAACCCCATCGCATCGAGTTTCCTCATCCTTGACGCCCCTTGTAATCTTGGACCTCCAAGCACTCGAGACGCACGGTGCCGATGGACCCAGAGCCTGCGTCGGGCAAAGCTTGTTGTTCCCGGCCCTCTTTGGTCGCTGCATGGGCGCGATGGGTGAAGCCCATGAAACACGCTTGCGCGCCTGCTTTTGGGCGACATCGCTTCACTTCCAACCAATCTGTCCCCATAGATCGGCGCAAGATACTCAAATAGGCAATCAAGGTTATGCAGCGTCCAGTATTCGGAAACCAGTGTGGGTATGGGCAGATGCAAGGAACGGGAGACTGTAATGGTAAGCTGACGGGCGGCTTCTGGCAGAGGCGGAAATAGAACATGGCCATGAGACTGCCTCTTGCAGGCCTCGCACTCGCCTACAACACCACGTTATTGTCGATTACCGCTGAGGACAAAAAGTAACAGTATTGTGGCGTCGATCAGCCCATGGATAGCAGGCGACAGACGGCGAGCCAAGAAAAAGCCAGCCGCCCGGAGTCCAATCGAGCGTGTACTGGATGGTTCGCTGGCCGCTTGCTCACACAGCCTGCATGGTAGACTATCTAGAGGAAACCATCTAGGGCGTTTCAGAAGCACCCCATGCCAAGGCTGAAGCAGTGCGGCCTGGATCCCACCGCCACTCTCAGGCCGCCTGGTAACCGACGGCTGTAGAGCCATGTGGGCCTGCAGAGCGCGCGACAAGCCGACCAGGAGGCTGAGCATTCGAGGCACCATGCTACACGATTATCAACCAATACATTGACAATGTTTCAAGCTTGCTTGTTTCGTCCCTGTGCTGGGTGGGAAGAATATATTTTACATGTTCATGCCGCTTTTTACACCCCCCATCAGCTTCGTCTTTTTAATCACAGCACTGCTGTTACATTCGCTTTTCCCCAGGTGGAATACACTGCCCTCTTTAGGCTACATTCTCTTTTCTAGTAGACCATCATTCGTTTCGGTCTCTTGAAATTTTTACCTTACCATTGACACTCTTTACGTCTTGCCTTGATATCTACATTGTTTGTAGACTACACGACTACGTACTACTATTATTATTCTCTACCCTACATTTCACAATGAAGACTACCTACGCTCTTTTGGTCACTGGACTGGCCTCTCAGCAGGTCGCTGCCACTTGGAACTTCTTCGACAACTATGGCACACCCAACTACAGCAACAACCAGTGTAGCGAGAAGCAACAGGATGGCTTTGACTGGTCTGACCTCAACGACGGTGACGTGCTCGGTAACTACGGAGACTTTGACTTTTCTGGAGGCTGGAAGTGCGCCAACTCTTTTGGCAAGCTTGACTTGTTGACCAAGAGGACTTTTGGCAACAAGTGCATCAAGAACAGGGTCGGCAAGAAGCAGCCTGCTTCATTCGGCTGCAATAAGCGTGGTTTCTCCATCAGCCATATGGATATTTCTTCTGAATTTGACGCTGAACTCGAGCTCCACTACACCATGCAGGACGGATCTATTTGCAAGCAGCGCGGCAGCTGCTCAGCTGGTGGATCGACCCTTCAGAACACCCAGTGTGGTGGCGCCAAATCCGTTGACATCTACCTTGGCTCTCACCACAAGGGCGACCAGGATTCGTGCGAGATTGGCTTCCACAATATTGGCTTTGACTGCAGTCCTGAAACTCCTTACACTACACCTACCCCACCTGAGGTTCCTTCTACCACCAGCCCAGTCGAGTATCCCACTTCTCCTGCCGAGTCAACTCCCACCCCAGTCCCCAGCACTACCCCTGCCGATGAGTGCGGACAGTACGGTGGCAAGGGATGCGGCACTACATCGGTTCAGAGGCCTACTGGTGGCGTCTGCGAAGGTGACAACTGCTACCCTGCTTCCACTCCTGAGGCTTCCACCTCACTCAGCGAGACTCCCACTCCCTCAGCTGACTGCGGACAATACGGTGGCGAGGGATGCAACACCCCCACCGAGACTCCTACTCCTGAAGTTCCTACATCAGAAACTCTTGTAGAGACTCCCACTGAGACTCCTACCGAGACCCCTGTAGAGACCCCTAGCGAGACTCCCTCGGAGACTCCAGTAGAGACTCCTACTGAGACCCCTACTCCAGATGTCCCCACTTCCGAGGTTCCCACTCCTTCGTATGCTCCTTACACCAACACCACTGCCCCTGCATACACTTCTCCCACTGAGGTTCCTTCTTCAGTTGTTGAGAGCACCACTGCTACTCCTTTGCCCGAGACTTCATCTGCCGCTGGTCCCCCACCGGTCGAGAGCTCTGCCACTCCTGAATGCGGTTACGGCCAGTCTTGCGAAGAGTCATCTGCTATCGTCACTTCTGCTGTCCCCAGTAGCACTGCCACCCCTCTCCCTGCTACCAGCTCCGAGGCTCCCAAGCCATCAAGCCCCAGCTACCCTCCTGTGGACATTACCGACTCGGTCCCCAAATGCATGAACTCGTGGCTGCAAATCTCTGCTCCTGGCTGCAAGGACAACACCGACGCCAAGTGCTACTGTGTCAAGCCTGAGTTCACCAAGAATGTCATCGACTGCCTTACTGCTCGCTGCGGAAACGACGATGATACCCGCAAGGCGCTCCAGTACTTCATTGGTATCTGCGCTGAGCACATCTCCGAGAATCCCAACATTGTCGGTGACTGCCCTTCGTACATTCCCTTGAACCCTACCCCATCTCCTCCTGCTGTTCCCACTGGTGGCGCCTCCGCTCCCGTTCCTGGTAGCTCTGTTCCTGCTGGCGCTGAAAGCAGTTCCGTCGCTGTTCCTCCTACTGGCGGAGAGGGCGCTCCTGCCCCTTCAGTCCCAGCTGAGACTCCCGCTCCTTCAGCCCCTGCCGATATTCCTGCTCCCTCAGTACCCGCCGAGTATCCCGCTCCTTCCGCTCCGGCCGAGTATCCCGCTCCTTCCACTCCTTCAGTCCCCGCTGGAACTCCCGCCCTCACTCCCATCGCTAGCACCGCTCCCCCCGCTGAGCAAACCCCTTGCACCACCATCACCTACGGCAAGACCACCCTCACTGTACCCCAGGTCCACTTCACCACCGAGCCCAGCACCCCCGGCTCCACGCCTAAGCAGCCTGTCGCTCTCGTCCCCGGCACTGCGCCCCCACAGACCCCCGCTACTACTACTCCCGCCGGCGGCGCCAACGCTCCTTACCCTACTCCCACTACCCTGGGCACTGCCACCGTTCCTATTGCCTCTGGCACTGGCGGCGTCCGTCCCTCATCGCCCGCTGAATTCACTGGCGCTGCATCGCCGTTTAGCGTGGTACCCCACAGCGCGCTCTTTGGTGCGCTCCTCGCCTTTTTCGCTTTGTAAAAAAGCCAATTTTGTAATGTGTGGTCGTTTTTCACAATCCCAAAATTTTCTCTTATGTATAGTTGGCTTTTCATTTGGAATATATATCATGTGTAGGGATGAAATGGGTGTGATGTTGGATGTATTTTTGTAATACTAGGGCATTATTTTTTAGGGAACTGGATATCGGAAGAAATATGCATATACTATGAACACATGCTTTTGTCTTGGGTTGGAAATGTGTGTGCTTGAAATGATAATAATGCTGTTGTTCTAGGTGTGCTGGGCTAACTTGAGATTGAACTTGCAACGCTATTGCTAGTGCTGATATGTTGCCTATTAGAACCACGAATATTCACGTGCTCTTCAAGGCTGTGATAGGTGTTGTCACACAGTTACGTGTGGAATATAAAAGTGAAAGAAAATGATACATGACTCAGTAACGTAGTTAGTAGTGTGTGGCTCACTCGCTTGTAAAACACGTTAACAGATCGTGGTAAAATCGCCACTGATAGCAAAAGTACTTCGTGGCGGTCTTGGACCATTATTACTTGTTGATGATAACAAATCGACTTCTCTTTCGTCAACGCGTTGGGGAGGTGCTGGAACGCCAACGCGGAAAGGGCAGGTGACTATAGACGTGACTGTCAGCACTTAAATGATCCTTTCCACCTTGTGTTCAAACGATCTTCAAATAACCTCAAAACCCATATTATGATGAAGATTTACTACTGCTTTACAGTTCTTCTAATCTTCTTTGCTACTTATACAAAAAGCCAACAACAGATTCTTAGCGCACAACCCCTCCTTCGCAATGCTAGCTTGGAGGACGCAGATGATATCGCTAGCGTTATAATCGCTGCATTTTCCCCTGTTCCTTCTTGGCAGTATTTATATCGATTTCGGGGAAAATATCCTGAAGAGCACCATCGGTGTGTGCGTTTGGGCGTCGTTCGGGCATTGACAACGGCGTCCTACCATGTAGAGATAATCGAGGCACCCGCAGAGAGCGACTTGACGGTAGCGGCCGTAGCCATTTGGCAGCAGAATCCAGGGAAAGATACAATGCTCTTACATACCTCATCTAGTAAGGAGACCACGAAAATTAGGGAACAGTGGACATGCGCTGATTAGAACTAAGAGGAATGTGAGCATAGAGATATGAATCTCACTCGCGTATTGATATGGAATACAAATCTATTGCTGCTAAGCGAAAATATGTTGATGAACCTTTCGGCTCGAACCAACTATACCTCGATACATTGTGTACACATCCAGACTTCCGGTTACATGGGGCTGGGACGAGACTGGTGAGAAAAGGGGTTGATATTGGTAAGAAGGATAATATCAACGTTACGCTAATAGCACTGCCCACTTCAGAAGGCTTCTACACCCATATTGGGTTTGACTCTATTACGAACTTTAGTATCTCGTCTGTTGATGGAGATGAATGTTTCTGGTACGATGTTATGGTGTACAACTTCACTTCTTAGAAATAATAATTCCTATGACTGGACTTCCTGCAAGCACAGCTATGACCCAAATAATAAGAGAGGGTTTTTTTTAAAAAAAAGTTTTATCAAGGGAATAATTTGCTGTATTCAGAGTCTCGTCTTTGTATCCATTGCAGTGCTGTTTCGTAACATCAATAATAGCGACAGCTAGTAGTTGCTAATGCCGTTATATTACTTATTCGAGCTGCAGATATGTACATGCTTGTTGTACTTGCAACATTTTAATATCTCATTTAAATAGCCAGGAATTCAGGTAATGACATAAGATTACAAAAAGGCTTTCACCTTCGCCACACACGTATGATACGTAACTATAATAAGTACTGCTAGTAGATATTGTTTGCCACCGCTAGAAAGAGGTGGCCGACCCGCATTGGCCATAGGGTTGTTATTGATGTCTGGACTAGATGCCATTACGAAGAGATAGAAGGGCTATCATCGATGAGAAGACAGCATGCAGCCTTACTAAGTACAGGATCTCTGCTCTACCCTCACCAGCGCTTGTAAACACCAATATCTAGACTTCTCGTCACCCTTAAATATTAAATATTATAATACTCATGCAAGAAAGGCGCTTGTTATATGACCGTACGACGGCTGTACCCTCAAGGTATGCAAATTCTTTCCACTTTTGTGCATGCATGCAATAACAGCAGTCTTCTAGTAACACTCACTCTGCGTGCTAAAGCCTATACTCAGGTCTTGCTATCATGTATCATGCGTACATGTATCAGCTGCGGTATGTTCGAGAAGGACAAGGGGGTAGTGGGTTGGACGAGAGATCCACGACAGGTCTGCGGAGCTGTAGGGCAGCGCGATGGTTGATCTCTATGGCATGTAAGCCTTCGCGTTAGCTATGGCCACCTATTACACTGCGTCTCGAAGTTGTATGATAGCTGCACCGGAAGCTAACTGCAGGTTTAATGCTGGGTGTATTCATTTATATGAGCTATACGCTAGGGACTTTATGCCTAGCCTTGCTTCTATTATTATTCTGGTTTAACGTCCTTTCTCAGCCCTAAGGCTATATAAGACGTAGCCTTGCTTCTAATTTAAGTTAGTTTTAAAGTATTCTAAACTGCCTAGAAAAGCGCTGCATAGCTATATAGCTATGGATCTATCGTTAGTATAGTAGCGTTGGGGGTAGGGGTAGGGGGGTAGGATTTGTAAGACTGTCTTGAATGTATTCTAGATGGAAAGACATTTTTAGCAAGCTAGCATGATCTGGCTATTCACATAGCATATTTCCTTGGCAATGACCCTGCAGATCGCCAAGTTTGAGCGGGGACATATGCGGGGAGTTCGCATGTGAATGATTGATTACCATGGGTGGATTGCATGAACCGAGGTCCATTGTATTTGTGCCGTGTTAAGGTAAGTCCTATGGGCATCAGGTTACTAGCCTCCCCCAGACCCCAGATTGCGCCGAAAACAACAACAGAGCGCTCCCCCTCTCTCACGTCATGATCACGGCTCACACCACACCAGACGCCCAGTATGTCGTCGTCGGCTAGCGCTTCGCAGCCTTCTCCACCGGGCAAGCCGCAGCCCATCGACCCCATCCTGCGTAATGCGCTACGCTACACCATCTCGGCAAAGGAGTATCAGTTGCTGCATCAGTACCTCCTTTCACGTGCGCCGGTTGTGAAGAAACGCAGCATCCACCCCAAGCGATACGACGCCATTGTCAAAGGCCCGGATGATTACAATGTCGCTGCCTTCCGCGCCGCGTTACGCCTGGGCTTGGTGACCTTGACTGGGCTCAAGGCGTGGGAGGTGATTAAGACAAGGTTCTTGTCGCGAGGAACTGTCAAGAGGTACAACTAGTCTATTTTGCTTTGTGTAAAGAATAAGTGTTTTGAAATGGATTTATACTGACATACTAGCAGGAACCAACCCCGTGTACCCATCTGGAAGTCATCCAACGTCCGTCTTAGCAGCTCTCTCGCTCTGATACTCCTCTTCCATCGCCTCCTACGACGCGTCTTTGTGCACACCCGTGAGAGTCTACTCAGCAATGAAGCGCGCTCTTTTCGGCGGCGGAACCCGCGGATATCCCGCTCGTTAACATCTACACTCGCACCAGCCATCGGATCCAGTCTGGCAGGCTTCTTCCTTGCCGTGTACCCTGGAGACCAACTGCGCATCACCATGGCAATCTACGTCATGACACGAGCGCTGGAATTCAGCTACAACTACCTTGAAGAGCTGGGCTACATGAAAAACAGACCGAGCTGGTTCGGCTCATGGATGCTCATGCCTGTAGCATGCGGCCAGCTCCTCCACGCATTCGTCTTCGACCGCGACTGCTTCCCCTCTGGCTTCGGCGACCACATTCTCCGAAACTCTCCCGAATACATCCAAAAGCGTCCTGCAGACTACCCACAGTCCGCACCTTGGCCAGGCACCTTCGACATTGTCGATAATCTAGCTGAAATCTCGCGTCAGAGATGGCCACCTTTCATCTCGCCCATCCTTTTCCCAGACGCAGAAACCCTCCCCAAACGTCTCGGCTCCATCTCCCCCATCACTTCCTCCGCGCACCCAGCCATCAAATCCCTCTCCTGCGCCCTCCTCCACCCACATGATCCCTCTTGTCTCCGCACCTACATCCAATACTGGATCCAAGCCTTCCCGAAAATCGCCCGCCTCTTCACCATCTTCTTCGCCACCCTCAGCATCCGCAAATACAAAGCCTTTTTATCCTCCCCACTAGCCTCCCTGAACATCCTCGCCAAGTCTATCCTCCGCATGTCCATCTTCCTCTCAGGCGCAATAGGAACGAGTTGGGGTTCCATCTGCCTCTTTACAAATATCTTGCCTCGCTCTTTTCTCGCGACTCAGCGATGGTTCCTGAGCGGTGTGCTGGGCGGTATGTGGGGATTCCTGGTGCGTAAGAATGGCAGAACGAATTTCCTATATACGGCGCGTATGTCGCTGGATTCGCTGTGGAAAGTAGGGGTTAAGCATGGGTGGTGGACTGGTGTGAAGAATGGCGATGTGTTGCTTTTTGTGGCCAGCTTGACGCTGGTGAATACGCTGTATGAGGTTTCGCCTCGGTCTGTTAATAGTGGGGTTGTGAGGAAGGGGTTGGGTGTTTTGAGGGGGGAGGGGTGGGTGGACAGAGCGGTGGTGGATAGAGACGAGGGTGAGAAGAAGAAAGAGTAGTAACGAAATGTTTAGTTTCTTCGTTTTTTTTGCTTTGATTTCTATACCTGTTTGTATTCCATCTTCTACAACGACGATAACGAAGAACGGTGTACTTCTAGTATTTTCAGCTATGTATCTGCAGAGCGAAGTATAGTATAACATATATATATATTGATTTGCATTCTCGAATACAGAACGCGATAGAAAAAGGGCAATTTGGGTATATCAAGGACTTGTGTAGTTCCTTGCTAGAAGGAAGAAAGAAGAAAGAAAAGGAACAAGGAAAAAAAAGCTACATCGCTCTGCTCGACGCTGCGAACAAGTTCTTCAGCTCACCTGCCATTACATCTACCGTCGCTCCAGACCCTATTACCTCGCCTCACTCAAGCCATAGCCATTGTCTCTGCACACTCGGCCAACTCCGGTTTCTCACCACCATAACTCTTAGGCACATCCTTACCCAGCTGAGTAGCAAGCTGCTTCCCATCACTCAACACCACAAACTTTCTACTCGTCTCCTTGGCCACCACCAGCTTCACTGCTGTAAACACCCAACCCATGATGGCGGGCACATTAACAAAGAACTTGCGCGACAACGTTTCCGGGTAGTGGCGTCCCAGAATCTCAATCGTCTTGTTGGTCGCAGCCTTGACGAAGGGATCACGGCGGATAAACGAGACTTGGAGGTAGTCGTGGACTTGGAAGCCTTGGTAGGGGTCTGGACCTTCGCCGTAGTTGGGGATAGGGGTTGTGGCGGAGGAGAGAGAGAGAGCTTGTACGGATTTTTCCATGAGGCCTACGCGCCAGCGGAGGAAGCTGTGTGTTTACTCGTTAGCCTTTCTCTTTCTCCTCCTTTTTTCCATTTTCTCTGACGCATGTATTGGGGAGTAAAAAAATATATATCAAAACTTACCCATCTAGATCTCCAAATGTAGCTTTGTTATCCTTGACAGCGCCATAGACATTAAATGTAGTAATATCCTTCTTATTCGGGCTCTCGGGCACACCCTCAACCTCAAGGACGTAGCCCAGGCCCTCAAACCTGGCCTTGTCAAATGTCTCGGTGGCAGCCTTGACGGGATCAAACGACTTGCGCCACTTGAGTGTCTCGAGGAGCTGCGCCTTTGCCTTGTTCAGATCATTCTGGTTGGCGCGCAGGAACTTTTGTAGGATGAGCTTGGTGTGGAACGCATTGGATTTGCTGAGCTCGATGCCGTAGACCTCGCTGTGCTGGGCTTCGGTGACAAGGGCTTCGAACGCGTCGTAGAACTTGGTCAGAGGATGCTCGGGCGCCGTCTCGGGCCATACGGGACCGGTAGTGGGTTCAACGGTGCTAGCTTCGGGTTGCACGTCGCTAGGAGCCGCAACGACAGGCGTTGTTGTGCTAGTAGTCGGTGGTGCTTCCTCCGTCTTGCTTTCCTCCTTTGGCTCTTCCTCTTTGACTTCTGTCTTTGGTTCCTCTTTTGGTTCTTCCTTCTTTTCTTCCGCCTCCACCTTCTCTGCCTCCTTCTCCTCTTCTTTTTTCTCAGAGACTGAGAGATCAGCTACTCCGACAGTCGCATTGTCCACGGCCTTGGCGTCCTCCTTTTTGTCGGTGGACTCGACCGTAGGGCTGGACTCGGGCTGCTTCTCTGGAGTAGCCTCATTGAGGAGTCCTGCGCCTTCGGTAGTTAGCGCCTTGGTCTCTTCTGGGTTTGTTGCCATTTTGCGATTGTCTCAATTTTCGTGGTTGCAATGTGCTGTTTGTATAGTGTATTTGGGGATGTTAAAAGGACAACGGTAATCACGCTATAATTTCCGAAACCGCAATACGAAGACGCGCGTTCACGTGTTCCCCACCTATCAATGAAGACACGCGTTCTTAAGCACATCGGATATACGATTGAACTAGACTATTCAATATGGCAATGGCACGCTTGGAAAATGATGCATACAATGTTCTTTTGGTCAAGCTATAAACTTCTACACTTGAAAGCATGATGGTGCTTGACTACATCGCCCACCCTCCCTGGCCCACGCCAACACTGAACATGCCTCGGCGTTTCTTGCATCCACCGATACAACACCGTAATGTAGTGTCCTCTCTATAGGCAGGAACGACATTTGTAACGCTGGTAGCAGCTCAGCGCAATGAGTAACAAAGCAATCTGCATCCTCATTAGCACTAACTCGGCCCAATTGTTTCGTGCAATGGTTAAAGTAAAGAAGCAATCAGTCGAAAGATGAAAAGTCTCGAAAGGTTTGTCAATCAGTGGGGCGAACCCCTCTGAGTTAGCATGAATTGGTGTTCATCATAGCATAGAGGCAAAACACAATAAGTATTTACCTTTTTACAGACAACCGGCCGTCGAAAGTGGTGAGTAATCAGTAGTCTATCAGATACCTGAAATGGAGTCAGCTACATGTCACATGTACAAATGTTGCGACTGAAGATTGTGTGTAAAAAGATATTCAGGTAATCGAACTAATTTGTTCCCCATGGGTAGGTCGGTATTTGATAATACACTTGTTGCTCATCATTGAAGAACAGGTGTTTGTGGGTGCCAGAATGTATTCTAACCTTTTCTATCCGGTCATAGCTCCAAGAAGCCTTCCATGTATGGAGCGCACCGTTGCTGCTTGCAACAATCGAGCCATAGACAGTGAATGCGCCGCGTATGTGGAAGGCTTCGCGAAGCTATGATAGGTGAGCCGCTACGAGGCTGCGCCGGCGCATGCATTGCGCCAGCAGGCGGTGAACAATCGCATTTATCTAGAGTCTTTGGAATCAGTTAGCAATGATTCGCAGATAGCTTTTTCGCAACAATTCAAAAAAGTTAAAGATATCAGTTTTCCCATTTGGCTTTGGGTGGTCGATCACCATGTAGTGTATGATAGGGGCGACACGTATGTTCATCATGATAGCGATGACGCGAAAGGAAAGTAGAGGGGGTGTTATGAACTTACCAAACGTTGCGTTGTGCAGTGAAGAGAAGAAGCTGTAGAGCTTCCAACTTTTGTACGGGAACTTTTCGCGGCGGGTTTTTTGTTTCGCCGGGGCGGGAAGGGGGTCCGAGCGTTTACCATAGCGCTGTTGTCTCCATTGACGCGCTCACCGGCCATTCTTAGGTCGACATCCACGCGCTTTCCTTCCAACATCCCAGCCCACTTCCGCCTCACCCCCAATTTCAACCTACTGCAATCGCCCATCATGGTCGCATCGGCAGCTGTATCGTTCGATGACTTTGTCAAACAGACGCGGGAGAAGAAGAAGAACGAGACACTCGCCCAGCAGTTCCTCGGCGGCGGAAGCCGTGGCCAGAAACACAATGCGTCCGGTGCGAGCGCAAAGCCGCGGGTCGACTCTGAGAAGCCATCTCTTCTCAGTCGGATAAACGGCAGTGCTGGTGTTCAAAAACGATCGGCGAGTGCGAAGCCAGCCGGCAGTATCGACGGGAAATGGCAACACGACCTGCACAAGCTGAACAATCCCCGCAGCGCAGCCAACACCAGGAACCACCTTGCGCGAACGGCATCAGCATCGCAACTCGAGCGCAACACGAGGACGTTTGACAAGTTTGCATCGTCTCTCAACCGGGGTGCGGGCGCACGCAATAATGATGGTGCAGGTATCAGCATCCGAGGTGTTGCAAACGGAGGGCCATGCACCGTCATTGCAAGCAACTTTGCACCCGGGACAACAGCCGCGGATATCGAGGCTGTCATGAGCCCCATTGGAGGAGAGACTCTAGGATGCAAGCTCTTGTCTGCAAGCCCAACAGTCATGGTAGAGCTTCAGTTTGCGACCAGGGAAGGAGCCGAGAATGTCATTGCGACGTTCAACAACCAAAAGGTCAGTCTATGCAAGGTTCCGAGCGGAGCAGGACTAATGCAGTGTACAGGCTGATGGCAGACTTCTCTACGTATACATGAAGGATGTCCCTGCGAGCACCCATCTGTCGCTGTCCCGAGCCCCAGCTGGTCGCCTGACGCAATCAGCCGATGACATGGAAATTGACACAGGCGCGCGAGCTGGCAGCTTTCAAGATGGGCGATACGGCTTCAACGAAGGCGGTCATCGCGACCCGCCACGAGGCCCGCGCCGTCGCTACTAAATCATACATTATTTTGACAAATCTTCTTCAAATCTATCATACACGATACCCTTTCACGAACAATGGCGATGAGCGAGAAAAAAAGTCCTTGAAAAGAGGTGATGTTGGTCTCTCACGATACACGGACAAAGCGGATTGACAAACCAGAATATGGCTTTTTCCTTTGGCAACATGGGCATGGAGTCACGCTACAAAAGACGTTAAGCATGGCCTTTTGAAAATTGTCGAGATAGGACATGGTATCTAGAGCATACTTCTAATTACACTTCCGACGGACACGGCTTCCACCACGGTTCCTTTAATTGCTCTTCCATCCCTGGATTGCCGCATCAACCTCGTTCCTGTATTTTTGCTGTCCCTCGCACTGCTCCAAAAAGACCTTGTACTTGGCATCCAACAGCTTCTTGACTGCCTTGTCAGCCAACGGTTTTACTGTTTTACCAGGCTTGCTGAGCCGATCCATGATATCCCACAGCGGCTCGCTCTTGCCATCCTTGTCTGTGCTGGCGGCCTTGGCGCCCAACATAGCTGCGCCATGCACAACAGCGGCATGTACGTATCGTGGGATGAGCACAGGCATGTCGCATGCCGTGGCCATGAGCTCCATGAGTAGGCTGTTCTGGCACTGGGACCCTGACATGAATATAGATGAAATGACATGTCCTGATTTGTTCATTGCCGAAACAATTTGATGCGTCTGCAAGGCAATGAACTCCATTGTGGCATAATAATACAACGCTAGACTGTCAAGGCTCTTGTCGGAGCTTAGACCGATGACAGATCCCTTCATGTTAGGATCAGCTATAGGTGAGCGGTTTCCAAAAAGGTCGCCGTAGAAGAAAAAGTGGCGGCCGAGCCAGGAGATATGAGGTGCTTTTTCATTGTCGGCCATTTCGCGTAAGTGTTCGTTCAGATAGTCGTAAATGTTCGTGTTGTAAGTTTCAGCAACAGAGACAGCCTCATTGAAAGCAGGGTGTGTCTCGATTATGTGCTTGAGTAGTTCACCCGTTGCACTCTGTCCGCCCTCTGCCATCCAGTAGCCTGGTAAGAGCACGTCTCGGTATGGGCCCCATACTCCGTCCACAAAAACGGGGTCGCGGGACATGGCGAGATGGCAGGTAGAGGTTCCTGCAACGGCAGCAAGACGTGTGAAGGCTTGGGAAACGTCGTTCTTGGGTTGATCCATGTCGAGCGTGCCCTCGTCAAGCTTGACTTTGGCGCCAACAGTGCCAATCCAACCGGCATAAGCATCGATGACGCCGCTGCCGACTGCGATACCTGGCTGAAGGCCCATTTCCTGTGCGGCCTTTTCGCTGAGCGTACCGACGAGCTCACCGGCAGTAAGATAACGCCCATTCTGCCAGAGGGTTAGTTGCACTCTAGAGACCTTAAAGCGATGGACAAACCACATTATCAACACCTCCCATGCGCTTAAAGTTGTCCTCGCACAATTCCTCAAGACCGATTTCCTTGAGAAAATCCTCCTGCCATCCCTTGACACTTCCATCAACGCCGACCGGTACGAAGCCTTGCTTGCAGACAACACTGCAATAGCTCCGGCTCTCGCTTCCAGTGGCAAGATGTGTAAGAGCGTCCGTTAGATCATAGAACTTGCAACGGTCGAACAACTCTTTTGGCATGTTGTTCTTGAGCCAAAGCACTTTTGGAATCTCCATCTCAATTGACATTTTGCCTCCAACATATCGAAGCAGGTTGTGCTTGGTAGCATTTATCTTATTTGTTTCCTCTACAGGCCGATGGTCGAGCCAAAGAATGACGTTGCGGTCGTTGCCATCTTTATTGTCGAAGTTGGGCCCGGTAACCGGAACAGGTTCGTCAGTGTCGTCCCTGAAGACAGCAAGGGAACATGTGGCGTCGAAGCCAATGCCACGAACAGTATTCGGGTCGATGTTGTGCTGGTCTATTGCTCGACGGACTGAAGAGCAGATGCATCGCCAAATGTCTGTCGTGGATTGTTCCTGCGTCATTTTAGTTTTCGCTAATGTTTGTACCTGCAGCAGCGTAAATTACATAATAACCAGTTTGTGGCTGCCAGAGACCAATGTTCTCTGATGCCAGTCCTACAATATCGCCTTGATCGTTCATGATGCAAGCTCTGGCACTACCAGTACCCACATCAATCCCAATGTAGTGGTCGACTTGAGGGTGGAGCTCATTGCGAGGGTCAGTCGACAGTTGCCGCGACTGCTGGCGTTGCGTTTGTCTGAATGGAATAGCCATAATTTGTGTTTTTGTGTGTGCAAAAGGACAAGGACACAGAGAGAGAGAGAAACAATAGGAAATTAGCAGAACTTGTACTTCTAAAAGATAATGTTGAGCAACCGACAGCTGTAAATGCGGGATGAGCTCATAATAGCTCGGGGGAAGCTCTAGCATGGTGGGGGTGGGGCCATTGACAGCCCTTAGTTGCTTAGATATTCCATCTAATCCGGCTACTGGCATACAGGGTCGCGGGTCAAGTGCCGATCTGGTCGCGAAAAGGTTGTACGGAGGTGGCCATCGTCACTTTCGGATCCACTTCTTTTGGTATACCGGCCGCTGTTGGATGCCCGCAACGCCACCCAGAGGCAAGTTTGAGTCTTGGGGATGACTTATCGGTGCAATTCCGGGACAAGCGGAGAAGCAGCATGAGTCAATGTCTACGCGGCTCGTGAGACGTGGAGTGAGGAGAGGGGTTGTAGTAAAACCGAGGGTCCCATGCTGGTGAATGCTCTTCGGGGATACGATTCGCCGCTGTACGCTAGCCAAGCTTCGGCTTCCAACACCAATGCGCGTACACTATAGTCGCCGTTTACATGAGCACGTCAGTATGCTGTTCTCCAGACTTCTTTTACTACCCCTTGCAGTTGCGTCCTCGGTGACACTCTATGTCGCTCCTGTTCCTGCCTCTGGTGATACGGCCGCAATCACTTCACCAGTACCCCTCGCACAGATCGACTACGATGCGGATCAACCAGTCGGTACCCTAATCTCATATACACCACCAACGGGCTCGTACTCCGCCAACCGCTTATTACGTGTCGGTCTCACCGATCCGAAATCGAGCTCGTTGCATGGTGTTGTGACTTCGGCGGCGAGCTTCTCCGAGCAATACCACAAGAGGATTGTCATCCACGTTGACGACAAGGGCGAGCCGTTTCATGTTGGCTTCAGAACAAGTGCAAAAGGCAGTGGGAAAGAGGTAGAAGTTGAGATACAGAGGAAGAACACCGGACCGAAGCCGGTACTGAACAAGCCCATTGTATTGAATGCCGAAGGAAAGCTGGGCGGAGAAGAGCCAGAGAAGACATTTTTACAAAAGTGGGTAGAGCTGCAATTATTATTAGGAGAAACTATGCTGACAACTATGCAGGTACTGGTGGGCTATCGCTCTCTTCCTGCTTGTTCAGCTAGCCGCAGGTGGTGGAGAGAAATAAGGACTGGACAAGCAGGACGTCTAAATAAATGCCTTGTCGAGAACAAGGGATGTATACAATATCCGTTGACGTTACTGTCGCATGTGATACCTGCTTCCAGCTACAGTGCCTTTCATCACGTGCACGATTCTCACATAACAGCATTAGCAGACAGTCCGGCAGAACAGTCTTCATATTCAAGGTAAGAGTTATGAGCTATCGTACATTCCATATCATCAGGTTCATGTCAAATCCATCTATCATGTTGGGTACAAGTATGCATGCGTCATGGGGTTCCTCAGGTAAAAGCCGTGGAAGCTGATGCTGGACGGGACTCGGCTGGCACAGGGACTGCCGTTTTGACCAAGGAAGTAAGAGTGGGAATGGATCCGGTGGAAGCAGAATGGCCGGGCGCGCAGATAGCAGGTGATGGTGTTGACTTTGGCTGATGGACATCCATGGGCAGGATCTCCGTCTTCAACTCTCTCGTCTTCTTCTGCTTGGGCTCGGGGGCCTTTTCGTTTTCTTGGACGTAGAACTTCCGCAGCAGCATGATTGCCTCCTCTCGAAAGATACCACCGGTGACAGGATATGGCTTGTCGACGCTGGGACTACCAAAGGGTTAGTTATGGTGACGTGGGTGTGGGTCTTCAAGGGTTGGCGTACTCAGAATGGATCTTGAGCACCCCTCCTGTTCCACCAAAGCGCTCGTTCCAACATCCAAAGTAGACTGCGCGAATGCCATACTGACGGAGCATTGACGCGCACATGACGCATGGCTCAACGGTGACATAGAGATCTGTCTCGTTGAGGACGGTGATGGGATACTCGGACAGTATGCCAGCAATGGCCACGAACTCGGCGTGCCTGGTGCCATTGAGAGTGCGATTGGTCTCGTTCATGCCTCGACCAATGACCTGGCCATCCTTGACAAAGACACAGCCGACAGGAGTCTCGTCGCTCTTGAGTGCAAGTTCGGCCTAGCGCAAGGGATGAGTCAGCATTCAAGTCTGTTGGATATGGTGTATGTATGTAAGTATGCTGGAGCAGGCGAGGGTCTGCGACGTGTGCAGGGGTTGTTTTACCATGGCGATGGCCTCGCGCATGAAGCCCTCATGATACGCCCTCTCCCCTGGACCCATGTTGTCTGCCGTGTGAACCGCTTCGTTGTCTTGGCGGTCTTGTTGGATCACGGTGGAGTGAGATAGGTTGTTTGGCGTGGGCGATTGCTGCGCGAACAGATAGTAGAGGGCCAGGCCGAGGCCGACAGAGGCCAGCGCAAGAGCCTGCCATGGCTGCCTCCCCTTCAGAATTGCATTCATGCCAGTGTGAGGCAGCTGCGACCGTGGGAGATGTTCTGAAACAGAAAGTGCACGTCGGTGATTTGTCTGCGTGGTTCCGATCCAAGACGGTTTCGGCAAGCGCTAGCCGCTCTAGTTTACGTGGAGGCCGCGCCGACCGAGGGCTGAGCATACCTAGAAGAAGCAAGCAACCGTAATCATTGCCATCGCAACAAGCAGGCAGCCACCAACTCCGCTATACCGCACGCCTATACACTTGTTCTACTGCACCGCCACAACCACATTACGCACTCGCAACCCACGCCAGCAATCCAGCCCGCTTTATACAAACCCGACACCGACGCTCGCCCAATCCGTCTTACAGTAGCTCCGTCCACACAGCTTGCGCCGTCAACAAACCGACCCAGACTGCACTCGACATCGCCTTATACTTACAGTTGAAATCACACGAGTTTTGATTCGAAAGCAAACATGACGCTCGCGGAAGAATTCAAGTCGCGAAATTTCAGTAAGATATCCGCTGCTGCTGCTGGCGCTGTTGCATTGTTGCTGACATGGCATCTTTGAAGGTATCTACGGACAATGGTCAGTCGCGTCCCCTCACCACCTTTCCATAGGCCACCCAGGCTTCCCACAGATATCACCAAGATACCGTCAGGGGGAATCGTCAAGCATGAGCGGTGTTGGAAGACCATCACACCACTACACAGTGTGGTAGACTCAAGCACCATCATGACTGCTATGCCACGCACCTCCATCGCCCTCCGGTTGTGCCCGCTAACTCCACATCTAGGACCGGAGTGCTGTGTATATTCCTGTGCTTTGCGCTGGGCATCGCCAACATCTTTCACGCCAACTTTGTCATCGCATTCAGCATCGTATGCTTGTACGCTCCCTACCCCTTGTGTCGCACTGGGCCTAAAGATCTAATCAACGCCGCAGGGTGTGCTCCTTCGTCATTATATTTATTGAGATACCGCTCCTTCTTCGTATCTGCCCAACGTCGCCAAAATTCGACGAATTCATTCGCAAATTCAGTTCCAACTATATGCGCGCTGCCATCTATGGTGTGATGAGCATTATACAATGGATCAGTATCTGGCCCATGGCTACGAGCTTGATTGTCGCAGCCATCTTCCTAATGCTTGCTGCAGTCTTCTATGCGCTTGCCGGCATCAAGGGCCAGCAGTTCCAGGGCAGCAAGACGCTTGGTGGACAGGGCGTTGCACAGATGATCATCTAAAGAGGAGGCTCGCATGGCGGGAACATGATGAGAGATTGTATGAGAATGTGGTAGATGTGGGCAACGATTGCGAATGTGCAACCTGTTTTGGAATACACACAGGGACTGAGTGCGAAATGGATTCTGCCATAACAGCCGCGTCCTGGTGTCGGGCCACGATTGAATCTGTTTGTAGCACGGGTAAAAAGCCAGGCGTTATTGGGAGATATCTATCACAGGGATTGCCTGAAGCCGAAGGCGTATGGCCAAACTTAGAGGCACGAGAATGCGATATTATATTTTCATTTCTGTGCTGTACGTTTGACAGTCGAATATTGGTCATGAAGTACTACTAGTTAGTCCAAGGTGGGGGAACATACGTAACTGCACATGTGGAGACGGTGCAGGGCCTACTGGACGGCCTGCAAAGTTCTAGAAGCTTGCATTCCCATCCACATACTAGGGGTGGTGACGCTGTTCAATCTTTTCATCCTATGTAAGCAGATCATGTTGTCTCACGGACAACACAGGATAGATGACATGTGAAGGGATGCGCTGGGCTCAAAAGCAAAGAAAGATTACTGTCGTTGACCTAGACCTAGACTCTGCTCGCCCTTGTGCATGACGATGAGTGGCTGCTAGGGATTTGCCAGGAACCACACTTTCTCGGCGCGGGGAACACTAGCGGCTTTTTCGTGCCAGGAGTCGCACACATCATTGAAGAGTCTGCAGCATGGCGCGCAGTTGATAAGAAACGTCCTCATCCTGCAGAGTCCAGTCACGCTGGCTTGACCGGACACTTCACAAGGCTAACGAGATAATTGTGGATAGCCCAAGTTTGCCAGGCTCGAAAGCCTCCACGTAGTTGTTGTTGAAGTCGCATAGTCCTCGATGCGGCATAGTGGCTGGGCATTTCTAATGTTCATGTCCAACGCGACAAGCACAATAGACTAACAGCGTTTGGGGAAGTGACATGTTCTTCTCTTCTTTTTCTTGTCAACTCGATAAAATTACTGGCAAGTACACGATAGAGCAAATAAAGCCAAGTCACCAAATGCGCATGCATACCGCAGGCGTTGATAATGGTTGCCGCGTGCCAGACGCCAAACGCCAGGGCCCCATGCGCCATACCCAGGCATGATGCAAATGCGGGTCGCAGAGCTGTCTGCTACTTAAGTCCACCACCCCAGCTTCACCACGCCAATCCACTCTGCGCCATTTGGCAACACCATACCGAACCATCCAATTTTCCTCTTTAGCCTCACTTTGAGTGTCAGGCCTAATTGCGTGTCGTGTGGTGAGTTTGCACTATAAAACCTCGCCCTGTCCCGCAGCATTTGGGCTCTCATTTGCACTGCCCCTCATTGGCTGGCTACAGCTTGGTGGAGCTGGCTGACCACTTCTCTACATTTGTCTGTTCCTTCACTGTGGTCAATGCCGCTGTCTTTCTGACGCTCTACGCATCAAACAATCAGTCCGTGTCTTACCTGCCACTGACATTGATATTCTCTCAGCCTTCCAAGACCCCCCCGCAGCTTACGCAACATCTCTATCCCACATAGCCATAGAGCAACGGCTAAGCACACAATGACCGCTCAACCAACAATACCTCCACGCCCATCGCGCTCCCAGAATAGCCGTTCGCCGGCGCTGGGAAGCCATATGGAAGTTCCCAAGATCCCCCCTCGTCCGAATCGCGGCATGGACCGCTCTGTCTCTCCAAGCGGGGACAGATATGCCCCCTCCCCGCTCAACGATCCCACCTATGTACCCGGTGGTCCACCCAAAGATGGCCATCGCCTCACCACCGAGTTGCCCTCTCGCCCGCCCAGTGTCTCTATGCCCTCGCTCGGAGAGGAAGGCACCGAATACGCCAGTTTTGAGGACTTGTCCAAGACTCTCAATGAAGACAACCAAGGTGGCTCTCCACAGCATACCAAGAATGTCGCAGGCGACTTGCCCTTGCATGCTCCGACTGCCTCAGTTCCGAGCTCCACTGCAAAAACACGAATTCAGGCTGTGACGCGGACTGACTCGCAAACAGCAGCAGCCGCTGGCTTTGGCTCGCAACTATCAGTTGATGATAAGGTTTCCCAAGCCAAGTCTGGCCGTTCTGGCTCGTCAGCTGGTTCACGCCCCAGCTCAATCTACAACGATCAGGATGAGCATGGTATTCCAGAGATTGGCGTACAGGTGCCCATGTTTCGCAATGCCGGAGACGTGCAGGCTCCAAGCCCGGCCCCATTTATGCAACAGCCCGGATCTCAAGGAATTGGTTTCCATCAGAAACCCAGTAGTCGTCATCATGGGCGTACAAAGAGCGGCCGCGAGATCTTCCACGGACCTCCTGGCAGCTATGGCATGCACGGCCATGGCAAGATATCGACAGACGAATTCGAGCAAAAGTGGTACGAAAAGCATCCGGACGATTTGAAGCGTGAGAAAGCGGGCGAGTATGGCCCTCACATTCAGGAAAATAGAAAAGATTACCACTGGGGAGCAGACAACCTGGAAAAACTTGTGCACACAAGGTCGCAAGACGTCGGAGTGGGTACGTTACTTGATCCTATCAGATGAATATGTATTTGGTATTAACTTTGTTGTGCAGGCACTAGCCGGGATGTTGTTGGAACTCCCGATGAGCAGATTGGTTACAGGGCCACCGAGGAATATGCCTCAAGGATGGCTTCTCCCAGACCGCAATCTTCTGGCGTGGCTTCTTTGAACAAAACTCGCCACGCTGACTCCCCGCTCCGTAATGAGGCCGGCCAAGAGGTAAATGACAAGGGAGAAGTCATTCATATTGATCCGCCTACACACCGTTCTAGTAAGGTTCATGGTGGAGGTTATGACCCCCCAACCGCAGACCTTGGACCGCGAGGCGGTAACACTACTACGGAGGGTGGATGGGTTACCGAGCGCGGATATGGTACACCTATCCTTGCCTCTGATGAACTGAAGAAGCACCCAGATGCTGAGTGGAGGCAACCTGCCGTATCACCTGAGCTCGAGCGCCACGGCAATGAATACATTTCCAATGAGGACGGCACGTCACAGTACATCACCAAGCAGCGCACCTCCAGTAGGAGCTCGAGTAGGAACAGGAGCACGCAACAGCAACGTGTGATTCCGAGCCCAGCCCAGTATGAACATAGCAGCACTCCGCTTGAGTCGCATAAAGAATACGAACCACTCTTCCCAGAGGATGAAGAGACCAAGAAGCCAAATTCAAAGGTTGAGGAGGTCAAGCGTCCTAGTTATGCTCGCCACCACTTCCCAAGTCAAGATGTTTGGGAGGACACACCTGGTAGTCTGCAGCTCGAGACTACCGTTGATACTCCTCAGGAGCCTGAAGAGCCTCAAACCGCCGTCAGCAAAGGAGACGTCAGTCCTGCCAAAGCATTCGAAAGCCCAGAAACAGAGGAGCAACGCAAGCGCCAGATCACTGAGGAAGATCAAAAGTCATTCCTTTCTGACCATACGAAGCAATTCGCTGCCGAGAACAGGCTTCTTGGAAAAGTGCGAGACGAGACACCAGGCCGCCCCGGTATGCAGCAACGTTTCCCAAGTCAGGATATCTGGGAAGACGCGCCATCACACGGATACCTCGAGACCACGGTTAGCACGCCACAGATGGAGGAAACGAACGAGTACGCCGAAGATTCCCCACAGGATCAGAAACCCTCCGTCCCCGCTCGACCTATTATCCCTGCCCGACCTGTCAGAAAGGAGTCACCTGCGGGGGGAACGAGAGTGCCTATCGTCCCCGAACGCCCAAGGGCGCATGTCTCAGCACGCCCAACCAAGTCATCTACTGGCCCTTCAGAAAATGGCTCAAATGCGGGGTCGCAAGCCAGCGAAAACGAGGCTTCACCGCATAAGGCGAAATCAGTGCTGACTGGCCGTCCAGCTGGGGGCAAAATTGCTGCTCTCCAAGCCGGCTTCCTCAAAGACCTCAACAGCAAAATTGGTCTAGGGCCACATGGCCCTCCAAAAGTTAAGGAACCTGAGCCTGAAGTGGAAGAAAAGGAGATAGCACCGCTGCAAGATGCTCGAAAGAGTCGGGCTAAGGGTCCACAGAGGAGGAAGCCTGCTTCATCTCCAGCCCCAGGCGGTGCGGCTGCCGCAGCTGCCGTACCAGCCCAGAAACTGAGCGTTGGCCCTGTGACTGCAATTTGGAGTTTTGTTGAAGACGGTAGCCTGGATGTCCCAGCTGCCAAGATGGCTGTGCAGATACAGAAATCACTCGATGTTCCTGCACAGGCTGAAGAGCCCGTCGCCACCAAGGCTGCAGCGGACGAGAACGTTGCGCCAGAATCAGAAAAGCCGCAAGTGGCCCAAACTTTGTCAAAGGACGAGGCCCAGCCTGCTGCTGCAAGTGAGACAAAGACTGAGACGAAGACTGAAAACACTTCCTTGTCCGAACAAGTATCCTCTGTTGCGTCGGGTACTCTTGAGTCATTCACGTCCAAGGTATCAGCTGCCTTGAAGCTAGAGGAGCCTATGGTGACGGAGAAAGCACCCGGCTCTTCTGATGCACTTGGTGCCTTTTCTGGTTCAGGTCCAGACGCAGTAGACAGAGGCAACGTCAAGAGCGTCGAATCTGACAGCAAGAAAGTAGATGAACCGGTCGTCGATAAGTCTACTGAGGAGAAGGCATGATGGTCTGTCTTGTTTGTAGAGAAGTAGTATGTGAAGGAATATACACGATCTTTTCATTGTTGTCTCGATTTAGATCCCAGTGTAGCAATCAAAGTCTGGATTACTTTTGTTACAGCGAAGATTTTTTTTCATCATTTGTTCATTCAATGCTAAGTGAGGCAATGAGAATTAACAAGACCATGATTTTCATTCCATTTGACTTGGGGGACATGCATGTCTCTCTTCTCTTGCATTGTAAACGTGTAAGATGTATCGTTTCCATACTCGATCTTCTCGATGAGTAAGTAACACAAGTGCTTCACAATGCCAGCTTGGAAACTATTTATTTGGTACTGCTAGTCGCCCAGATCTGACGCATCATCCTTGTTCTCATCCAGCCACGCAAGCATGTCAGCCAACAACTTGACCGGCTCCTGCCACCAAGGATGACTATCTCGCAGCGTGCGAGCTTCAATAGCAACAACGCTCTTCAGTAGCGCCACTGCCCTGTGCACATGCCCAAACTTGTGGTATATTATTGCGAGCGCGTACTGCGCTACCAGTCGATTCGGGTGCTCTGGAATCAGCGTCTTCTCCCTCATGTCCACGACGTATTCCATCAACGACACTGCTCTTTGTATCTATCCGTCTAAGTAGTACAATACTGCGAGAAAGTTCTGCGAGTAAAGTCGGTCTGGATGCTTTGGCAACAGTATCTTTTCTCTTGAAAGGACAATACCTTGAACATCTTGTTGTAGCCCTGGTATGCTATTACGAGCGTCTCTTGCAATGATAGTAGTTTTTGATTATCTGGCACTGGCGTCTTCTCTTCTACCTCAACCACATGTTCTAGAAGTGCTATCGCCTTATGTCCCTGTCTATTCATAGTGTATGCTCTCGCGAGATATTGCTGCGATTCTAGTAGGTTTGGGTCCTCTGAAGATGGAGTCCTCTTTCTTATTTGTACTATGCGCTCCAACGGTGGTATTGACTTTTGCGTCTGTCTATTGTTTGAATATGTTATTGCGAGACAAAATTGCGACCGGAGGCGGTCTGGATTGTCCTCACTAAGGCGACCTCTATATTGATATGACTTTTCCAGCCATACCAACGCCTCGCGAAACCTGCTGTCTTGTCGCAGACACACTTCCATTCGCAGACACAGCTCAGAAAGGTCCTCTATGTTGTAGTGATGCCCACCGTTAAGCAGCTGGCTTGCCATGTGTTGTCATAACAGAGGTAGAGACAAGAATAACTGTAATATATCAAGGATGATAGAGGTGAATTGTTGGCGCCGCAGCAGAGCAGGTGCTCAGCCAGACGATGTGCATAAGACTTAGCTGCCCACATGCTGGGGTGAGCTGTTGGTGTGGAGCAGATATTGGTGCAGTTGCAGGTAAGGTGTGGGAGCATAATAACAACACGTTCGTTGGTCAGACGTGTACGGCACCTTACTACTACTACATTTAGACTAGACAGCGTGCATAGCCCCAGGTCCTCCAAGTATGCATATAGTTTCTCTGCTGTCTCTCGCAGAATCTGAATGGCCAGACACCTTCAAGGAGGCAAAATTGCTATCCCTTTAGTGTTTTACAAAAGTAATCACTTTTGGTGGTAGTTTGGTGGTGTCCAGCTAATTCAGTTCCACGAGAACCTGCATCTTTGTACACGACTACGCGTATGAAGGACACATTGATGGATTCTTGTACTACTTTATCAATAAATATTACACGAAATTAGCCTCTTTCAAATCAGATCCTCTCCCCATATGGCGCCCCCTCGAGCTTAAACCCACCAGGCTGTAGCTTTTGAAATACACTAGCAGGGTCGTACTTCTTAGAGACAGCCTTGAGCTTAGCCAGCTTCTCCTTGCCATAACTCGGAATAACATTCTGGTACGGGCCGGCATAGTTCAGGTAAATGAAGTCGTGGTACTTGCGCCGTTTCTTTGCTTCTGCCTTTGCTGCACTCATGAAATTCTGGGCGGCTCTTTGGATCGTGGTGTCTTGAGAAGCGTCCTCCCAGACTAGATACAGGAGGGTGTGCATTAATGGTCCGTCGGCGGGAGAGAGACCGAGCGCATTACCGCCTTTCTTGCTCATTTGTTGCATGGCGGGCACAGTGAAGGCTTGAAAGGTCAGCGAGCCCTTATTGGCCATGCTGTAGAAGTCCTTTCGATGGCGTTCTTGGAGCCAGTTCATGAGGTCGCGATCCAGTTTGAAAGTAGATGCCCAGAATGCGTAGCGATGGCCGCTGGGCATCTGGTTGGTCAGCAGGAAGGTGTCATTTGCCAAAGTTCTGTTCATGGTGATGGTATTCATCGAAGGGATGCTAAGGTACTTCTTGAGGATAGCTGGGGGATTGACCTCGTTTACAGGTTCGAGGTACTCTAGTTGGATTTGTGCGGCCGCTTGGCCAGCTTGCAGAGCAAATGAAAGAATCTGAGCAGATTTAGGGTCTTTGTTGGCGTCTTCTGCCATCGAAGCAAAGGCATCGATAAGGAGCGGGTAAGTAGCCTCCAAGTGAACTCGGGTTCCGCCCCACATCAAGCCCTGGGGAATTGTCTCCAACTGAAATCGGGTGACAATACCGAAATTGTTCCCACCTCCACGAAGTGCCCAGTAAAGATCTGGGTAGATGGTCGAGGTGACGGTGATGATAGCGCCCGTCGCAGTGACGACTTCAAAAGAAGCAACGTTGTCGCAAGCATATCCATAGATACTGGATTGATGGCTGATACCCCCGCCGAGAACAAGACCAAGGCCTACGTCTGATGAGCGGCCACCCATCACGGCAAGGTTGTGTTGACCAAGCTTTTCATATACCGCTCCCCATCGATTTCCTGGTCCTATGAATGCGGTTTTTTGGTCGCTGGAGAGTGTAATTTCATTCATATCCTCCATAGTTACTGTGATACCATCTTGAATGATAGACGCACCAGGGAAGGCAGTGTGTCCACCGCCCTTTACAGCAAAGGGACATTGAGTAAGACGAGACATGAGTACCAAGATTGATACATCTTGCGCTATCGACGGCTTCAATACACAGGCTGGGTCCACTAAAGATGCTTGAGTAGACCAGTATCCACTGGTGAATGCATCGTACGCGGGTGATCCGCTGGTAAGAAGCTTGTTTCCAAAGATGGTTTTGAGCGCACCACACTTTGTCGAGAATCAGCAAACGCCCTTGAGGGATAGCATTATGACTTACAGCTGTCATGCATGCAGTTGAGACAGCACGTTTTTCACTCAGCGCAGCCAGGCCAGGAATAGCGGAGACATTGACACCGTTGGTAGCCAGAGCCTCTACAACGTTGAAGTTCGAGGACTCAAAAACGTCTTGTGCAGAAGCAATGGCAGAAAAAGCCCCAAACGAGGCGACTAAAGAGGCCTTCATACCGTGCGGCGCTGTGTCTTGCAATTAGCTTGGTAAAGAGAGTGCGTCTAAAGCAGGGAAGGTACCTCAAGTGACAGTTATGGCACTCAATGGTTACTTATAAGTGTTGATGAATGTCTTGGAGCGCAGCTGCGTTAAGAAATTGACATTTTGCTCTGCATTTATTGTCTGAAAATCAGGCGAAGGATCGCATCTAGCTGCAGGGCGCAATTCAACTGACCGCCGGCTACATTTGCAAGGGCTAGATAGTGTACAGGGTAACAAGGGTATATTTTCCCAACCAAGGATGATACTAACCCAGAGTGGCGACTCATTAAGCCGTCCTAAAGCAATAGCTGTATTGAATATCTGTGTCTCTTTTAAGACGTCATAATTCTTATTACTAGGTACGAGTAGAAAGTACATATCGTGGGTTGATAAGATGGTTTCAAACCTCGCCACAACATTATCCTTGGTTGGAAAAACGTACCCTAGTTACCCTGTACGCACACAAATAAAGCGCTGCAGCGACTGCTCTCAATCCACCACTCATGTGCAGCCTAGAATTCCTTACTCGCTGCTGTGCCACGTACTGTGCCGCCTTGGCTGCGAGATGTAGTGGCATGATAGGAAACTAACGGGTGCATTAGGATTTCGGAATTAAGCCCAGTAGGATCTAGATGCAGGGATGCGCAGTATTTACCCTCAGATTGCGCGTTGATTCGAGCTCAGATTCTACTTTTGCATCTGATGGAGCCCTTGATGTGAAAGAACGGCAGCGGCGTACAGAGTAGTGATTAACTACCCACCAATATACCAAATACTAGCTGGTTCGCAGGATATTAGGGATTATCGACTACGTACTTACGCCTCGTAATTCCCGTTTTTTCCAAGACCTATGCCGTCTGGAGAGGGCACTCTATGCCCTGCATGAGTCCTAACCAATATCATAGTCGGCAGAGCTTTCCAACCAATATCAAGGGAAAAAGTTGACCGTTGCGCGCACGCGAAGCGGACGTTAAATCCGTGCCGCCAACATGCATGCGCCGCTTGGACCCAGACGCCTTATCTTTTCGAGATTCTCCGCGAAGGGATTGCTCTATTTGAGCCCCAAGCCCGCTCTATCCTCGTGCGGGAAGTTCGTATCGCCAAGATGCGGCAAATTCTCCCTTGATGAAGATGGTACTGAGGAGCAACAGCAATCGGCGCAACAAATCTTTCGAGAAGCGATCTACCACCGGAAACTACATTGCTTTCCACAGCCTCGTGCATATTCATCAATGTCAACCAGGAGCCATCGGATAGCCTCTAATTTCTACAAACTTACTGAAGCGAGTGATCCTTCCAGCATGCCGTTGAGGTATACCCGATCTAACGTGTAGGATCTCCCAAGATGACCACTGATCTCAAATCACCCGTTTCACAAGGGCAACTCCAGGGTGTCAAACATCGATGCTCCCTGCAAATCTGCCTGACATGACGATATCCGATGTTGGGGGTCCACAGTCATACGCTCGGCACAGCAAATTGAGCACCATCCCCTTCACAACATCGACCTACTAGGTCTGCAAGGCTCGACAACTGTGATGATTCACGTCTACGCCGCAAAGCAAGGGATATTACCCACCCCATTACCTGGATCAAATCTGATAAACTGTGCCGGAAATATGGGAAGTACAACTACCACCAGCTTTTCGCCTTGTTATGGTGCTGCTTTGTTCCCCCCATCCACCTCTCCCCTTTTCTGACCTTTCCGTTGTAATCCTCTCGTTTCAGTCATCCGGCCAAACATGTCGACGCACACCAACGGTTTCGCTCAGGGTACAGTGCTCAAAGTCGCATACTCGATGCTCGGTCTCACAAGCTCCGTCGTCCTCGCCAGAATATGTCTTAATATTGCTAAGCCAAAACGGCTCACGGCGTCCGACTACTTTGTCTTTGGCGGCTTCGCTTTCTACGCTGTAAAGTGCGCGCTGTATATTGCTGTGTCGCCGTATATGCAGAGAGTGTATGCTGTTGTTAATGGAAAGATTGCACCGTACCCGGAGTTAGCGCGTGATGCGGTTGTTATGACGAAGATGGTGTTTGCTGCTTTCAATTTGTTCTGGGGGGTTTTTGTGGGCGATCAAGTGCTCGCTGTTGCTGCTTTATCGGAAACTGTTGGTGGGTTATCCAGATGGTATACTGCTGTGTGGTGGGGCATCGTTGGGGTTTGTATACTTGTAAGTAATTACCTCAGTGTTGTGTTAGCTGTCAACTCACATTGGTTGTAGACCTTCTTTGGAAACTACCACTTTTACTTCAAATCGTGTGGCACCCCATCTGGTTTTTGGACAGGAGGTTGTGTGAGTCTATCCGCCGTGGATTTTGAGAATGGCAACTAATGCTTTCATGCTACAGGGCGGGAAAGCTCGACATAATGCTTAACTGTTCAGTTTGTATTTTTCCCTTGTTGCGGATACATCTACGAATTTAATGAGTACGTATTGCTGCGATAATCGGATGTGGCATGCGTTGCTAACTTGCGGCTGTCACAGTCATGGCTCTTCCAATATGGCTCACGTGGAGCCTTCAGATGCCGCGTAGGAAGAAGATATCAACTCTATGCCTGTTCGCAACAGGTTTTTTCTGCATACTATTCGCCTGTCTCCGTGTCACTCAGGTAGCTGTGAACGCATCCAGACCTGAAGCCGTGGGCGAGCCACTTGACCCCACATGGCTTGCTATTTGGGGCATGGTGGAATGTTCAATCGGTAAGTTGAGTTCCTATTTACATGCGTTCCAACGCTCATGCCACCACAGCCGTCATCATTGGGTGTTGTCCCGCATTTGCAGTCTTAACAACTTCACCCCGTAACAAGACCTCCTATGACTCCCATGGCTATCGGAGACAAGTAGATAGAGATACAAATAAGAACCGCGGTAGCAGGTTAGAATTAGGAACCATTGAAAGTAGAGCGACATGTGATATAAGCAGGGCGGTCGGGATGAACACTATGGACTTACACTGGGTATGTGCCCAAAGCAGTCAAGAGGAACTGAGAGTCAAGCATGGTAGTAGTATTCTGGTCTCGACCACCGCTACGCAAGACTCTGCAGATAAGTCCGAGATGTGTTGAAATGAAAATATGTGCCCGATCTTCCATAGCGAGAACGAACCGTGTGAGAAACAGCATCTGTCTATTCGATTTTATCTTGGCTTCTTTTCTTTTGTAGCGAGTCAACGGATCATCTTTCATCTGTGTTGTCGAAGAACGCACGGGGAAGAAGTTGTTGTTACGCGCCATTAGTCTGTGCCTAACTTGAGCACAATGTCCTCCTAAATGAGCGTCAACTTTGAGAGTGAACATAGCTCAATGCATACCCCGCATACCCCGCATCTTGAAATGTATTCATGGGTTGGAAAACTTAATCACACGTCAAGTGTAGCCTCCCAGCGGATCACGATTGAACCGAGCCGTTGTCTGAGGACCAGGGGTGGCAGCCCGGTCAACCCGGCATGATCGTGAGTATGTCATACCCAATCATTAAGTCTTTGAATCATACATTCGACGTATTTGGAGTAGCACGGGAAGTACTAAGCGAAACACTATTCTGTAGTTGCAACATGGATGTTTCGTAGTGTAAGACGACATGATTGAGATATGGTTTGCAGGCTCGGTGTCACGTAACGGAATAAAAAACGGTTGAGGAAAGAAGGCACGCGTGATTATGTCTCACAGTAATAAGACCGCAGCCTTCAGGTAATGATGAAATGGTGATGGACCGTTTGGATATTCGATTCGCGTTTTCGCAAAGACACCCGATGTTGTCGCTCTTGATCAGCGACAATATTCCGATTTTACAACTTATGTTTTTCGCATAAAAATAATAGGATGGCATGCTAAGGCGGCAATGTTCGCCTCGACTGTGAAGTATGTACCACCGTACATTAGTACTGCATATTAGCATGCATGTAATTTGAGTGGACAAGAGAAAAGGGAACATGCTTCCCACCATGCAGCATGTCTTTACACCGCAGTCGCTGCTTTAGCCATGTGTATAGATACTACTAGCTTAACGGTCTCTGAGGGTAGAATTTAGCGGTGTAATAGCGGCGAGAAGGGACTTGGTGCTTCTTAGCAGCGTAAGCAAGACCCATGGTAACCCTACTTCGCTCTATGTGAATACGAATGAGCGACATGCTAATTTTGATGGCCGAGATTGGAGCGGAAAGGGACAAAAAGGAGGCAATTTGTTGTTGATAAGGGCGGCGCTCGCTGTGTTTCTCAAGTCGTCGCTGTTATTGTTCTGCGCGGCGGTCCGGAGCAGATGTCTGGTATTGTATGGGCTGCGAGGTATACAAAGGCCAATCAGCATCTTAGTAGTACTACTAGCTGGCGCGGCTTCGGAAGGGGTCTCCATGCCTGACTTGGTGGCTCTGCCAGTCGCATTGCTGACCGCAAACGATATTCCCCACCGTTAAAGCCTATAGTAAAAAACTCGAGAACCGCTATGTAGTGGATCGCGCTGGCACCAGAACGAGGCTGTCACAGGTTTTAGCTGTGGCGTCCTTTCAGTGTCCGAGTCAAGCTGCTGGTCTAGGGCTGAAAATCCCAGTCATTGGGCCAAAAGCTTGTCTCCCAGGGGAAAAGCATGGGACTGAGAATAGACTCGGCCTTTTATTTCTGGCGATATTCCCGAGGGCTGGGTCGCGGATGCTTGCACCAGATTTCGGGGGGAGATGTTTCAAAGGGACTGTCATGAATCAGACATAATGGTATTTGGCTGCAAAGCCGCATGGAGCCAATACAAACTTACTCCACCACCCTTCCTAGCAAATATTGAGGCGTTGCATGTCCGTGAAAGGCTCCTGTCTTGGGAAGGGTGCAGATGGGCGATAGACTGGAATGAGCCCAGTTGTATGCTGGGGGCAGGCCTGCCAGAGTGCGATCTACATAAGATGAGTACGGCTTGGCAATGCTGATGATTGGCTCAAGCGATATCGTCGGGAAGCTACAGTGCCCAAAACGGCACGATACGGGGCAGTTCATCGTCCTCGCATGTTTCGGCTCTCTGCAATCTCTTTTCTCGCCTGCCACCACCTGGCCCCAGGGGCTTCAACGACACCAAGCGTGCAGTGCAGCTGCACAGTACGCGGCGCCTGATGCAGGCCACTGTTCATGCCATCGCATTCAGTTCTTGGCAGCCCAAGCCAACATGGCGTGCAGCCTGACTTGTTTTGCCAAGCGAACCTCTTAACCTCTGACAAGCTCTGCTCCAAGCCCTGTAACGGCCGCTTGGATAGCCTCGGCGACTGTTGCCAATGTGCCCACAAGAGGTCGATGCTTTGATGGTGTTGGGTGCCGCACCACAAGCTGTGGAAGGGGAAGACGTCACCTTCTCCCCTGCATTCGACCTGGTACGAGAGCCTATAATGGACTAAGGCAATCACGCCGCCCCTGGAACTCGCGAAACAGCATTACTGCCCTCTGTGAAAGAACCGCGGAGGGACAATGTCGGTCGAATCTTGAACGTCAAGACGGGCAGTGGAGAACGCCCAGGTGTGAATCACTCATCGTTTCGAGGCCATGACGGTGACTAAACTTCCGAACGGCAGAAAAGTGCAAGATGAGCTTTCTTCGTAATATCATAGAGGTTAGACTGCGTTTCAAACCAAACAGGTCAATACACCACAGTCTATTTTTTACTCGCTATTGTGATAGCATTCTCGTTCCTGCATGGCCATCCAGCCCGTTTGACGCACAACCCATGGAATCTCCTCCCGGAGCGAAGCCGGTAGCGCGCATTTCATGCCTGCAAACCAGGGGTCGGCAGTACGGACGTGTACTTTTTCCGCCCTTACATGCATCTAGACAAACATTGGGTGGAGACGCTAGCCTCAGCGCGAGTCGATATTGGCATTGGCACCACACATCAATCGGAGTCGTCGATCATCTGCCATTCATAAACTAACGGTGTCTGCACCTAGAAATGTTTACTCTCGGTACCTTCTCCCGGATACCTTCTACCGGATACCTAATTCTTACCACACTTACTGTGGCCCACCTTCGTTTTTCATCTCCAGGTCTCTCAGTGTGTTGTCGTTGTCGACCACCACATTACGCTCGCTCCCACCCGTTTACAACTCCAATTTGATTATTACTTTTAATTCCATAATCAGGACCGTTCGCATTCTTTCAATATGCACTACTCTGCTGCTCTTGCGGCCGTTGTAGCCGTTGCCCCCATCGTTAGTGGTCATGGGACTGGCCTCCCTAGCATTGTTGGGTTGGATCCAAAGGACATCAAGGCTCGCGACTTGCTTTCTGGTATCGGAGCACGATTCACTGGCGTCAACGAGATCGCCAGTGCCAAGAACAAGGTCAAGACGCAAATCATCCGCCGCCAGGACGACCGCCAGTGTGGAGCTGACATTGGCAACTGCCCTGCTGGCCAGTGCTGCTCAGAAGCCGGGTGTAGGTTTTGTTGATGTCATACATCAAAACTTTTCATTAACGAATTCTAGACTGCGGAAACGATAGCGACTACTGTTTCTCTCCTGGTTGTGATTACAAGCATGGCCCGGCTTGCCCAGAGAACACGACACCAGCCGGCACCAGCACTGCCTCCATTGCCCGTACCAAGCCCGGAAATGTCGAGTTTGGTGGCAACGGTATCTACAGCTGTACCAAACCAGGAACCGTTGCTCTCACCTACGATGACGGCCCACAGAAGGTTTTCACTAGCCACATTCTTGATGTCATGGCTTCCTACAACGCCAAAGCTACCTTTTTCATTACCGGTAACAACATCGGCAAGGGCCAAATCGACATCACCCCTGAATTCACCCAAGTCATCAAGCGTATGGACACTGAAGGCCACCAGATCGCTTCGCACACCTGGACTCATTTGGATCTGAGCGCCATCTCCTCGCAGGATCGCTATGATCAGATGATTAAGAACGAGATGGCTCTGCGCAACATTGTTGGCAAAATCCCCACTTACATGCGTCCTCCCTACTCCAGCTGCACTGCCGAGTCTGGCTGCGAGAAAGATATGGCTGACCTTGGCTACCACGTCACCTACTTCGACTTGGATACTGTACGCACACTTTATAACGCTCTTTGGAAATCACAACTGACGTCTTCAGGATGACTACGAGCATGACGACCCTACTCTGATTCAGTACTCCAAGGACGTCTTCAAGGGTAACGTCACCTCGGGTAAAGCCGCCAGCACCCAATGGCTCGAGATTGGCCACGACATCCACGAGCAGACTGCCATGAACTTGACTGAGTACATGCTCTCTACCCTTACTCAGCTCGGCTACAAAGCCGTCACTGTCGGTGAATGCCTTGGCGACCCTGTCGAGAACTGGTACCGCAAGGCTGATGGCGCTAGCACCGGCGGTTCCACCTCTGGAGGCGCAAAGCCTACTTCTGCCAGCGCAAAGCCTACCTCTGCTGCCCCTGCTCCCACCGGAACCAAGGGGGTGTCCACTGATGCTACCTGCGGTGGTACCAAAGGATTGTAAGAAACTCCCGTATCTACACATTCTTTACACATTTCTAACTTTTCTCAGTACCTGCACAGGATCCGCTTTCGGCAAATGCTGCAGCTCTGCAGGTTGGTGCGGCAGCACCACCGACTACTGCGGCACTGGCTGCCAGACCGGCTTCGGTACTTGCAATAGCAATGCCGGCTCAACCACCTTGAGCACTGCTGCTACGCCCAAGCCCACCGCCGCCGCCGCTAAGGCTTCTACCGATGGAACTTGTGCTGGAACCTCAGGCTTCACGTGCATTGGTTCGACGTTTGGAAACTGCTGCTCGCAGTATGGATGGTGTGGAAGCACCACTGATCACTGCGGCACTGGATGCAAGACTGGCTTTGGAAAGTGCACTTGAGCTGGCAGTTGCCAACTCCGTGATCATCATAGCAGGAATATTTTCTTTTAAAGCATCTTGGGAAAAGGCTGTCTTAGGAGAGAATAGATGGGAGCAGACGTACAACTCTTTTTCTATATTAGCCTGAGAACAATATACAAACTCCGTTCAACGATGTCACGAGATGAAAAGAAGCTAGTTCGTAACTTCAATTTTTTTTTTCGAAACAATATTCACACAATAGTCCTCGTGACGCCTATGCTCAAGTATGTCACTTTTGCCTTGAAAATGAACATGTCAGATACAAGATGCTACTGTGATAATCGAATAGGGCTGGCATTTTGCTCGGCAAAAGTGTAACACACACCTCTGCATAAGAACACGAAATATGAAATACTATCATCCTTCTTTTTCCTTCAATCGAGATAGAAACTCCCGTCACCATTCCTTTTCCCCTCAGTGCGGAGAAACAAGCTTTTGCTCGGTTGCTTTTAGTCATTCTGCCTAGTGAAACCGCTACATTCCTTCTTCACACGCGGCATTGACATGCCGACAAAAAAGCATTCACTGAGCGGACTCGCTTAATTACACTTCTTTCCCTCGCAAGGTTAAACCTTGTCAACAAAGATAAGTAAGAATACACTAGTGGCGCATCATTACGCGTCCGCATGAAAGCAGCGAGGGGTTGAAATTTGTTTTGGCTCGCGAGCTACCTTTTGCTTTTTGGGTACGGATTACGCGTCGAGTTGGCGAGAGGTAGGCGTAGGTAAGGACTGATGGGGTCGTTCCAATGCAGGGGGTGGGGCTGGAGGGTGTTGATGGGTAGTGACGTACTGTGTGGCCCGGAGCTAATGTAGATGGACAAATGCTGGGTTCGATCCACTCACATAGCCCTTGGATTGGCACATAATGAAGTATCTTGGAACTGACAAAGGTGTGGATGAGATGTTGGGGTGCCAACACTGTAGCGGTTTTTCGTCTTCTTTCAATATCTCTGAGCGTACCTTATCCCATTGTTCTAACACAAGCTAGGTCTTTGTCCTAACAGCAATGACAACATTACTATTAAGAGAATCATTTTATCGTACCGACCTCTTGTTTCGAGAGACCTTACTTGAGCTTGGGTAGACATGTCACCCGACCATACTTACCTCTCAGGCACTTCCCAAAAGTGTTGATATACTACTGCTTGCATAGACACACGGGTTTGCTCTTGCTAATACATGTACTTGTTACAACTAAATAACTGTACAAATTACGTCTGCACTTTAGGTGTTCTGAATATTTGTGTATCATTTATCGCGCTCCCATATTGCCACACTTTGTTCAAGAAGATCCTTTTTTTGCATCTGTATGGGCAAGACGATCTGTAAGGAGTATTAATCGATTATTATACTCGAGCTATATGTTCTCAGGTTAGTCTTGAGAACACGTATGGCCCAAACTCTGATATATCAAAAACCAACCTCAGCATTAGCATTGGGCCATACCCAAGCCATTGTACGCATGTATACTTAAGACCCGTAAAATCCGTGTCGGATGCGAATGCAGGAGCAAAAAAACCATATCGATCATCGAGACTTGTGACCATTAAACAAGCACACTTAGACGCTCATTCGCGACAATTGCGTGCGAAAAAAAAATCATGATTACAATAGTTACGTACTCCATATCGCAGCATACTTTACAATCGTCGAGCTCAGTGCCCTTATGCTCGTAAGTGTCTTTGAAGAGCCTATCTCGACTAGGACCTAGGTCGACGTACTGGCGCTTTTGTTCCTTATTAAGCTTAAGACGCATTTGCTTCAGAACTTCGGCGATGTTCGTCTTACGTAGGCCAGCCTTCTGCGCAAAAGTTGTTGAACGCGGCCATCAGGTCACCTGGAACGCCGTTGGCGTGTCCGCGAAGTTCAGTCGCCCTTGGCCCTCCCACGCGCTCTTATCATACTGCAATACCCTGCCATGGTTGCCTCGAGGAGAACTGACCACCACGTCGCCAAGCACGATCTCTAAGACTGCACCAAGTGGCCTATAGCAAGGCATGCCGCCAGCGATGCCGACAAGGAGAAAGTACCTAATGTTGGGGAACCCAGCGCGCATCTTCTCAGCAAGGATTGCGGCACTAGTCAGTCCTATCCTTCGCTGCACGCCAATAACGACCTTGTGTTTTCCGATCTGGCCGCCTAGGTAGTATGTGTTCTGGTACTGGACCTCGTCTTGTGGATACTCTTCGTCCAGCACCAGTCTTGCAGCCTCTTTCTCTAACGGGAGAGGGCAGATCCATCCTATAGTAAACTGGTGATTCTTAGCCATTGCGGTAGACAGGTCTTTTTCGACTACTAATTGTGATAAAAGGCAATGCACACTAGTGAGTAGCAGAAGCCGTGAGGAGCGGAGGCAGCGCGCAGGTCCGAGCAATGACACTTAAAAGCAGCCGAACTGTGACGGGCTGGACAGCCCATCACAGTACAGATAGCGGCAGCTATCTTATGTATCAACTACGCAACAATATCAGCAGCTCTGATATCTTGTGCCAGCCTTTTTGGCGGGGTGGGCGCGTTGTAGTTGCGTGCGCAGTCCGATAGGACTCGACCCGTTGCACGAACAAGTATTCAAGCAGCAGCACTAGGCTACGTCTCAGCCTGGTTACTCCCGCCCAGCGTCTTCTCACATTAACTTCAATCAGAATCTTATTCTTCGCCTTCATCTCCCTAGTTAAGGGCTAGTCATATTGATTTATCTATATACAGAATCCGCTCTTATGGCGAAATGCGTTTATCGCGAAAGGCATCAGCTCTAGGCCTTAAGAGCCTGAGATGCTTAATCCACATACTCCACCAGAACCACAAAGCAAGCGTTGCAACAGTTAGCGGAATAGACAGTGCCCAATATATCAGAACTGACAGGACATAGCAGACGGTGATTGTCCTGCCTCTCTTCCAGGTTCAAACGAGAGGAAGTTAGTTCCGAAGATTGTCTGTCCAACGAGTTGTGTTAGCCGTACGCGAATATATAGTAGTTAGCAGAAAGGCATTGTTAAAATTACAGAAATAAAGGTGGTTGGCAAGAAAGTCATTGTGACCACAGCCATTGCCTTCATCGCCGACGCTTCTCTCTTCGCTTCTTCCCCTATCTGCAGCTGCACCTTGCTGTTCCTCTGTGCAGCAGCGTTGAAAGACTGATGTTACAAGCTTAGAGAGCCGCTATATAATGTCTATTGTAGAATAGACTTACTAGAGTGATCTCGTTTGAATTCGCGCGTTGTTCGCTTCAGACCGTTGGAGTAAACCTCATAGGAGGTCGAGCTGGAACTCAAAGAGACTGCCGACTTTGTCCCGGCGTCCGCGATTATTCTTACTGCAGGCGAGGTACTGTTGGCATGGAACCGCTCATGGTGATGCTGCATGGCCTCGGGGGACCGTATAGCGACGCTAAGTCTCGCTAACGTGCACCCCGTGTCTGGCAATCTCATGCAAAAGGAAGTAATCAGTCTCTATTGACCTTTTCTACTGCTAGTGAGCGCCATCGATATTTGTGATGGTTAGAGATGTGTGGTGTGAACATCTTTTTTGGTTGAAGCTTGTCATCTGTTTGCTTTACCATGAAGTGCGTCCAATACGCTAGGTCTAGATGAGCGACATCCCGATATTGTCCTGAATTTTGCTAGCGCTACTGTACATACTGTAGAACTCCACTTCCTCATTCTTGTCTAGCCAGACATCATGCCCGCAAAAGCCGCTTGACTGGAAACATATCCTATCAAAGAAGAAGGAAGTGATCTTTAGCTTACTTCTAAGGCCTTCCTAAGGTTTTGATGCCACGCTTAAGAACGCTTTAGCAGACGCGAAACTATTTAATGTTAAATCGTAAGCAAAAGCTGCTCGATTCGCAACTTACACAACTTGAACGTGCGCAGCGTGTACATCCTACAGCGAAGTTAGTCACTTGTTTGTATTCCTTGCTTCACTTGCCTGTAGCAGTTCTTCCCATCTTATCCCACGAGACTAGCACGAATGGGATGCATTGAGGTCCGGCCGTTAAAGTTAATATTCGTTCTATTGTTCATTGCGCAGGATGCTTGCCTAACTAGATGACTTTTTCCATGTCCATAGCATTGCAAAGATTCCCTTTGTGTAACTAGTGGCGCGATCGCAGGCTATGGGACACGCTGTGAATGCGACGAGAGACGGTGGAGCAGGCACATAAGCAACCAAGCCCATGCGTGTACTTGGCCTCAGCCGTAGATCCCGCGAGTGACTGCTCGAGCTGCAGGCTGCAGGCTGCATAGCCGCCAGGCTGAGGCCGAGGAGATGCTGCGCCGCAGACCATTATCGCAGACTATTATCGCAGACTATCATCGCAGACCATCACCGCACTCTGTCACTGTAGACACACCGCCGACGGTGCATGCTCTTCTACAGCGATGTTATGACCTCTACAATATCTAACATAGCGTTCGGTAATGCATACAAGAGCGTCCAAGCTAATGACATCAACGGCTCTGTCCACATTGGTATGTCGCGGGACCGTCCGAGGGCCGTCAAGCTGTCTAGTAGATGCGGGACGCTAAGTAGACACGTCAAACAGGACTTGAGAACACTCTCGATCGCCTCCTATGCGCCTCCTATGCGCCTCCTATGCGCCCTTCAACTCGTACGCTAAGCAGCATGAGCCCGCATGCCTCCCTGACACGCGCGTTGACCTCCTACGCGAGATATACAGCTGGGCGGACGGGCAAGACGAGCGGTGCATCTTCTAGCTAAGCAGCCTGGCGGGCACAGGCAAGTCGACGATCGCGCGGACGGTGGCGCGCAGCTACTACGACAAGCAGCGTCTGGCGGCCAGCTTCTTCTTCTCGCGCGGCGGCGGCGACGTAGGCCACGCAGGTAGGTTTGTAACAAGCCTCGCGGTGCAGCTTGCGCGCAACGTGCCAGTATTAAAACGGTGCATTAGCGACGCAGTTGCAGAGCGCGACAACATTGCTAGCCAGTCTCTACGCGACCAGTGGCATCACCTTGTCCTTGGGCCATTGTCGAAGCTTGGCGACAGTGACTGTCCAGCCTCGCTCGTTCTAGTTGTGGACGCGCTTGATGAGTGCGATAGCAACGACAATATCCGCATTATTGTGCAGCTGCTGGCTGAGGTGCAGTCGTCATTGGCAGACGCCCGGCTGCGGGTGTTGCTGACAAGCAGGCCAGAAGTGCCGATCCGGCACGGGTTTAAGACGATAGCGGACTCGGAGCACAAGGACGTCATCCTGCACAACATCTCGCCGTCAATCGTTGACCACGACATAGGGCTCTTTCTTGAGTACCACCTCAGGATCATCGCAAGAGAATGTTATCAGGCGGACGACTGGCCAGGTGTAGAGACTATTGGACAGTTAGTGCAGAGTGCATGCGGTCTTTTTATCTGGGCTGCCACTGCATGTCGCTTCATCCGAGAAGGTGGACAATTCGTTACTTAACGACTGCGTGTTGTTCTTAAGGAAAGCTCCTCTATAGACAGTTGCTCGGCAAACAACAGCTCATCTAGCGACTCTGGCACAGACGAGCACTTCGAGATTCTGCCCGAACAGCGATTAGACAGCATATACCTTACAGTGCTTAGGAGCCCTGTTCGCAAATACAGGAAACAGGAAAGGAAGAGATGGTACACGAAAATTAGAGAGACACTTGGGGCGATTGTGCTTCTACAATCGCCGCTTTCTACTTCTTCACTAGCTCAGCTACTACGTGTTCCTATAGAGGATGTGCATCGAACACTACATGAGCTACACTCGATTGTGGATGTCCCACAAGACCCAAACTGGCCAGTGCGATTGCATCACCCTTCGTTCCGCGACTTTCTACTCAATAGGAAGAGATGCAACGACGATAATTTCTGGGTAGAGAAGACCGGTACGCACGAGAGGCTGTGATCTCGCTGCCTGGAGCTCATGTCTATGCCTGGTGGCCTTCGACAGGATATGTGCAATCTCGCAGATCCTGGAGTTTTACAGAGAGAGGTCGACGAAGAGACTATTAATCGCAACCTGCTACCTAAGCTGCAGTACGCGTGCCGCTACTGGGTCGACCATCTCGAGCGCAGTGGACGCAGTGTCGAAAACGGAGACACTACGCACTGCTTCCTTGAGAAACACCTTCTTCACTGGCTTGAGGCTATGAGCCTGTTCAATGAAACAAGTCTATGCGTGCGACTATTAGCAAGGCTACAGGCGCTAGCAACGGTAGAGCATTCGTATCCAAGTGATTATCGTGTTTAATGCTGACCTATATGTAGCCGTCTAATAGTATCGTTGCTAAGTTCCTCCACGATGCCGTCCGATTTGTGCTCCGATTCGTACCAATACTGGCTAAGGCCCCCCTCCAGATATATTCTTCAGCCCTTCTCTTTTCGCCCGAGTCAAGCCTTGTGCGAAAGGTGTTTATTGAGCAGGTACCAAAGGCAGTGAGAGTGGTTTCTGGGAGAGATGCAGAGTGGGATGCATGCCAGAATGTGCTGGAGGGTCATTCACAACAGGTCAGCGCGGTAGTGTTCTCGCCAGACGGGCAGCTGGTCGCCTCAGCATCCGGCGACAGCACAGTGCGGGTGTGGGAGACAGCGACGGGCCACTGTCGCACTGTGCTAGGAGATAAGCCTTCACCAATCTTTCACATCGCATTCTCGCTAGATGGCCGGACTCTCCATACTAACAGAGAGGATATCCCCCTACCGTTTGATCTTATCGCTGTTGCATCAGCCCTTCCAGCCCAAGAATTGCCATATGCTACCGTAGATAGCGAATGGGTATTGCATCAAACGCAGCGGTTTCTATGGCTTCCTCCTCAGTACCAGAACTGCGTCACGGCAGTGTATAGACACACAGTGTGTCTAGGGTGCTATTCAGGGCGTGTAGCGTTTCTTAGCTTCTAGTAGCTAGAACGTCGTTGTTCTGTTACAAGTTGATAGACGTTCTATCTCTACTAACTACTCTAAGCTAATTCTGACGCTGCTGCAGGACTATATATAAGCCTCTACTTGTACCACTCTCTCCTCCTAAGACAGGCATACGTTGAGTCTAGTGCGGCGTTTGAGCATGTGTTCGAGCACAAGCAAGTCATGCTTAGCCTTGGTCGCTAGGCAGGTGGCTCCATTGAAATGGCGCTCGCGTGACAAAGGTTCAGTATCAAGACGGGTAGAATACTGCTAAGCCACTTACGGCATTTCTATACGGCCTGCAAGTAGCGCGCCTTAGTTGTTAATCCTGCTCTCTAGAGCAATAGACTTGCGCAACAGCACCACAACATAGGATGCTGTAGTATCTTGCTCGGGACACACTCTCTATGTATCTTTGTATAGCTTGACAGACTCTTGGGAACATATGTTAAGCCTTTGGCGCGTTCGAGGCTGTCCAAGGCGGGGCTGCCGCGTATGCTGGCAGCGAGTTGTAGTATTGCTAGTCAAGCAGGAACTTGTAGGCGACGAGATAAAGTGTAGAAAAGGCTTTGAGGTTAAGGAATCTATCCCGAGACTCACTAGACCTCTGGGCTGGAGTTGACTTTGTTGTGGTGGGAGCATCACCGGCATGCCGCCACGCAGGGTTTTTGTAGAACAAGAAAGGAAATTGTATTATCACTATCTAAAATGAATGTGAGCGGACACTCGTTTACACAGTACAGAGGAAGAGAAGGCCGTTTGTATAGTGAATTGCGCAATAAAGAATAAGTCACGTGATGGGACTCGCAATACAATAGTTTTCCGCCACACGTGGGGGGATAATAGATGGGTACATATTTTGGTAGGAGCTTGGCAGAGCGACCGACTCGCCCGTGGGATACGTTCCCAATTCAAGCAAAAAAAAGATCAGATGCCTTCCGCCAGAATTGAACTGACGACCTCGTCATTACTAGTGACGCGCTCTACCACTGAGCTAGGAAGGCTTCGATGAAATAATTTGTTTCAAACATGTTTATATACCGCAATACATAGAGTATGCACTCCCGTGAAAATGAGGCAGCTAAGCTTGTAGGGAAGGTCCCTCGGCGGGCTGTAACTTTAGTAGTAGTATTTACTTTACCTTGGGTAATGGGCTTGTAGTATACATTTTTGGAAGAATGGGAATATACCATCACAACTTGGAGAAGACGCAGACTGTTCGTGGGCGTGTAGTGCGAAGCTGAAGTTGTTTCTTGTGGAAACGAATGCGTCATGTGTCGCGCCTTGATTCTGTCATGCTGGTTGGAACAAACAGGGAGCCTCCTGTTTGGAGCTGCCCCCCCTTACGTTACGGCCACGCCGTCACGCCGCTACGCCGCTACAGCCACGGTGGCTGGCCAACTGGCTGTGTTTGCAATCTCAACACGTCGTTTGCGGAGAAGGGCGCTGAAAGGAGGGCGCTATCTCTTTCTGGGAGATGTTTCAATGCGCTGAGCTGAGATTCACCAACTGCCCCACGGCTGCGTCTCGGTTTCGTTGCGTCCCCACCACGTCCATGGTCGAGCAGCCAAGCGCATCGACTTGTCCTGGTCAGGAAACACGCTGTACAATAGACCTCGCACGAGGTGCAGCTCCACGAATATGTGGAGATGTGAATCCGGGGCCGGGTGACCATTCGGGCGTTAGATCATTCACATGCCACCGCAATTAGCCCGCCAAGACACCAAATTAAGAATCCGGACAATTGAGCCTCTCCCGCTGATCGCTGACCTTTCCTCCAACACTTTTTTCAAACGCGATTTTCCCCTGCACCGCGACACACCACCACTATACAACACCTGCCAGGATCGCAAACCTGGCCTCGACTTTCACCGTTCCCAGTATTCGAACACGACCATCTATGGGCTCTGCTTCTCCCGCCGCGACTGCCTCTCAACTTACTGCCCAGCTTACCGTAGTTGGCTCCTTCTTTCCATATAACGCGCTGAGCTCGGGTCTAAATAAGACGGACGCTTCTTTCGCGTCCCTTGTCCGACAAGTAGGGGTGGGCGTTCCGCCGTGAACCTCTGCGGCGGGCATAGATTTTGGGCAGCCCAAGTCCGGAGTTGGATGTGCGCGATCTCCTACCAAACTGAGGAGACGCACAAGGCTGACTGAAATGTGCAGAACCTAAGCGTACTCTAGAACGCAAATATCTCTAAATTGTTTTACCCCTCATTACCGTCATCATGGTTTTCGCATTCGATCATGACGATGCGCAGCTCACGGGCAAGATCCCAAACAACTCCGAGCCTGCCATGCCAAAAGATGACATGTTTGCCCTGGAGGATATGGAAATGAGTCCTTCAAGAGTACCCCTCCATGTTGGGACCCCGCCGATCAACATCGTCAGCCCTATGCCAAAGCACAGCGCACAGCCCAACCCTGAGGGCAAGCAGCTAGGACCAGACAAGTTGGACTTTGAGGCGGTTATGAAGAAGGCCCAGAAAAACAAGAGGAAGAAGAAGAAGGGTCCAAATGCAGGTCTGCAGGCTACAAACGTGACCCGTGGCTTTCACACTCCCGTCACATCGGGTGGAGAAGAGTCGGACTATTCTATTACCAGCACGCCGCGGTTGGGGCCCGTCCGTTCTGGACTCCCTAGCGTCACTAGCAGTCCCGCGCTGCGACCACAGTCTACCATGGGAGGCATCAGCAGCCTCAAGGCCCAATTGGAGGCCTTGAACTTGACCTCCAGAAGCGATTCCCCCATGAAGGACTTTTCCAACAAAGGTGTCGCCATGAGCCGGGTCACGTCGCACATGTCTAGCAACACCAGTATGTCTGGTCGAGAGAGTGATAGCGACCGCACGGAAATGGAGAGCTACGAAATTGATCTGAACGCTGAGGACTTCAGCGCCGATACACTATCTAAGACATCGACTATGCTGAACAATGGGATGGCGCGCAAGATGACTGCCGAGGACTTTGAGCCTTTGATGTGCCTTGGAAAAGGTAGCTACGGTACTGTGCTGCTTGTCAGGCAGCGTGAAACTGGACGTCTGTTTGCGCAGAAGCAGTTTAAGAAGGCATCCATCACCGTCCACAAGAAGCTTATCGAGCAGACCAAGACGGAGCGCAATGTCTTGGAGAGTGTGAACCGCTATCCATTCATTGTCAACTTCTACTATGCATTCCAGGATCAGGAGAAGCTGTACCTGATCCTCGAATATGCACAAGGCGGCGAGCTGTTCCATCACCTTGCCGCTGAGCGCATGTTTTCCGAGGACGTTGCAGCCTTCTACATGGCTGAAATGGTACTTGCCCTCGACCATCTGCACCGTACCGTCGGCGTCATCTACCGCGATCTGAAGCCCGAGAACTGTCTCTTGGACTCCGAAGGCCACCTTCTCCTCACCGATTTCGGTCTTAGCAAAGTCACTCTCGACGAAGACAACCCTTGCCGCTCCTTCCTCGGTACCGTAGAATACATGGCCCCGGAAGTCGTTCAAGGCCTCGAGTACGGCGCAGCAGTAGATTGGTGGTCCCTCGGCGCCCTCGGTTTCGACCTCCTAACCGGCTCACCCCCTTTTACGGGCAACAACAACGCTAAGATCCAGGAAAAAATCGTAAAGCAAAAGCTCTCGCTTCCCTATTACCTCAGCGCGGATGCCAAAGATCTCCTCACCCGCCTCCTGCGCAAAGACCCCAAGAAGCGCCTCGGCTTCAACATGTCCAAGGATCTCCAGACAATCAAGAAACATCGCTTCTTCCGCAAGATTGACTGGAAGAAGCTCGAGGCTAGGGAGTTGGAGCCGCCGATTCAGCCATTGATTACTGACCCGGAGTTGGCAGAGAACTTTGCACAGGACTTTACGGATTTGCCGCTTAGTCCCGTGTTGACCAAGAAGTTTGATGATTCACTGTTTGAGAGTCAGAACAACAATCCGTTTGGCGGATTTAGCTTTGTGGCGAGTCAGAGTCTGTTAGATGGCGGGGAGTGGGGATACTAGGCAAGAGTTGTTACGCGTAGGGCGAGCGTTTGTGTTTGTATTGTTTGATTGTGTTTTAGTAACGTTTGGATTCAAGTGACTTTTATTGGTTTTATTTTTATTTTTCAAGGGCATGTAATAGATGTTGTTGTTCAATGGATCTCAATAAGCAAAGTGAATTCTGGATATACTATATTGTTTTGTTGCTTCATAACTGCCCAGACCAGTTCATCCCAAACTCCGCGCTGGTGTCATCGGTATCATGCGCAAGCATTCATGAATACTATAAACCATGTATGTATCGTCAAGAAAGAAAGGAACCACGTGTGTCTTTCAAAGAACTCGTCTATGAGGTGGGGGCAGCAGTGGTGACAGTTTCCTTAGGCTTCTCGCTGCCCTCTGCGGTGGTGGTAGTGGCAGCAGTCTCCTCAGTCTTCTGCTTCTTAAGGTCCGCCAAGTGCCTTGCCTCGTTGTGCACATCCATGACAGTCTTGTTGCCTTGCTCATAGAAAGCACGGAGCTTCTGACCGGTAGGGGTTGAGGCGGCCTTGTCGAAGTAGCTGGTCAAGGTGTTGAAGGCAGCGTAGCCCTTGTTTGTGACACCGAGCTTCTGGTCCACGACCTGAGCCTTTTGTGTAGCCTGGGTCTTCTTGTCGACATTGTTGATGAAGTTCATGAACTTTGTGCTGTAGCCATTCTGCTTGTCTGCGGCCAGAGCACGCTCAATGGCCTTATCTGAGATGGCATAGCCGTGGGCGAGGTACTCGGCAACGATGCGTGCGCGGGGTTTCTGCTCCTGCTCGATATGGTGGTCTCCATCCTTGGCCTCTTCGGCCGAGGCGGACTTGTCTCCGGCAAGCTCGTCGATGCTCTTAGCAGCAGTGACGTGCACAGAGTTGGGTCCAAGCTGAGTGTTGTCGAGGAGAAGGGCGGTCTTTGCGGCGGCGGCCTTCTCAAAGGTGACGGAGGCGGACTGGGCATCGTCGCCGGTAGGCTTTACACTGATGGATTGAATCTTTCCGCAGAAGCTAAAGAAGCTCTTGATCTCCTCCTCGCTCGTCTTCATGGAAATGTTCTCGACGTTGACGGTGGCAGCCATGGTGAGGGATGTGTGTTGTAGTTTGAAAGGTGTTAGGTTGTAGTGGATTGCAAGTACGTAGAAACAAGTACGGGAATGTAGAGTGTATGGCAGGAGACACGTATGGCCAGGGGTATTTGTAGCAGTGATGAGGGGTGCGGAAACCAGCTCAGAGAGGGGCGCAGCCTGACGACGCAAGGGTGCGATGACGCAGGTGGGGCGGTGCTAGTGGCGTATAGACGGCGCACCACGAGCAAGAGTGCGAGCGCGAACATTCACGAAACGCCACCTTATCTACATTGTCTTTCATGTGAAACTGCACTGCCACACATTTAATTGCCTAGGGAACAGAGGTGTAAGTAGTACTGCATAGTAAGCCAAGGCCAGACTATAATGGAATATGATCATCTTTTACGCTGAAGACGCTTATATTTGCCCGGGTTTATTGATACCGAGTGGGTAAGCACAGAAACACCGGGGCCAAAGTACGGCACTTGAAGAATTATGATCCTTAATCATGTAGATCTACTCCTTAGATTAAGTAGAAGTCTCAGAGGTTACAAGCAGGGGCGTACTACACACGTGGGTTAATCAGGATGGAATAACCCACCACGAAGCTTCATCGCTCCACCAAACCCCGGCTTAAGCTAACGTCATAGCTCCGTAGGCCCGTAGCACTTTTGCGTGAGCACTACCCGTGAGCTTTAGGCTCTGAGGAATCTTTCTTTTCCACCCAGTTGATACCAACAATGGCTTCCAAGCTAATTACCCAGTCTCCGCGGGCAGCGCAATCGTGCATCCTCCGCGCGCAAAATCTTGCGCCAATTGTATTGCGGCTCCCACAACGTCGTTACATCTCCGCCTATGGCTACGAACAAGCAAAAGCCCTCACCTTCTCCGAATATGGAGAGCCTCCTACCGTGCTCTCTCTCCACAGCCATTCCATCTCGCCGCCTCATAGCAATCTTATGACCCTAAGATTTCTCGCATCGCCCATTAACCCCGCCGATATCAACCAGATCCAAGGTGTCTACCCGTCGAAGCCCAAATTCACAACCGACCTAAGTACCCCAAAGCCAATCGCCGTTGCCGGAAATGAGGGTGTTGCTGAAATCATTGCACTGGGCGAAGGTGTGAAGAAAGAAGGCTTCAAAAAGGGCGACTGGGTATTTATGAAAGGACCTGGCTTCGGAACATGGCGCACTCATGCAAGCGCCACAACCAACGACGTAGTAAAGCTCGATGAGCAGATGCGCGAAGGAATCACCGCAATCCAGGCTGGCACTGTATCTATCAACCCATGTACGGCTTACCGGATGCTCCGCGACTTCACCACTCTCTCGGAAGGCGACTGGTTCATACAAAACGGGGCAAACTCTGGCGTTGGGCGCGCCGCGATCCAGCTAGGCAAGAAGTGGGGCTACAAGAGCATCAACGTGATCCGTAGTCGCGACGACAAGAGCAAAGAGGACGCTATGAAGAAGGAACTGCAAGACCTCGGCGCAGACATTGTCATTACAGATGCAGAATTGCAATCGCAAAGCATCAAGGACCAGGCCAAAGAATGGACAAACGGGGGTCGTGCACCCATTCGACTGGCGCTCAACTGTGTGAACGGCAAGGCAGCAACAGCAATGGCCAAGCTCCTTTCTTCATCCGCACACTTTGTCACATATGGCGCCATGTCCAAGCAGCCACTGAATATTCCTGCATCGATGCTTATCTTCAAAGACATTCATTTCCATGGATTCTGGGTGAGTAGATGGGCAGAGCAGCATCCAGAGGAGAAGCAAAAGACTGTTGCCGATGTGTTGGACATGACGCGAAAGGGCGAATTCAAAGACATACCTGTTGACGAGATCAAATGGGAGTGGGAGACTAAAGGAGAGGAGCTAATCGCCAAGGTCAAGGATACACTAGAAGGGTATAGGAGCGGCAAAGGAATTTTCGTCTTTGGTAAGACATAGACTGTATAGTCCTTGCATATAGAAATTAAGTATGTTATCTTCTGCCTAGTTTTCTCTACTGCAAAAATACTCTCGATCCATTATTCGGTAGCGGCGCTCTGAACAGCACAAACGGTCTCTCTCTGCGATCCGTCCCTGGGTAAAATGACGAGCTAAACGCAAGCTGGTTATCCGTGAAATATAGATACCCATCGCTTCCCACCGACACTGCATTCAAGTAAGCACACTGAAGAAAAGGAAGATAGAAAGGAAGAGAAAAGAACTCACTAGTATCCACCCAACTAATCCTCGGATCCCTCACAAACAGCGTCACCGATGCATTCTCAGGATTATAAAACCCAATCTCATTCTGCTCCATATTCCCCGCATACACAAACCCATTCGTATCCGTCTCAAACCCATCACTAACCCCCCTATCCCCCTTCCTCTGCACCGCAGCCTGCGCCTTCAACTCCGCACTGTCACTCCTCTCCCGCAGACGCTCCGTAGGAACACTATACAGCGTCCTCCCACCCACAGGCCCAAAATACAAATCCTCGCCGGATGCTGATAAGGCAATGCCGTCGCTTCCCAAGGGGACGGTAGTAAGAGGTTGACCGGGACCAAGGATGTAGTAGAGCGGCTGACCCCAGACAAACGGTACAAAACCACGCTCAGCACGCACCTCTGCGATACCATCGAGGCGGCGCCAGGAGCTTCCGGATCCGAGGTCGACGACGACGATGCCGTTGCGGCCTTCACTGGAGGAATCGGTAATGTAGGCTGTGCCTTTTCCGGTTGTGGCGCTGAGACTGGGTCGTAGGTCGAGGCGGATGTCGTTGAGGTAGGAGGTTGGGTATGCGACGGTGGGGGGGAAGATGATGGTTTGGACTACGGTGTTGCTGGAGATGTCGACAGCGACGAGTTTGGGGCCGCCTGGGGAGGCGGGGACGAGGACGCCGTCGGGGGTGAGGGCACGGCCTGTGTCGAGGATCCAGAGGCGGTCTTGGGCGTCGAGCACGACGCTTTGGACGCCGATGAGGTAGTTGGGGTAGTTTGCGCCGACGGGTGGGGAGACGGTGTAGTTGATTGCTCCTTCTGGTGGGTTGTTGATCTCTACGCTTGGGTAGGGGATTTCAGTTCCATTGGCTAGGATTTCTGCTACGGCGTGCTTGTTGTTGCTGCCCGTGTTGGTGTTGTTGGGGTCGAGGCCGGAAGGGTAGTTCGAGAATTTACGGCCAGTTTTGGAGACGGTGATACCTAGAGGGGTGTCAAGTTTGAGATCGATTCGATGGGTGAGATATCAGGCAAAAAGTACCAGTTGGCCATTGATCATTGTAGAGGTGCACGATTTCGAGTGGTGGGCCGGCGACGCCAGGATCAGAGCGGATTCGCTGCGCGCTCGACAGTACAGGGAGCAAAGTGCTCAATGTTGCTACAATTGAACTCGCCAACATCTTGGGGCTAAGCGTTTGTATGGACACATAGCTGCATGGTGTCTGTCATCGCCAATTTATACAACTACATCGAGCACGCGTAAACTGCGAAAATGACCTCAGATGGTACGACTAGGCAGCACAATAGTCTCAACGTCATGTACGTGTCAGGCACTTGGAAAAGAACAAGGGTAACGGTCGCTCTAGCTCTGCATTTGAGGTTGTATCCAAGAGCAGCTACCTAAGTACGGTTTAGATTTCACAACAGTTCACCCCGCTTTTGTGATGCAATGTGACATTGGCGGCGCGGTGCGGACGGAACTAGACCAGGGTACCTATTCTTGGACGAAGGGCAGGAATGCTCGTGTTTCTGATGTCGTAGGGATTTGTATAATCTTACAATGGACAATGACTATTCTTTATTTTTAAATCGGATGGAATGTAATCTCGGATGACGTAGCAGATGGCGGGACGCTGGAACTCTGCTTGCAGCTGTTGTTTGGTCCAGATCTTCATCCAACCCAACTCTTGACAATCTCTTTCAAAGAGGTGCTGTCATCTGTCCCAACCCAGGTGTGCGATTGTTCCGAATCCTCAGATTCCTCTGGTGCATCTGCAGCAAACTTTGCAACCTTGAGCTCTCCGTCATTGAGTTCAATTCTAATTTCCTTTGACGATGTAACACCTTTCTTCGTATCCTTGGTCCGAATCGAAAGCCGCGCGTCCTGGCCTCTGGTCTGCGCGCGTGAAGAGTAGTCGTTCTTGAGTAATCGATGGGCAACATGGAGCGAAAGGATCCAATCCAGATACGACTTGAGTTCCTCGACAGTAGCAAACTTCTGCTGCTGGAACAATCCAAGATCGGAGCTTAGCGTAGACGGAAGACTTAGACGGTGTTCAGTGCCGAAAGTGGGTTGGCCAATTATGGTGCGTGTAATGATACTCAAAGTCTCCGAATGTGCGCCATTTGAAGTAGGGAGGGTCAAAGTAGCAGTTCCACCAAACGGCTTCATGAAAATTTCAAAGAGCCGATCAGTAGCTGATATACCTTTCTTGGATGATGCTTCTAAGCTTCCAACAAGAGTTGCCCAGGAATTCTCACGCGTCGTTTCCAAGGTCACGTCTAGACCGGCGCTGCGGAGAGTCCTCGCGACGGATCCAAGATAGGCGTGAAGCGAATCCACGCCCTCAATGTGGTAAAAGACAGCAAGGAGGGTACGGAGCAATGGGGGTGGTTGTTTTTCATGTGGTTTTCCCGTTAATGGAGGTGGGAGCTGTGATCTCCGATAGAGACGCATGCTATGCTCGTGAGCCAGCAAAAGGCGGAGTGATTCGACAATATTCTTAGCCAGCCAGTCGTACTCGTGAGATTGGCTGCTCGGTATAGGATCGCCTCGGGATACGCAATCGATGAGCAGCTTGCGGTTTTGCGACAGGCTGCCCATTTGAGGTGCATCAACATAAATGACAGAGTCCCGGAATTCAACTCCGTATGCTAACAACTGTCGTGTCTCCAAACTCATCTCGTAATATAGCTCTTCTTCAAACAAAGAATCTCGTGCCAACTGAATGGACTTTTCCAGTGACTGATTGGCGAGCTCGGTGTCAATTGAAATTTGAGATGTTCCAGTGATTTTTCCATCGACGCTGATTCGAACGCGGAGTATCTTTGGCTTTAGTGCAAGAGCTGGATCTAGAATAATGCTGCCATCCTTGTCCATTTGCAGAGGGGCGAAACCACGGGCTTTAAAGTGATCACTCGCTAAAGGTTCTGTCAGTTCTGGTACATCTCCATTCAACGGGCGGACCCTACCTTCTGGAAGTCCATAGCGCACTGCAAAAGGCGCGTGACGTACGTTTTGACGCAGACGCTGAATGGGCCAGCCTTTGTCCGAGACTGAGACAATCTGATGCCAGTACTTTGTCTCACGTCGAATTTCCTTCTCCAAGTGTTTTGCTGCCTTGAGGATCTCATCTACTGACGAGTCGAGCGCGTCCATACGTGCGCCTTGTGCCACAACCTCTTGTCGAGCCTCGACATCCTGCAACCTCTGCTGCTCTTCGGGCTTGCGGATGCGGTGTTCGTGATTCTCCCGGCTCATGCCAAAAGATCCGAGAGGAATGCCCTGGTTCAGACCCTGCTCGCGAAAGGTTGGGCTGAAGAAGTTGAGGCTGCGCTTGTTCGAGTCTTGCGACAGGACGAGGGAGACGAGGTCGAGCGCATTGGTAGCAGCAAACTTGGCCCACCTGTTTCTCGTCAGACGTCGCGTCGTCAGTGTGGATATGCGGGCGATACGTACTCCAAGTGGCTGTACATTTCCTGGCTTGCTTTGAACACCTTTTCTGCTTGCTCTTGGCGGGACGGCGCATTGGTTTCCTTGTCCTTATCCTCCTGCTTGGTTGCATCGTCGGCATCGTCGGGCACGTGTTTTCCTGCGTCAATGTCTTGCTGCAGCGACTGTTCGGTGATGTTGCGCAAATGGCCCCGTTCGCTTGCCAGCTGCTCAATCTTGATCAACAGGTCGTTCTGGGTCAGCTCTTCTTTGTCGGTAGCTGGCCATGGCCGCAGTGTGACATTGTTTAGTGAATCCATGGCGACGACAAGGCTAGCAGCGGCAGAGAGGATTGTAGAAGGTGAGTTGCAGTGGTTTGGTCCGGCGCGGTGGGCCCTTGCATAAAGGTCGGGGCTCTCAGTAGCGGCCGCTGATAGATCCCCCGCTTATCGATTGCCGGCTTGCGTTGCACGTGGAGCCACGGGTTCCTGATGCTGCATCCATTGTTTGATGCGGAGAGGCGAGTGATGGCCGAACCAGTGATAGCAGTCATATAGCTAAGTACAGCCTCTTGTCGTAGTGCATAGAGTAGTTTTGTGCGGGGATATCAAAGGTCACCTGTGCATGGTCCCTTCCCTCTCCAGCCACTAGCGGCGGACTCCGATAAGCTTGGACATACAGCCTCAACCATAGTGACAGCTCATACGTTGTTGCTTCTTCTTCTCCCATCTTCCTCTCTTTTCCTCCCCTCTCACAAATTGAATTGCTGCCAAAATGACGACAAGATATCGTGTAGAATGTAAGTGCTGACGCCTTTTGCCGCTATGGCTACTTGTACAAGCAACTAGTATGCTGACATGATGCTCTCTGTCTTGTAGATGCTCTTAAGGTGTGTGTAACATGATTAACTGAACATTCGGCTGTACACCGCTAATACGTCTGGAAGACTCATCGAAGAGATCAGCTTGTAAGCATCACTTAATGTCTATTCCCTGCTTTGGCTAACCGTGGTATCAGATAGAATGGATCAAGGTGACATCCATTGTGTCCGTAAAGTCACATTGGTCAGTTTCTCATAGATTTGCAGGGTCTATTAGCTGTTCCGTTTGTGTTGCACTCGCATCCTACAGCCGTGTTTGAACCCAATGGTGAATCGGTCGAACAGCAGGCCAACATTGCCCAGCGGCGGTATGCCGAGATTATGCGTGATGTGGAAGAGATAATCAACGATCACAGTGAGTAATTAAAGCATAGGGATTCTCTCAAGTATAGAGCCAAACTGTTCTGTATTGACGCCGTACAGTTCAACACCAGAAAGATGGCAAGCCAGACCGGTCAAAGCTGAAGCTGCTGGTACCGTCAGTAGCAAACTTCTTCACACCACTAGCACTGCACGATGCATTCATATGGCAAGATCAGCGGCGTTTCATTAGCCACCGACGTTTTGTGCCCCCTTCTTTCAATGACGTTCGTCTGGTTCTCAACACAGCCCAGGTAATGAGTCTGATCCGCAATGGCCCGCTGGAACTCGTGACTTTTGACGGAGATGTAACGCTATATGACGACGGAAAGAATCTTGAGCCCGACAATCCAATTATCCCAAAGATACTGGGACTGATGCGGCGTGGATCCAAGATTGGCATTGTCACGGCTGCTGGATACACCGAGGCAAAACCATACTACGGAAGACTTCACGGCCTGCTCGATGCCATCCAGGCCTCTGATCTGCCTCGAGACGCTCGCCAGAACCTGCTCATCATGGGAGGCGAGAGCAACTTTTGTTTCAAGTTTGACGAAAACAGCCCAGTGCTGCTGCGGCTGGTACCGCGATCAGAGTGGCTGCTGGAAGAGATGCTGCTATGGCACGAGACGGACATCAAGGACCTCCTGGACCTCGCAGAGGCCTCACTGAGGGACACCATTCGGAACTTCCGGATGGAGGCCAATGTGGTGCGCAAGGAGAGGGCAGTGGGCATTGTGCCCAAGGCTAGATACAAGTTTTGCCGCGAAACGCTAGAAGAGACAGTGTTGATTATTCAAAAGATTTTGGTATGTGCGTCAGGAACGTGGGTTGTGGGTTGTGCTGACACTAGTAGGAAATTTCTGAGGTTGGCCAACGGCTGCCGTTTTGCGCGTTCAATGGTGAGTTGCAAGGCGCAACCCTGGGCAATATGAGGTGAAGATATATGTGTACTGACACAAAGCAAGGTGGAAACGACGTGTTTGTTGACATTGGGGACAAATCATGGGGAGTGCTGGCGTGTCAGCGCATCTTTGGGGGAATTGCAGGCAGCAAGACGCTGCATGTGGGCGACCAGTTTCTTAGTGCGGGAGCAAATGATTTCAAGGCGCGATTGGCGTGCACTACAGCATGGATTGCCAACCCGCTGGAAACGTGCCAGTTGCTGGACGAGATTGCGGAACTGGATGAGATTCACCAGCGCAAGACGCGGTGAAGGGGAACATGGGCGAGTTGTGTGTGTATGTACATATGCAAGTATGGATAGTACGCCGAAGATGGCATGGAAGGGACGGCAGGGCGATTACATCAGCATGCCGGGGGCCGGCCAATCAGGGGTAGCGCGAAGAAATGGACATGTCAGCAAAAGGCGGTGCTGTAGGCTGGACGGGCGACTGTCAACAAAACACTGTGTTATCAGATATCGGCGGGGTTTGGGCATGCAGTCGTGTAGTATGAGTATGGATGGCTGTATGGATGTCGACGTCGTGATCCGTGGGCGGGCGTGGGCGTGGGCAGCGCTGAGTGGCTGGCTTGGGGCCGGGCAGGCTAGAGAGAGGCGGCGCAGGGCGGGCAGCCATGGCATGCCAGGTACGTGGGTTTGGACTGCATATCGTCTGCCGGCGCAGGTTTTATGCATGTGCCTATGTAGTGTGTGTCCAGCGATCGTGTATCTAGTACTACACACACTTGACTGCATCCAACGGGCTGTGTTTCCATGTCGTCGCCGTTGGGGATTGCGCACTTGGGCGGGCCATGCATCGGCGCCTTGTCCACACACGCCATCGCCCACTACCCTTCGCCTCGCCTTGCCGCGCTCGCTCGGTTGCGTGTCTTGCGTCTTGCGTATTCCGTCGTGTTGCAACTTGTGCCAACGCCCCCGGTCCCTGCTATCCACTTCTCTCTCCCCGGCCGTGGAGACCCCCGTCACGTTCCTCCGCTTCATCAGCCCGACGCACCTCCTGAAGCTTCCACCCACCTGCGGCCTCTTGCTATAGTACTTGTTGCTATTCACCCGCCGCTGCCACGCCAACCATAGCACCTCGACTGCCGCCCTAGCAGACTCTCTCTGCTCCCAACCTCACCCCAACACCACTCCCGCCTGGTCCACGCGCCTACTGCCTCTGCCCGCCATGTCGTCGACAAAGTTCCAGTACAAGCCATTGACGCTGACGCCCATCAACTTTTCCCTCACAGAGGGCACCTCGATACCCGCGCCGCTCGACAGTCCTCCTGACTCGCCTCGCCCTCCCACACCGGGCAAGGGACCGCTCTCCTCCCATCCCACTCCCAAGTCGCCCGCCTCGCCACCCCAGAGAGAGTCGCCTCCTCCAGAAAAGCCATCTGACAATTCGACTCTCGATTCATACCCGCGAGAGAGCCGCACCAGCGATGGAGCAAGCACCGTGTCCCCTACGAGTCCCTCGAGCAAACGCCCTACGTCTGTGCGCAAGTTTCTCGGCATTCGCACCCTATCCTCCTCCGACAGCCTCAAGTCTGACCGGCCGGGCTCTCCCGCGACCATCACCAGCCAGGCGCCCAGTCTGAACAGGAGGAAGAGTGGCAGCTGGTTCGGCAAGAGGAAAACCTTCATCGCCGGCTCCGTCCCAGAGGGCCACGTCGACTCGCTCACCTACGCAAACACTCGCACCGTCTCGCAGCCCCAGCCTGTCCAAGCTTCGGAACAAAAGGGCCCTCCGCCCCCGGCTCTGCCTGGTCTGAGCTCTTTTGGCCTCAATGAGGATGCGCTGAGTCTCAGCGCCGACGATCTATTCAAGGACATTGGAAAGCACGACGAACCCATCCATTCCAACAACTCCAACTCGAACAACAAATCAAAGTCGACACGATGGGAGCTATAAAAACAAGAACCCTATTAATAACAAGCATACTCTCACACACCACTTGTGGTATGAGATATGCAAGAGACCAAAGAGGACGAGGAGGAGGAGGAAGACATTCATGTTCACGACAGCATCTTCTAACGGCATCTCAGACTTCTTCCTAACGCCCTTTACTTTTTTTGTTTATCACATATACACCCTTTTTTTCTTTCATGACACCAGAGGCCGCAGGTTTGGGAGTTTTTTGTTTCTTCTTCGATTCAAGAAAAATTTGTGCCATCAGTCTCCTTGCTCTTGTCTATTCTCCCTTTTTTCCATTATTACCCCCATCTGCATTGTGTGCCGATACTACGCATACAATACATTTTACAACCAAACGATACCCCCCAGTCGAGAACCAGTATGGTAATGGAGAGAGAGAAAAGGCACGCAGAGCAGAGCAAACTTTGCTGGGGCCCGAGAGGCTGAAGGGAAGGAGGCGATGAAGATGAAGAAGGAATATACCTTTATTGACGACTGGGAGGAACAAAGTTACTTTATTCCATACCAATATTATTCTTCACGCCAGCCTCGCTTGGCTTTTTTTATCCATATTTTTGCTTCCAAAATACAACCTCGCTAGTCTATTCCATTATGATTGTCATATGGAGAATCATCAATCTCCAATCATTATATCACTTCCTTTCCTTTTCAACAATCAATCCCGATCACTCCACCGGACAAGTTCCAAAAAAAATATTATTGCTTTTTCGACCCCTCCACCCACCACTCCGTCCCGCACCGCAAACGGTCCGCTAGCAACCTGTACCTTGTTATTCCTTTTTCTCTCTTGCCATCCCCCCACTTCTCCCCTCGTTCAGCTCCGTCCCCAATATCCGATAAGCAAGGTCTAGTCCCCCCCTTTCCCTTTCCTTTACTTGTTTCTCTTTCCCCTGATCTCACTCCATCTTTCCTTCGGACCCAGCGGCTATTAGCGGATAAACCTTATTCAGCGTAGCCGAAGGAATAGGGGTTTGTTTACTTGCTGTATTGCGCGGCGTGGAGGGGAGGGGAGTGGCGTGGCGGACTAAATGCGCTAATTAGCCCTTCACACACCCCTGTATAGACTCAGACTTTAGCAACCCATGAACCTGGTGGATGAGATAACGAAGATATTAGTATTGCGACTTTGTCTCGAAACTTGTTATTGTTTTTTTTTGATATCTTGGTAGAGTGCTGTTGATGAAATAAAGACAATTTTTGGAATAGCTAGAATCCATACAAGTAATCCAAGTAAATACCATAACATTCACTCAGAGATCAACCCTCACCCTACCAAAGGAACACGTTGACCAAAAGATCAACAAATAGAATAAAATTACCTTCCCCAGCAGCCCAGCTCTCACAGCCATGCCCAAAAACAAACAAACGAAAGATTATCTTTCTCACGCTAGCCCCAAATCACCAACAAAAACCATATGTACATAGACTTTGATTGAAACTTCAAAAAAGGGAAATCACCAAAACCATCCGAACTCGAGCATATCAACACAGCACCAAGTGCAAAAACAACAGAATAAGCTCAAGAAGATGCCCACTCGCGGAATCGAACCGCGGATCTTCGCATTTCATACGGTATGATACGAGTGCGACGCTGTACCACTAAGCCAAGCGGGCGCGTTCTGTTGATGGCAAATTTTAGATATAATATAAATATATACCAAATTGTTGCAATGAAAAGAGCTGGACTCGGTACAACGAGTTGCTGACAACACGGAAACAGCATGGCTGATGCAGTGGGGCGGGGCGCTGACGGCGACCCCGCACTCGTTTGGTAGTGAGGGGTTGGTGGCCTTGCGTAGGTACGCAAGGAGAGGGCAAACAGGGTTAGGAGGGGATTGTGATGCAAAGGAACAAGTGTGCGGAATAACACGTGTGCGCAGCAAGAACAGCATTGTTGTAATAATCATTTGCTTTAACAAGGACTTTTGTTGAAAGATAAATCACCAACACCATGATCTAAAGCGTCAACGCACTCTATCTTCACAACGTCATGACATCCACAATAATATCAAGAATACAAACACATCAATGTCATTGTATCCTACAGAGAAAAACAAAGAACAATATACATCATCTCCGAAACATGTACAGCGCCTATGCCGCTACTTTTTGTGTCTTCCCACCAATCAACGCCAGAATATTACTGAATAAGCCCTGTGGAGGCGGGGGTACAGAGCCGTCATGCAGCACATTTTGTAGGTCCTGCATATTAAATACATGTTCGTCTTGCTCAATATCCTGAGTGAGATCCTCCGATATTAAAAGGTTGGCTAGAGGTCGCTCGGACTCGTCGTCTTCCATGTCAATCTCATCTGGGTGGGTGATACGGTGCGCCTCGAGCTGCTCTTCAGGTGGTGGGGTGAGAAGTTGCAGGGGACCAGCACTTGGGCTGATTGTCTTGAGGCAAGAGCGTGAGTCGAGGACAATGTAGCCACTCTCGCTTCTTCGAGATGCAAGAGCTAGAGTGATAGGCGACAGGCTCTCCCTCCACAGCGCCTTGTGATGCTCAGGGCTGTAGATCAAGACCTTGGATGACGCCTTTTTGATCTTGGAAGCAAGCAACTCGCTCTTTTCTAGTCGAGGTAATGCTATAGCAAATGTACCGTCCGTCTCATTCGTAGCAAGTCGGACCAGTGGCACGCGCTCCAGGCGGTCAAGGCCAGGGGTCTCGATGGAGACGCTGTATACAAGCTGGTCGGCGACCATGTCCCAGACGGTAATGACATCTGCGACTACTACCAAGTACTGTCCGACGAATCCAAGACCGGATAAGGCAGTCACATCGATCTCTGTCAACGATCGTCGGATGGTTCCGCTGCTGGTGTCGATCAGATGCGTTACTCCCGCATCCTCTTCGAAATCCCAAGAAACAGACATAGCAAGAACCGAGCCGTCTGCGGAAAAGGCTAACCGCGAGGTGCGTGGTGGCAAAGACTGCTGCGATCCTTCGGTAATATCAAGCTTGTCACTGATCTCAATTGCGTGATCGAGTGACCAGGTAACCAGACCTTCTTGCTGAGCCCCGCGAACGATAACGCCATCGCGTAATCGCGTTTTCGGCTTCCAGGTCCTTATAACATGATCCTCGCCCACAGTCGCAAAGCCAGCACCAGTAGGGTCAGCGACAAGATCATAAACACGGCCATTACCACATCTGTCCTCGAAGAAATGCGGTGCGTCGATTCGAGTCTCCAACTTCCATTGTCCACTGCTGTTGTCGCGTCGCCAGATCTTCAGGTATACCTCTCGGCGATTCAGGCGTTCCTGCTCATTGAACTCAGGGATGCCTTCATTGAGGTAACGAGTATCCGATTTTGGTGGAAGCCATTCATCAACTGTCGCAAGCCATTCTCCGTCGTGGCTGATTTGAATGTGTGTAACGTTGGGCTCTTCGATCCGGCCGCCATCAGGAGCAACATTAGGCTCTGTTGCATTGTTGCGTGTCAATGCCTGTCGGCTCTTGGCACGTTGGTTCGCAAGATCAAATGTCTGTAGGTATGGCTCTGGTTTCAGGCCTCCCTTCTTTTGACGGGGCTGTGACGAAGGCACTGCAAATGATACTTCGTTGGGGTTTGTGGGGTCTACAGTCATAGGTACTGCTTCGAAGATGCCAAGGTACATTTTGCCAGACTTGGTCTCTTTTGGCATTTGCTCAGTGTTAATTCTTCGTGACTGGATGCCAACAACGTTGGTGCGCGCCTCGAGCTCGGTCGTAGACAGAACAATGACCGAGTTGTTGGCAAGTGTCAGAGCATAAGCAGAACCCGTGGGAGAGACTACGATGTTTTCAATGGCTGCCGACAAGTGAGGTAAGTGTTGTGGTAGTCCCGTAGCAAGCTGCCAGATCGTGAGGACAGTCTCGTCACCACCGGAAACAATGTAATTGCCTTGTCATATCAGTAATCGTATAAATCCCTAAAATACGAGCACACTCACCATCTAATGACCACTTGACGGATCCCACCGCATCTCTGTGCCAGTGCAGCCGCTTAGGCCTAAGGCTCTCAGCAGTATCTGTTCTCTCTTTTTTGCCCTTCTGACTGCTTTCAATTGCAGCAAATGAGGCCAAGATGTCCTCGAACAAGAGGATGAGGCCTGTCTCCTCACCAACAGCAACATCAAGGACCTCCCTTTGATCCTGTGCACCTCTCTTTCCGTTGCTGGCTTCCTGCTTCTCGCGATGGTAGACATTAAAGGTTCTGATGTGCTTCGAGAACTCCAGCTCGCGCCAGACGTACTCAAATTCGTGCAGCGCTGTTTTGGTGATCTTAATGCGCTTCCCGACAACGAGTGAATCGGCAGTCGCAACAACGACGTATTTGCCTCGCAGGAGAACCTGAATACCGCGGATTGCAGAGCTTGTGTTGAGTATCTGTTTGAGTTCCGACTTGGATTCGCCGGCCGAACTTTGGCGGTTGGTGCGAAGAGAGCGGAGAGTAAGGCTATGACCATCTTCGGCTTCATGACAGTACACAAGATCTTGATCGGACTCGGGCTGCATGATAACGGCCATGTTTTGCACCGTAGTACCAATATCCCATCGCCCGGTCTTTTTACCCGTTACCCAGTCCCACAGCATGATTTCTCCAGACGAGTAAGCGGCATAGATTAGGTGTGGCGCTACAGTGGAGAGAGCGTATGCCGTGAGTGAGCCAGTATCGTTGTCCGAGAGCTCATTGACAAGCAAAGATGTATCTGTGGCATAAACACACAGCGACTTGAGATTCGCAACGATTAGGTATTTCTCATCTTTAGAGAATACTGGGTCCGTAGGCAAGTACCATCCTCCTTGAGCAGGGGATACAACCCAAGTTCCTGACTTTTTGCTCTTCTTCTTCTTGACCAGTTCCAATGTGTCGGTCGTGTCAAGGTCGTTGCGCTCTGCTTTGTTCTTCTCTTTTCTCTCCTTCTTCGCCTTCCTTCGTGCTGCTTTATCCCCCACATTGGCTACTCCGTTTGGTTTTTCTTCCTCAGCTTGCGCCACTTCATCGGCCATTCTGTTGACTGTTGCGCCGGCAGCTTGTGCCTCACCATCGTCTACCGATCCGTTCTGCTGCGCTTGCGGCTTCTTGGCTTTCTCTGCACTTGTGGGGGTACCGTTGGTTACATCTTTGTCTACACCATTTGTCTGCGGCGCCGATTTCGATTGCTTCTTCTGCGTAGGCGTCTTATTAAATTTGGGGGTCGAATCGGTCACAGAGATTGTGGATTCGCCGCTGCGACCGTCCTTGCGCGCCGCCGCGGCCTCTTCTTTCCTCTGCTTCTTGGCTCTCTTCTGCGCCGCAGCTTCCTCTCTCTTCCTTTTTAGTTGGGGAGTTGCGCCCGCCATTGTAGCTGCTCCTCAGAGTAAGCTTGGCGTAAAAATTCAGAATGGGTGACGATTGTCGTAATGGTCGTGTACTGGGTGTATCTTGAGAATCTTTTTTGATAGAGTTGGCCCGAGCTTTTCACCGCCCGCGTTCTTAGCGCGCCGCCCGCAACTTTCTTTGAGACAGCATCGCGGACGCTGCGCACCACCCACCACAAGTTTACTACATTTTTACGTTATCCCACGACGGCAATACCAGGATCGCGATACTTCACCCTACTTGTAAAATACTTGAAACTTGAAAATGATTGTTCCGATCCGTTGCTTTTCTTGTGGCAAGGTACTGACTACCACTCAAGCTCTTGCGCGCATACACTGATCCGATGCTAGGTCACCGGCGACCTGTGGGAGAAATACATGGCACTTCTCAGTGATGGCATGGAGGAAGCGTAAGAGCCCCATATTCTCTCGACTTTCTTACCGATCTCCTATATCTTATCCATAATACCTCGGGGTAGGACGATGCTTTTACCTCAAGTCTACACACGCGAACCCTGAGGCTCTTGATATATACACTCTGCTGACATGCATATTCTTCCAGTGAAGCACTCGATAGTGTCGGCCTTCAGCGCTATTGCTGCCGCCGCATGATTCTCACTCACGTCGATCTGATCGAGAAGCTCCTGAAGTACGTACCTCGCTTTGAGCGCGCCGACCTGGCTCGGGAGATTAGTCGCCGCGATCCTGAGAGTCAATGGTCCTGATTACGTCCTGGATAGAGGCTAACAGTATTCACAGGTACAATGCCAGTGAACGAGAACAAGCCCGCGCGGCCCGCCGATAGTCGACAGACGATTTAAACGAACTGTTTGGAGTTTGGGACAGGCATGCATTTACACGGCACGGCGTTTGTAAGGCGAACGATATTGGTTTACGTTAAAAGACTTTTCGAAAGCACAGCTCGAAACTTGAAGGACATGGACCATGAGATGGACGTGAAAATTGTGTTGAGCCTGTTACACGCTTAACGTAATTCTGCACTTTAGCACCGTAGCGGCGTCATCAAACACTCAGTCTCTCAAAAAAATCTGTACAAGCAGTTTTGTGCGCCTTCGTTCAAACATTCGATTTCTCTGGAGACATTGCGAACAAGGCAAAACACATGGATAGCAGGGAGAGTAGCGATAATCACAAGATTCACTGCGTATGAAACTATCTAAATCACTCCCTAAATCGTCCTTCATCACTCATCACACTTCCCTTCATCCTTACCCCAATGCTCCTCTACCCATTCCGTCATGATATCCGTAAAGCTCTTCCCATCATCATATTCCAACGTATCATCCACACTACACTTCTCACCCAGATATTCCAGCGCTAACAAAACCCACTTCTCAATGAACTGGTTATACATGAGATCCACAGTCTCAGGCTCCTGATCTTTGCTGCTCACAAGATCGAATCCAACGGCTGACTGGATACAGTTGGGTACATTGTAAAAGACAATCGGCTCGTGAATCGTGTCATCACCATCTATACCAGCGTCATCTTTTGTCGTGTAACCCGGGAAGGGCTTTGGTTCGTCTTCGCTGGTACTGCCGAGAGGCGCTTGGCCGTGCTCGGGTTTCGCAAAAGCAGTCTCGAGTACCTGAAGCATGTGTGGCCTAGACTTTGCCGCAAAGGCTTCTGGAGGTTGGAGGAATGCTCTGCTCTCCATTATTTCCAATAGGATTGGCCCCTCGTTGTTGAGGAGTTTTAGTACTTGGCTTGCTGCTTTATATGGTACGTCTTTGATGTATCGGATTGCGCTGGTAAACGGCGAGACGAGGAATTTGGTATCCTTGGTGAAGGGCCCCTTGAAGATGTCGAAGCGAATGGCGCCCGTGTTTGTGAGAACCAGTGCTTTACCTCCGTTGCGGATGCGATCAGATTTCTCGATTGATTGGGGTAAGAGCTGTTCCTCGATCCAGGTAAAGATGCTCTCATTGTGGGGGTATGGCCTACGACTGATCCATAGATCCTGTGGTGTGCAACCGTATACCTTGCCGAGGCCGAGAGACTCTCTGGCATCGCCAATGGCTTCTGATACTTTCCTGCCGTGCTCGGTCGGGAAAGTCTGATCGTCTTTACCGCTATGGTGATGCATAGAAAATAGGTTGTTGTCAATGTAGCGACGAGAAAAGGTGAGTGCTGAGCTTTGAGGCACAGGTGCTGCGTCTTTTGCCCCACCAGTGCTGAGTCCAGCAATAGACATGAATCCGATGGTTTCCATGTACCGGCCACTCTCAAGAGCTACCGACTTACTGTCGAAGATTTTGTAGTCACGGATATGGGTATGTCCTCCAAAGAACTGGATAGGTGTGTCCCAGTGCAGAGAACGGATAGTAGAGAACAGCAGTGCATACTCCGTGGAGCGGATATCAACATGACCGAATACAAGGATAAGATCGACGTCTTGATCTCTGAGAGCCTCCGTAAACCATCCTTCTTTCACAGTGTCTTCGACTCTTTGCACGACGCTGTTGTTCGCATTGCCTGTAAAATCAAACAAAAACCCAAAGGCCAGGATGCGGATACCTTGATTCTTGGTTGTGAATTTCTTGAATCGTTGGGCAAGAGGCTCCAGTTTTCCGGTTTTTGGATTGTAAATGTCGAGGTTCGAAGCTATGTAATTACCCTTGAAGTCGGGAACAGTGTGGAAAAATTCCCCTTCGGCGGTATTGGCTTTGTAAAGCTCATGGTTGCCAGAGCAAATAAGGTCGATGTTTTGCTCCTTAGCAATCTCATAGGTGAACTTTCCCCGAGGTTTCGAGGAGTCGTAGATAGCATTACCTAGAACGGTAAAGAGGCGAGGTCAGTGTTTGTGTCATACGTATTGAGTTCATTTAAATTTACCCTCTACTCGGTCTCCGGTATCGACGAGCAATAGATCGGATCCATCCGCATCTGCTTTTTCGCGCATGTGTTTAGCAAAGGAGACATAGTCCCCCCAGTCTGATGAGTAGGATGCTCTGATACACGTCAGAAATCATGTTGTACCATTGATCATTACGAAGTAAACAAGAACTCGCAACATGGTGGAATGTTTGTTCCTTGACAAGCCAAGTATGACTTCATTAAGGAGTATCAGGAAGATGTCACGTACTCTTGCAAATGACCTCCCCACCAGCCATGAATGTCGGTGGTGTGCAAGAAGTTGAGTTGGGCCCATGGCAGGTCACGCAGGGGAGCCGCTTTCGGCGGTGGCGCTTCCGGCTGAACGCAAAACGCCCCTTTCAGAACAGCAACAAGAACAAGGAACTGGTGAAACATGATGAAAGAGGTGAAGATGTTGTAATGTTCACCCCTGTAGTGAATGCGCTTGCACTTAGACGACCATCTAGGTATCAGCGGCGTACGGATATGACGTAAGCAACCAGATGCACGGGACGATCAGAAGGGGATGCAGTGATGATGAAAACAGAACAATGCGAGATACTGCGCGCCTCGAGGGTGAACGCGATCAATGAATGCCGGACAGCCAATCAGGCGGTGAAGTGCGCGGTGAATAGCTGGCGGGCCGTGGCTGCACGTCGGTGGATCCATGTGAAGTCTAGCGCCAACTCTACTAAATAGTTCAACATTTTTCCGTGCTGGACAACACCAACCTCTTCCACCACAGTTTCCAACCCAACCTTTTTTACGCGCATCAAGTTTTCTTTGTCGCGCATAATGGCTAAAACTGCTGCATCTCGCGCTGCGAGCGCAAAGCCTGCTGAGAAGAAGACTACTACTACTAAAGAAGTCAAAGCCAATGGCACTGGTACGTCACATCATCCATCGCGAGTAACGAAGCTCCGACTGAACCAACGCGCAGCCCCACCAAAAGGTGCAAAGAAGAGTAATGACGCGCCCGCTACCAACGGTGTAGCCGAGGAGACTAAAGCTATTGATGAAAAGACCGAAGAGGTCGAAGCACCAGCTCAAAAGCGTAAGGACGACGCGTCCGAATCAAAGCCATCACTTGCTAAAGATCCTACAGCTGCTGCACGCGGTCGCGCGAAGAAGACGGAGACTCCTGCGACTGAGCCCAAAGTCACGACTAAGAAGACAACAAAGCGCAAGAAAGATGAGGAGAGCGAGCAAGAAGCAGAGGAGGCTCCTGCGCCTGCCGTAAAGAAGGCCAAGGTCAATGGTGTGAAGGCTGCTTCCAAGGCTGCTCCCAAGGCTGCTCCTAAGCCTGCTCCCGAGGCTGCCCCCGAGGCTGCCCCCGAGGCTGCCCCCGAGGCTGCACCTGAAGCATCGCCAGAGCCCACGCCCGAAGCTGCCTCCAAGGTCGAGTCCAAGGCTCCAACACCACAAGCTGAGCCCAAAGCCAAGGTCAATCCCGCTCTCATCCCGAACCCCAAGGGTCCAAGACGCGCAAAGGGAAAGAAGACTGAGATCAACGCCATCCGCTATACTGAGCCTCTCAAGGTTTTCGTGTTTGGTGAAGGTGGCTCTGGTGAACTTGGATTTGGGGCGACTAAGAAAGCGATTGACGTCAAGCGACCACGCTATAACGAAGCCCTCACAAACATGAACGTCGTCAGGATCGCTGCTGGCGGTATGCACGTTGTTGCGCTGACAAAAGACAACAAGATCTTAACTTGGGGTGTGAACGACAACGGCGCACTTGGACGTGACACATCCAACGCCAACGTCAAGATGCGCGACATTGGCGCAGACGATTCCGACTCTGATTCCGAAGATGAGACTGGTGGTCTGAATGATGAGGAGGCTACACCGAAGCCTGTTCCCGCCGAATTCTTCCCCGAAGACACAACATTCGTCGACGTCGCTGCTGGCGACAGCTGCTCTTTTGCGCTGACGACTGAGGGAGCTGTTTACGGTTGGGGCACTTTCCGCAAAAACGAAGGTATTCTTGGTTTCGAGCGTGGGAACCACACTGCACCACGTCCTGTCTACCTGGATACCGTCAAGAAGGTTACACAGATTGTTTGCGGTACCAACCACATCTATGTACTGGACAAGGACCGACACGTGTATGCTTGGGGCAACGGTCAGCAGAATCAACTCGGTCGTCGTGTGACTGAGCGCAATTTGCACCAAGCTCTGCAGCCCAACAGGATTGGCTTTCACGATACCTCCATCAAGAAGCATAGTCAGAGAATCGCATCCATCGCATCTGGCGACTACCATGGTCTTGCAATCGCAGAGGACGGACACATTTGGGCATGGGGTGCGAACAACTACTGCGAAACGGGCTACACCGGCAACGCTGGTGCAGAGGATGCCAGCGTTCTTCAGCCCAAGATCATTCACAGCCTGGAAGGAAAGTCAGTGGAGTCACTAGCCGCAGGTGCGCATCACAACCTTGCCATCACCAAGGATGGACAGGTACTTGTGTGGGGTCGCTGCGACGGCTCGCAGACCGGTCTGCCTCCGTCTGAGCTCAATGCTGAGACAGATGAGGACAAGGTGTTGAAGAACAATGGCAAGGCCAAGATTGTTGTTAAGCCCACCCCTCTTCCCAACCTCAAGAATGTTGTCACTGGTGCATGCGGTCCTGATCACAGCATTGTCATTGACAAGGACGGCAAGGCCTACTCATGGGGCTTCTCGGCCAACTATCAGACGGGCCAAGGTACTGATGACGACATTGAGGTGCCAACCATGATTGACAACACTGCCGTTCGGGAGACGAAGCTTACCTGGGCGGGATGTGGAGGGCAGTACAGCATCCTCGCTAGTAAAAAGGAGTAAAGCGATACGCTTTTGTTCGCCAGCTTGTATCTCTCAACTGTACCCTCGGGCCTCTGGTTTCTTCTTTCTCGCTCCTCTCTTGTCAAATTTCTTTGTCTTCTACCATGGAATCAGGAGTTTCAGAATGGCATTGATGGCGTTAGCGTTTCTTACATGGGCGGGCAAGGATTTTGCATAGCGGGTTTACTCTTTTTAGGCAAAGGAATTCACGCACTTTTTCATCTTCTCGCACATATCTTCACGGCTGAATGACGGGCGGAGAGACGCGTACAATGCCGGTAATAGAGAAGCTCAAAAAAAAAGAAATGGATCGTGTTAAGTGGCTTGGCCATGCGTTAATGATTTACTTGTAATAATTGAACACTACGATTATTCCGTTTCTTTCGACTTTGCCTTGTCCCATGGTCAAAAACAGCGTGTCAGACATGTGTTCCTGTTGATTTCTATACATACCTAGAATCCAAATGCAACAATACATACATACCGTGCTCATGCATACAAGGTTTATTACAAGTCTACAATCTCCATTACTCTACTCCAGCTCCACACTGTCATGAAGCCGGTGCCGCACCACCCTGTGTCTCCCTCGCCCGCGCAAATGTCCTTTTCACATCCTCATGCTCCACTATACTCTGCCCACCTCCATTTCCCACCTTAATCAAATTCTCGCCATACGGGTGCGCCCTCCCCTCGAAAGTCTTCAACCGCGCAAGCCTCTCCTTCCTCAGCCTATTCTTCGGCAACATGCCACTCACCGCCTTCCTCAGCACCTCTCCGCCGCCCCATTTCGCCATGAGCTTATCCATTGAAAGTTCTTTTAAGGAGCCAGGTCGGGTGTTGTGCGTGCGGTAAAGTTTCTGGGAGCGCTTTTTGCCGGTTGTGTGGAGCTGGGCGCAGTTTGTGGCGACGACGTAGTCGCCGCAGTCGGTGGAGGGGTCGAATATCGGTTTGTGTTTGCCCATGAGGGTTAGGGCTATGGAGGAGGCGACGCGGCCGAGGGCGCGTGGGTCGCTACCGATGTCGAGGTGGTGCCAGGAGCGGGCGTAGGCGAGGCGCGTCTGGGGGATTGTGTTAGCTGTGGTATATCAAGGGGAAATATTAGCTTGGGTGAGGGGGGTTTGCTGTGAGGATCTGGGTATGGGCATGCGGAGGTCCGATGGGGGATGTGTACCTTGCCTATGACTTGCGACATTGTGTGGTATGAGACCAATGGCCAGGGAAACCGGCTGTCTACTGTAGTACGACAGGTCAACAGTCGCCCTAGGACTCTCCAGAAGGCGGTTGGGCGGGTACAATCTCGTGGTCGCAGTGATGATCGCTGTACAATGAAGGTTGATGCCAAGCCGCAATGCTCACAATTTCCAGAACGCAGTCACATGATTGATAAGATCTGCCCGCCCCAGTGCAGCATCCATGTCTGGCGGGGGATTCGGGTGTGGATTTCAAAGCGAGTAATACGTTTAAGGGCGAAGTGGCATGTTTTCACAACTTTGATCATTTCTCTTGTTTCACAGTCGAGCCTCTGGCATTGTTATACCGATTTAATCTTTTCGCCATGACGGTAACGCCCTTTGAAACGATATTTGCAGTGCCTATGACCTGTCAGTCGTGCATCAACGACATCGAGGGTTCGCTACATCAGTTGAGTGGTACGAGCGCATACTACCAAAGCACGTCCTTTCGGCTTCTGAGAAGGTGTAGGTATCAACAAAGTGACTGCCAACCTCAAGGAGCAACTAGTATCTGTCGAGGGCACAGCAGCACCGTCGGCCATTGTAGAGGCGATTCAAGCTACTGGCCGTGATGCTGTTCTTCGAGGGTCGGGCAAATCAGACAGTACGTTCGTCTTTTGACTTGGCACACGCGTATATACATGAGATGCGATGCTGACCATGCCACGCAGGTGCAGCGGTATGCATTCTAGAATCACATGCGCCACAGGTAGAGAATAAGGTTCGCGGCCTGGTGCGTATGGTGGAAGCTTCTCCTGGTATGACCATTGTGGACTTGAGTATAAGAGGGTTATCACCTGGAACCTATCATGCTACAGTACGTGAGTCGGGAAACATTTCCGAGGGACCTGAATCGACTGGTGGGATTTGGGAACTTGGTCAGTCACAAAGGGAGACCAAGCCTTGTCGAGGCATCTTTGGAACCGTTCAGGTTGGAAAGGGTGGAGTAGGATCGGTGTTTCTCGACAAGCCTATCCACATCTGGGAAGTGATTGGACGCAGCATCGTGGTTGCGAGAGAGCAGGACGGCAAGGTATGCGTCACCATGGTGCTGGGCCTTGATCTAATCTAACCTCACGATAGTTTGACAAGAACGATGCGGACACGCTAGTCGGGGTCATTGCACGCAGTGCAGGCGTGTGGGATAGTAAGTGCTTTGCTATTTCCCCACGTGTTCTGGGCTTTCCAGCAACCCCAGGTCCCACATAGACGCACACGATTGCTAACGGTGATGATGCACTTGCAGACGACAAGACGGTATGCTCATGTTCTGGCAAGACGGTATGGCAGGAGCGCGAGGAGCAGCGCGATCGCGGCATGCTCTAATGAGGGCAAGATGAGTATACCAAGATAGACCAAGCAATCAAAGAGCCGTCCAAGTGCCGTGAGGGTGTGCTGCTAAGATAACACGCGTGCCTTGATGGCGAGGCCGAAACTGCGAATGCGGGATCGTTGACTCGAGGAGGGTTGGTGTTGTTATGCATTCATGCCTGAGAGCGCCAGGCGACGGGATGACTGGCTAGCAGAGGCCTCTGTCACGTGGCTGTCTCAGTCGGACCGTGGCCGTGTAACAGACCTCAAACGCCACCACTGCGCCCTGGCAAAGGGGGCTGCTGGGAGGCGGTCGCTGAGCAGCCCCGACACCAGCACGCCTCACGGGCAGGGCGGGTGGACGAGAGAGAGCAGAGGCATGGGCAAGCCAAACGGGTGGTGGTGCCACGGTGGGCTGGCTGACTTGGCCGGGTTGCGGCGTCTTGGGAGGCCGGCTCGAAGCGCTGTCGATGTTGCAGGGGTCCAATCACCTCGACGGACGAGGTGCCAGCCAAGCCTTGTGCCTCAAACGCGATGGACCTCAGATTTGGTCTCCCCACCTATAGCCCTCGTAGCACAACCGCCCGCCAAATGCCCGCCGTCCCCTGTCTCTTCTGCGTGTCGCCATCGAAACCTTCTTCCCTCTCTTCCGGCCCTCCAACTGTGCTCTAATCGTTTGCACCGCTACAATCGTTTATCTCACCGCGAACCGCTCCGGGCTGCATCTAGGCCGTCTCGACCTGCTAATACTTACCACCACCGCACATTCCCTCCCGGAGCAATAATCGTCAGCACCGCGCCACTCAAATAGCCCCGGCGGCTACGCACCCTAATCCTCCCGCACCTGACCCCCAAGGCTTCTAACCCTCCCGTGTGTTTGTGGGTAGAAGAGAGAAAGAATACACGACCCTCGCAAAGTGGGCTGATAAGAGAAGAGAGCAACCGAGAGAGCGGGAGAGTAAGAGTAAGCTGAGGCTTGACGACACCATACTGCCGGGTAAACAAGTGAACATCACTCGTCATGTCTCTGAAACAGGTACGTTCGACACCAGTCCTCGCCGCCTGTAATTGCTGATAGAAAGGCCAGGAAATCGAAACCTGGGTGGCAGCCCTCGCCAGCTACGATAACAACGAATTCGACGTGGCACTGAAGGTCTTTGAGCAGATCTCCGACACATCTAAGATTTTGTTTAATTGCGGCGTAATCCATGCTACCCTCGGCGAGCACGAGAAGGCGGTAAGTCGTGCACTGTGCTGCAGATGCCAGGACGGGCATACTGACAGACTCCCCAGGTCGAATGCTACCAGCGCGCTGTGCGTCTGGACCAGTATCTCGCAGTCGCATACTTCCAGCAGGGTGTGTCCAACTTCCTCATGGGCGACTTTGAGGAGGCCCTCGCCAACTTCAACGACACTCTCTTGTACCTGCGTGGAAACAACAATATCGACTACGAACAGCTGGGCCTAAAGTTCAAGCTCTACTCTTGCGAGGTCTTGTTCAACCGTGGTCTCTGCTACATATACCTCCAACAGAGGGAAGCCGGTCTGCAGGATCTTTCCTTTGCTGCCAAGGAGAAGGTGGTTCCAGACCACGATGTGATTGACGAGGCCATTCGAGAGGAAGCCGAGGTATGTGTGACTCTGTATTTGCATCAATGCGCCACAAACTAACAATGCCCCTCCAGGGCTACACCGTCTTCTCTATTCCTGTTGGCATCGTCTACCGCCCGAACGAGGCAAAGGTCAAGAACTTGAAGACAAAGGACTATCTTGGAAAGGCTCGCCTTGTTGCCGCATCAGACCGATCCAACGCATTTACCGGCTTTGCCGGCGCTGAGATTAAGAAGGGAGGCCAGGCTGCAAAGGACGACAGAACTGAAGACAAGATTTCCTATGCGGCAACCAACCTTGTCAAGCCAGAGCTCCAAAGCCGAGCACGCCAGCAGTCGGAACCCCCGATGAACCGTAATGTATTCCCACCCACACCACCACCAGAGGCAGATAGACGATCTGCTGAAAGGAGATCTGCTGGAGCACGGCCTGCAGCTGGTGCCGACGCTCCCATGAGCCGCGCACAGTCTGTACGAGGTGGTGGACCCAAGCCTCAGCCTTTGAATCTTGGACGAGCTGCTTTCGACCAGCCAAGCAGCCAAGAGCCGCCCCGCCGCCAGCCAACACAGCGCTCTGCATCGGAGCGACCGCCACCAGCTCGCTCAGAGTCTACGCGTGATCGAGGACAGCGCGATACGCGGGAGCGAGACACCCGCGATCGTGACATCCGCGATCGTGAATACAGCAGGCAGCGCCGCCGTGGCTCTGACGAAGACATCATTGATGACTACTACGAGGATGATGGTTATCCACCATCGCGTTCAAGCCGCGGCCAATACTCCCGTACAAAGTCGACCAGAAGACCAGCGTATATTGAAGAGGAGGAGGAAGACGACTACGATGGTAGTGATCTTGACGATGCCGAATTTGAAATGATGCCCCGCACCAAATCAAGGAGACGGTCACCAGCGAGGTCCACAAGATCCGGTGGCAGCAACCGTGGTGCAGGTAGCAAGATCAGAGTGAAGGTTCACTCTACCGACACACGCTACGTCTTCATCAGCTCAGATCAGCTCATCACCGAATTCTGGCAACAAATTCGTGAGAAGTTTGGTGTCCGAAACAAGTTCAAGCTGGAGTTCAAGGACGATGGCGACATGATTACCATGGCTGATCAAGATGACCTGGATATGGCTATCCAGGCGGCGAAGAGCATTGCCAAGAAGGAAGGTTCCGATGTGGCGAAGATGGAGGTAAGTTACTGCCAAATACTTGCACTGGAGTTGAATGAAAATATACTAACTGCATTGCTAGGTTTGGGTTAGAGAAGTATAGACTAAAGATACCCCAGCATCACGCATGTTTACGACACATTTCCCTTTATCATTCTTGTATGCCTTCTTGATAGGGTTTGATTGTTGTCATCTTGAGGATGGCCAGGTTTATCTTGTTGCTGTAATTCTAGCGGGCCTTAATACCGGGTCTTGTTTTCTGGTTTAGATACGGAGACCTCACTTTTTGTACACTCTCATTTTCTTTCACAGCCGGACTGTTGATCCGAATTCATACGCATACACACAGGCAGACGATCTACTCTCAGAAAAAGTTAGAGGATGTCTGAATTTTTTGTTTGTTTGCGTAGTACGAATGGAGAGATGATTTTGATCAATGTCCATTCAAACTGTTTTGTGCCGCATATGCTCAAAGTTCCACGTCCAAATGCTTTTTTACCTCCAACTCACGGGTCAATCTGCACGTTTACTTACCACTTCGGCGCATGTCCCAGCCAAGCGTCTTCACTTTTTTTTCTCCGATACTCGTCCAGAATGCACAACTTGCACGTCCGCACGTGGGAAAAAAGAAAACGCCACCAGCGCTTACGAAACCAACAACACCATGCATGTTCCTCACAAAAACCCGATAACCGGGGGGTTGGGAGCCAAAAAAAAACGGCCGAAAAGGAAAGAATAAGAGAGAGATATATACATGAAAGCCAAGAAATGGCATTCATCGAGCCGCGTGCCTAGTACTTTTCTTTCCCTGGACATCCCATTGGCGCATGATTGAAGTAGAGAGGGAGGAGCAAGGGGTATCTTGTCCAAGATACTTGGCTTGCGGGCCAATCGATCGCGTGGGGGAAGTGAGATGTCTTTTTTTACTTTACGCACGTCGCGTCACGATGGGCGGTTAGCAATGTGATCATTTTTTATTGATTAGCTTTGCTTGCGGCCGCGGGCAGAAAGTGATGAGGTGGTGATTGCTGTAAGTGAGAAATGGGGCTTGATTTACATCACACGTGTACGCTTTCGATACACCATCTACGCGCCCGTTCACGCTTTTTCCCTTTTCTACTACATACTTTTCTATTGGGGATGGTGCGCTTTGCATGTAAACCTCCAATGAAATAAAAGAGGCCGTGTGAATTAGATTTGGGAAAGAGGCGCAGCATCGTATCTACTCATCGTATAGCTTAGCCTCACCTTTTGTTCTCTTAAAGAGTGCTATGTATTAATTTCCCTTTTTAGTTTTCCAGGGACCATGGCGTAAGTAAGGCACCCGACGGGTTGCCAAAAAATGGGATGAGCATCGGCTGAGCCCACCCACTTGACACAGGCACAGTGTATGGGTGTGGCCGACTTGAGGACGAAGCGTGTGTGTGTGGGAGACTTGGCAACGTCCGTATTGGGACAGTGGCGGCTTCAAATGAGGCTGGGTTCTTTGGAGCCAAACCCCGAAACACAGGGCCAAGCTTGGAATGTGTCGGGTCGAGGGGGGCTAACGGCGACGTCGGGTCAAGGGGGGAGGGAGGGAGAAGTAAACCGTCCAAGTGTCATGTACAAGCTTTCTTTTCTTTTCTCCGTGACAACAAGACAGCGCTTGGCATTTGGAGTGAAGCGTGCGGGTGAAGCATGTGGGGTTTCAGCCTGTGCGGCTCTGCGATGGTTGTGACGTAGTGACGGATCGATTGTGGAAAGAGAGAACATCAAATATGAGAGGAAAAGAAGGGGAGAACAGAGAGGCAAGAGGGAGATTATTGTTACATAATGTTACAAAGACGCTTAGAACCGTGTTTAGGTTCACCTAATTTTTTCCCCACCATCATAGCTGTGCCTGAACGCCCGTTCCATTGCTCGCCCCTGAGGTAAAATTTGGTATATGTACACAGGCGTAGATATTCGGTTGATTTTTTTCTGATCACAGTCTGTCTCCTGCACACACATTGGTATTCAATCCTGGAGTCAGAATACTCAATGGTAGCGCATATATTGTTTCGTTTTCCGGTATCCAATCGGTTCGTTTACGCAGGCAGAAGAATCTCAGCCCAGCTGCTGTGTAGGAAAGCGACACCAAGCTGCGCAGTGAATTGTCAGCATTGTATCTTCGCGTCATCACCCTTCTAATACGTCCTCATTTGCGCCCCACTGGCCACCCGAAGCAAGTCTTTCATATCTCCTTTTCTATCACCGGGGATTACCTTACAGCGAACATTCCAGCAGCAGTGACAATACTCCTGTTCTCCTTGCTGGTGAAAGCCGAGATGGTACTGGAGGCGAAGCTGGGCTCCTGGATGGTGCGGCCCTTGCCAGTCATGTACTTAGGAGGCATCGTTGTGGTTGTGTAAAACACTATGTTGCTGTTAGTCGCTACCCTAGAGTTTTTTTTGGAGTCGCGATGTCGTACCGTATGATTTGATCTAGGAGGGGTATGTGGGTGGTGCGGTGGATGCGATGCGGCTGCTGATTAGATGAAGTTCGCGATAAGTTTTGGGATGCGAGAACGTCACTGGCTTGATTTGCTTAGGTAAGACCATCTCCATTCTGCAGGTGCGGGCGCATAGCGGACATCGCGCAAAAGTGATCACAATTGTAGCTGCAAACTCAGACTTCAAAAGTAGAGTCCTATCAAATCGGAAGAAGAAATGGGTTTGTTGGTCTAGCATGCATTTGCGATTGGGACAGTCGGAAGTTCATCCAATTCTTTTTTATGTTTTTTCTACTTTTGCTACTCTCCACTACTATCATATATGTTGGTATAATGTTCTACTCACTCTAAATTCGTCCCCTAGAATTACTAAGCGTCAAAGGGTATACAGAAAATCAAGGCGTCGCATTTTGACAGATGCAACGCAATAATTACAGATGATGTTTACAGCTTGGACTTTGTTCCCTTGCGGGTGACAGTGCACTGAATGAGACCATTGGGGTCAGTTTGAGGCGCGAGAACCGTGGCGTCCTTGCCTGTATTCTTGATGTCCTTGTGCCATGAGAGATCTGGGTATCGTGTTAGCAAACTGGAATATGCCAATATGGACTTGATGCACTGACCTATTTCAAAATAGTGCTTGTTGGGGAGCGAATAGTCGACAGCCTCAACCTCGGGGACAGCCGCCAAGATCAAATTGCACATCTTGTACATAGTTGCCTGCACGCTCGCGCTGTCGTCCTCGGCAAATACCTTCATGGTGATATCTCGCGCAGTGTTCCATGCAGCACCGAAGTCAATTTTGCTAACCTCATCCAAGGTCTTGAATAGCTTCCACTGCCACCCAGCTTCAATCTCGGTGCTCAGGATACGATCCCATGTCTCGGGTAGTCTTGTATACTCGTCGCGATGGAAACCATGGAATGCTGATCCTGTGCTCTTGAGGACTAGCAGCTTCTCAATCTTGGAGCGGATGGAGACGCCTTCGTTTTCGCGGGTTACGGCCTCAATGACGCGCGTCTCTTCGCCGTCGCGGTAGAATGAGTGTGGGTGAGGCTTGCCATCAATGGACATGCGTGTCCATCGGTGCTGGACGATCTTGACGTGGGCAGCGTGGATGTGAGGGTAAGTCTTGATGAAGTGGTCGCCAATGATGGCGGCGAACTGCTCTGGTGGGTCGATGGGGTGTTGCTTTGCGAGAATGTAGGTGGTCTGCTTTTGCGTGTCGGTCGCGACGACTACCGAGTTGTCTGCTTTCGTGTAGCTGGGGCGCGTCAGTTGGCGTCATGGCGACTTGTGTTAGCATGCTTACGATTGCTCAATGTCTCCCTCGAGTAAGATGCGCACTGTCTGCTCGACAACTGTGTGTATGCCGGTCTTGGGGTCCTTGTCGACCTTGTACAGGCGGACATTGTCCTTGCCGTAGCGGGCGTAGCTAAGCTGAGGCATTGTGATGATGCGAATTGGAGGATGATGGGCAGATGAAGCAGGCAGTCACGAAAGGGCGATCAAGATAGATATACTACTGAAAAACGGCAGCTGGACTGGGAACCGGCAAGCGGAGGAGACCGATGTGTATCGGATGGTTTCACGAGCAAGCTTCGGACTATCGCGCAGGGAGCGGCGAGAACGCGCTTCGATTCGTTGACATGGCCATCGGCGAGCTCCGGTCGATGGACGAGGCCCTGGATAACGGCGCAGGGCGCGCACGTGACGGGGGGAGAGCCAGGCCCCCGCTTGCCGATGCACAAAGAGGGCAGATTGCACGGCTTTGGAGTGGAGGGGCCTCGTCGGCAGACTGGACTCGGCACGGCATCAGGCCATGGTCAGTCCAGGTCGAGATAAACATAGTTTGTGGCTGCAGGGTGGGAAGGCATATGTGCATAGAAGTACTGTATACAATGTACTACAGTGTAAGTGTGTGTCTTGAAGTATGTAGTAGCAGGGGGGCAGCCCAGTCCGTGCACGTCGAGCGGCCACCGCCCGCAACAGGTCGCGATGGCTATGGACGGCGCTGTTTTCCCACCTTCATTCATCCTCGCCCGCCACATACACGCGCCCCACTCTCACCAGCCTCTGCTACGGCCACGGCCACTCCCTCGCACGCCGCGGCCAAGCCACACTTCTGCTCCCGGTCTGGTACCGCGACGGGCACACCTCCACCTCTGCCCGCGAATGCTCATGAGGCAAGACGAGGGCACCGCCGCCAGACACATGTGCGATGCGGTTGGCCAGGCCACGGTTAAGGCGCGCTCATGACGCCATCCGCCCGTTCCCTCAACACCCAGGCCGACGCTGCCGATCAGACCTCGCTCCTTGCGCCCACGACGAGTAGAGATGGCCGTTCCATGTCGGCCGCTGGTATGGCCAGCTCGCGGGGCGGCCAGGCCTCGTATGCTTCGTATGCAACCGCAAACACAGGGCCTGGCAGCTTCAACACGGCTCTGACTAGGCCCTCGACAGCCCAGGACGGCAGGGTCCGCCCCGATTTCGACATGCACGCCATCACCATTGCCGATCACGACAGAACCACGTCTGAGCAGCGACAGGCTGAGCTGCAGGACCAGATTGAGAAGGAGACTAAGATCAAGATTGGCTCGGAGAACCTGTTGGAGGCACTCAATGCAAAGAATGCAAAAGAAGTCAAGAACCAACGGCTGCAAGTCGAGGAACAGCTCAATATATCAAACAGAAAACTGGCCCAGCTTCAATCTGGCTTGGCTGCGGAGAAGCAGAGAGCCAAGGAGGTCAAATCCCCACCAGCCGACCCTCAAAGCAGGCTTTCGTATCTTTTCCGTCGCAACCTATCGCGCTCACCATCACGCCATGTGGCCCAGAAAGAAGAAGACGGAGATGAGGAGACCGAGTCACCAACCTTTGTCCTCGCCGAGATACTCCAGGCTCTCGAAGTCCAGGGCATGCAACCGGAATACTACGTAGAGAGAGCAAACTCTCTCGTCCTTCTCTTCAAGCGACATCCCACACTTAAGTATGACCTAGCCTGGTCGATATTCGGACTACGAATGCAGACGATGCTGCTCAGCGATAGCCGTGAAGTAGTCGCAGCAGCGTATCGTGTCATGCGCTACTCCTTTACCGACCGCAAGTCGCTCCGAATTATACGGGCCCTTCATACAGATCACTTGGTCATTCTATCATTGGTCAAGGAGAGCAAGGCTAGTGTTGAACGTGAACAGGCACTGAAGTTTGTTCGAGCTTTTCTAGATGTCAAAGGAGGCGTCGAAGAGATTGCACGCGCCGTAGTTCGCATCATTGTGGCTGTGGCCGAGCATGCAGAAGACCGCCTCAGAAACATTGCAACACTGACTCTGGCCGAAATCCTTGTCCGAAAACCATCTCTTCTGGTCTCAGCTGGAGGCATGGGCGCTTTGGCCGATGCCTTGGGAGAGGGAAGCTACCTCGCTGCAGAGAGTGTTGGTACCTCATTCCTTTACCTTCTTGACACGCCCAGAAGACGTCGATTTCTACGATCCGGGCGAGAGCTCGAAGCTCCGTTTGCATTGTTTACTGATGCAAGCACGATTCACGGACATCTTCACGAAGAAAAACTCAAAGTCAATGCCAAGGTCATTGCGTCTTTGCTCCGAAGTTGGGGCGGATTACTCACTCTTTCGATGAACGACTTTCTTCCTCTCCGATCTTTACTCTGGTCATTACAAATACCTACTCCTCACGTTCGGAGTGTTATTCTAGAATTACTATTCGACCTTCTTAGGATCAAACCCCCTTCGTGGTCTTCCTCGTTTCTTGCTGGACGTCGACTAACTACATATGGGCGTGTTACGAACCTCAAAAATCAGCAAATCAAAGACACGACAGCTTCCAGTAGCACTGAGGATGATACCACCAAGTGGAGCTTGCTGGATCACTACGTCTCTGTGATTCTGGCGGCATTTCTGCACGCCGGCTTGATGCCAGCTTTGCTGCAGGCCGAAGCAGAGCCCCTTACACTGCCGTTGAAGCGCAAAACAACCTTGCTCATCGGAGAGGTTCTGAAGATGGCAAATGAACTCTTGCCACCATCATGGAGCGCCCAGCTCCAGGTGCTTCCTCAGCTCTTGCATTCTGCAGCAAAGTTCCAATCCGAAAGCCGTTTTGTTGCAATTGGCACCATCTATCAGGTGGACAGTATCAATAGAACACTCTACCGGTCAGACCCAACATCCTTGTACAATACCAAAAGCATCTCGACCTCTGATGATGCATCAGCAAACAGACAGTCTGATCAAGCAGCGAAGCTGCAAGCTGCTATGCAAGTTGATGAGGGCCAATTTCGGAACCTGATGGTTGAAACTCAGGTACTGAACACAGTTACTTTCCAAAAATGGAGATGGGACTTGATTCTGAACATCATCGAAGGGCCTTTGTTGAACCCCAAAAGGTTGGATGAAGCCATCAAGGTTACTAAATTCATCCACCGCGTCCTGGGATTCTATCGCCCGTTCAAGTATCGATTCTCCGAAGTCAAGAACACCAAGCCAAACCAGCGATATGTTCGAGCTGGTTGTGCTCTAATGCAGAGCCTGCTACAAAACCCCGAAGGCGTCAAATACTTGGCCGAGAGCAAGTTTATTCGACAACTTGCAGAATGCTTGTCGCATTTTGATCGGATGAGCGGTCTGACATCTGAATCGCCTATTTTCCAGACCGATCGCATGAACGAGACGCTTACTGGCGGTTACTTTGCGCTGCTAGGGGCTCTGACAAAAGACCTCCGGGGTATTCATATTCTGGAACGATGGAGAGTTATCAATATGTTCTACCACATCATCGAACTCAACGACCGCGACGATCTGATTCGGACCCTTCTGAGCAACCTGGACTACACACTGGACGGTCATCTACGCATCATCATCTCGAAAGCAATGACGTCGTGTTCTAAGGAGATACGCATCTTTGCCACTAGGTTGTTACGCAAGTACGCAACCAAACCCATGGGAGTCAGCAGTTCTACTGGTGTAGCCGAATGGGCCATCAGACTGCTGGTGACACAGCTTTACGACCCGGACGTAGAAGTGTGCGAGGTTGCGATTAAGATTCTAGAAGAGGCTTGCAATCAGAAGGAGTCGCTAGAGTTTGTGGTCAAGTGCCGTCCAGCGCTGGACCATTTGGGCGAGATTGGGGCACCGCTGCTATTACGATTCCTGTCAACTTCGGTAGGCTACCACTATCTGGACGGATTGGATTACATCACGAGAGAGATGGACGACTGGTTCTTGGGGAGAAATGACACCTATGTGGCCCTGATCGAAGCGTCCATGGCCCGCGCGCTTGCGGATATACCCGAGAAGCCATCGGTTCAACAAACATACGACGAGGCGCCTGAGCCGACCGACTATGGTCTTGTGCCGCCACATTTTTATCGCGAGCTAACGAGAACCAAGGAGGGATGCAAGCTCCTCAAACAAAAAGGACACTTTGATGAATTCGCCGCGACGATTCGAGACTTTGCATCAGAAAACGACGACCCAGAGATTATCCTCAAGGTCAAAGGCTGCCTGTGGGCGGTTGGCAATGTCGGGTCCATGGAGCTGGGCGCGCCATTCCTGGAGAACTCGGACGTGGTCAAGTGGATTGTGCAGATTGCTGAGCAGTCGGAGGTCATGTCGCTCAGAGGGACAGCCTTCTATGTGCTAGGGTTGATTTCAAGGAGTCTTCATGGGCAGGAGATTCTGCTCGAACATGGTTGGGATGGTGTCGTCAATGATTCAGGTGAAGCGCTAGGTTTTTGTCTACCCCTGGACTTCAACAAACTCTTCACAGTCAGTAACGGAGTTTCTTTTTTTCGGAAGAAAATGCACTAATGGTTCTGCAGATGGGACCCTGGGTGGCACAGGCAGAGGAGATGAGCTGGAACCCCAAAGCGGAGATCAAGGTTGCCGTCACGGATGAGGACCCGGTCAACGCGCGCATTCTCAAACTCGTGACGGACCTGGGCAATACTGTGCTTGCCAAGAAGGCAGCCAGCGACCTGCAGGCGTAAGTGACTTACCGTTGTGAAACACTACGTACGATGAGTAAGTGCAAAGGAGCTAACGAGCGGGCATTTAGTATCAAGGCTAGAAAAGCACCAGGCTTCAGCAAACCGGCTATTTTCCACAAGGTGATGCAGATACTAGAAGCACATCATTTTCGGCTTCCAGCGTGCCGGTTCATACTAGATCTGTTCGATAAGCGGGTCCTCGAGCAGATTGTGCTGGAAGAGGAAGACGAGCAGGAAGACGAGGTAAGTAGCCAGTCCGAAGAGGGCACTGAAGCGAGCCTTGGGGGCATGAATGGCGCAACTAGGGCATTGTAGAGCATGGTAGTGTTAACACGAAACCGAGCCCGAGGGATGGGACTTGGGCGTTGAGGAGCGTTGTGTATGTATGTACAGGGATGTTGATGTACGATAGTGGTGTTTGTGGAGCCGAGTGAGAAGCATGGATCAGGTGCTTTTATTTTGCATACAGTCATGGAGTTCCCTGGTGCGCTATAGAGAGGTTGCCAAGGAGGAGCATGCGCACTAGCCTGGTGCTGTTTTCGGTTATTTTTGGCGAGGGGCACGGGTTGATGGGGGGAGGGGCGGCGCTGTAGTCAGGCACAGTCAGGTTGAATGAGTGAATGCAAGCAGTTTGCCACGGGCAGCACGACGCAGGGCGAGATGAGCGACTGATGTGGGAGGGGGTTAGTACTTGCAGATACATGTGTGTATGGATATGCTGCTAGAGCACAAGGATAGCTGGGCGACGGGGTGCGACGGGGCGCGACGGGGCGCAAGTGGTGTTAGTATGTTCGTAGGTAGTGGATGAGCAGAGGGGTGCGGCTGCCCCGCCCTTTATGGTGAATGCAAGTCGTCACGACTGTCGGACCCTTCGGGGGATGTACAGGGTCCTTTGCAGCGGCCAGGCGTCTGCAAACGCGTGCTTGGCGGCAGTGTGGCACATGGAAATCATGGGCTGTGGGCTTGACGTTTAGCAGTGCCAGCGAGCGCGGACACCCATTGGCCAGCGTCCTGCTAGGCTCGACGTCCATGACGCTTGCAAGCCCATCGTCGCTGCTTGTAGACATGTCGACAAAACTTGTGCAGCCCAAGAGTGGATGGGCCAATGTGCTCCGGTAATGCTTACATACAGCTGTATTCAGCGCGGGTCGCGCGGCCCAAATGGACATGGCATGGCGGTGCTGGTGCTGGTGCTGGTGCTGGAAGTCGAGCTGGAGCTGCTTGGTGGCCGCTGACAAACAGGCCAATATAGCCCGACATCCCATCTCCCCGGACACAGGGCCACGGGAGGGCAAATGGGCCGCGGCACGGTGGTTTGCAGCGGCCGGGATACTCTACACGAGTCGGGGTGCAGGTGGCGCGCAAAACAAGCAAGTCGTCAGTCGTCTTCGTTTGATGCATTCTGCAGCTGGACCGTGCAATTTTTATACCAAGCGGGCCCCGGATTGGCCTAGCCCTACCCCCGATGACGGCCTTCTGTCTCGATCCGAGAACCCCAGAGCTGACACAGAAATCGGCCGCCAGCCTTCCTTGACCTGATACGAGGGCGGCGCGAGAGCAACATCGCCGATCCTTTGCAAACTATCCGTCCAGCATGGATGACCAGTGCAACTTGAGCCCATTTGAACATGGCCCTCTGCTCTTCCCTTTGCCGTCGCTACCACTCTCACGATCCCTCTCTGCGTCGCGACTCTTGCTCGCGCCCTCCCCCCTTGCCACGCAGCCTGCTTGTGCCTGCATTATAATAGTAATAAAGACTTGATCGCCGCAGTCTGCCATTTTAAGACTCTGGCTCTTTGTTTCCCCCCCCCCCCCCGTTTCCTCCTTCATCAACACCAACACCACTGCCACCCCCCGCTGCCGCTGCCGCCGCAGTCGTCATCCGGCCCAGCACCATCACGCGCGCTGCTTATCTTGAGCATTTCACTATCCTCGAGAACGCCAGACTTGCTGCCAACCTCACCCCACTGCACACGCCCGCTACCATCCACCCCACTCCACGGCCCGCTCTCCACCCACTACAAGGGCTTTTCGACTGTACATGGCTGTCGGAGCCATTGCACAACACAGCGCATCTACATGAATCGCCAACGGACAAAAGGGTGCTCCATCCTTGACAGCGCCGAGCACTCCTTCGAGCCTCAACTCTCTGCACCGGCCTTCATGTGCCAAAATGCCCGCTCCACAGAGGCTTCCGACACCGTAGCCCTGGATGCCCACCGCGATGCTCGCCAACTTGTCCGTTTGATCCAGTGCCCACGATGCTCCAAGCCTCTGAGCACCCCGGCCACCCTGCCCTGCGGCCATACTGTCTGCCGCGGCTGCCTCCCGCCTCCACAACCTCGCACCAACATATCATATCCCAATACACCAGATCGTCTAATGGGCATTGCGTGTCCATTGCTGGGTTGCGGGGCCGAACACGCCTCGGCGGATTGTTCTGTCGACGTGACCCTGGCCAAATTAATGGATCTGATCAAGATGGAAATGGCCAAGCATAGGGCAACCACGGAAAACACCCCGACGCTTCTCGTTGAATTGCTCCAGCCTGAAGATGATGGATCCATGGACGAGAAAGAAAAGGAGACGTCTGCACACCAAGGCCACCACCAGGAACTGCACGGCGGGCATCTTGCGTCTACATTTACCATGGCTGACCTGGGCAACCTCCGGTACACTTCCGAGATCCGCTACCAGTCACTATCGGCAAGTGGGGACAATTACGAGCACCTCGACATGATACTATTGGAACGTTTAAGGGAAGTAATACACAAGGAACTAGACTGCCTCGTCTGTTACAATCTGATGCTGGACCCTACAACAACGTCGTGCGGTCATACGTTTTGCCGCCGTTGTCTTGCCCGCGTCATGGACCACAGCAGCATTTGCCCGTTTTGTCGAAGAGGGCTGCATGTTCCTGCTTCATTACAGAATCAGTCGAGTAACGTTATACTCAACTCTCTGTTGAATGGACTTTGCCCAGAATTGGTAGGTGCTCGTGCAGATGCCCTCAAGGTTGAAGAGCAGGCGGGTGACAACGTGCTAAACGTTCCACTGTTCATCTGCACACTGTCGCTTCCATCCATGCCCACCTTTCTTCACGTCTTTGAGCCCCGCTACCGACTTATGATGCGACGTGTCATCGAGGGCAATAGGCAGTTTGGTATGGTCATGTACAACCGCACACGCACTCCACAAGGCGATCTGGGTGCGGTCCCTTTTCTGGAATACGGCACGCTACTGGAAATTGTCAACTACGAGCTTTTGCGCGATGGGCGTAGCTTTATCGAAACACGCGGCGTAGGCCGATTCAAGGTGAGAGCGCACGGCATGCTTGATGGATATCATATCAGCCGTATCGAACGTGTTGAGGATGTTTCTCTAGCGGACGAAGCAATACTAGAGCAGCGCGAGACCACCATGGCACGTGACTATGCTGAGGCGTTCTTCCGCGATCACCCGCAGACTCAGCTCCCCACCGAAGTTGCCATTGAAACTCTATCCACACAACAACTGCTCGACAGCTGCACAGCCTTTGTTCGAGAGATGAGGGAAGCCAGCGCACCTTGGCTCCGCGAGCGCATCATCCAGGTGTATGGCGAGCCACCAGAGGACCCTGCCATCTTTCCATATTGGTTTGCTTCAGTCGTACCTATCGTGGAAGAGGAAAAGTACATTTTGCTGCAAACAGAACGGGTCCGCGAGCGCCTCAAGATTGTGTACTCGTGGATTGGTAGGATCCGCGGGCAGCGTTGGTAAGTTGTCTAGCTCTTTTTTACCCAGCCTGCATTGCGCACGCACAAATTCCCTAAATCCTGGTTTCCCGGACTCCGGACTTCTCGCATGCCGTCTTCTGCGACGTGCGTTGCAACGTTATGGCCACGTTTTGGTGCAGCTGATGCCGAGAGCCTGTTGCGCCGAGACTAGCATTATCTCCGTTGTCCTCGTCACCATGACGCAACAGATATGTGTGAGTCGTCCGAGTCTAGATTCACCAGTCCTTGCTCATTACAACACCAAAATTTCGTAAGCGTCTTTATTTTGCAAAGCAGCTAATATGTTACCTTCTCCAGGTCCTCGGGAAATTCATGCAGCATCCTGTGACTCTTGACTACTCTCGTCGCCATCGCCATTGCGCTTCTGTCTGCCGCTCCTCCACGTCAAGTCATGATTCGCATCCATTAGAAAAGTAGGCTTTGATGACGAGTGTGTCTCCACCATCGAATCGAGAAACCGGATTCAACAACCTCTCCCGCCCCTTCTGTCTCTCTTCAATTTGAGGACCCTTGCTTACAGTCTCTTTCGAAGCATTGCTAGCCATTCAACCCTCTCCTGTGTATAGGTATCGTGGCTGTTTTTTTTGCCCACTCACGACAACTTTTATCATCTTGGTTTTTTTTTATACTGCTGGTCTTCACTTCTTCAATGATTACCCCCTTTCAGGAGGACCGGAGCTTGCCGTGTCCATGTTTGAAATGAACTTTTTATTTATATACATAGACCCAGGTGCTAGCCTGGTCGGGCCTTCATATAGGAGCAACAACAGCAACAACAACAAAAGGAGTTCATTATATTTTTTTCCTCTGTCCTTTGTAATCGCATTCCATGGGAAGAAGAATAATTGAGAGAAGCGTGAAAGAGGCTATGAAAGCTAGGTTTTATACCCTTCCAGCGGGGCAATGATTATGACTTGTATGCCTTGCCTCGAAAACACAAAAAAACAATCCTTGGGATTTTTTGGTTAAAAGTCTGCGTTTTTTTGTGCTGAGGATGTTCATTCTAAACAGCATTGATTAGCGTTTTTTTATATTGGCTTGGTCTAGTTTATAGACAGAGGAGGAGGATGGATTCTGTGTTTTTTTTTTAACTTGCCTAAGATTGCTGCATGCCAGTGCAGATTAGGTGGGGTTTTGCCATGATGCGAACCTCGATTTATATCTTGTAGATACTACAGTATGTGTGTATAGATGGGGAAATGCATACATGTTCCTGTCTTACCATGGTGCTTTCTATGTCTGCTTCATTTTGCCTATGTGTGGACTTGAGGTGTTTGCTTTCTCTATGCATGTGTGGAAAGAGCGGGAGGGTGGGTGTACTCTTTCCCATGATGACAAGGCTGGGACTCGCTTCATGGTTGGTTTGTTGATAAGGGTCTAGTGAGGTGAGGTGGGTAATCGTTCTCACTTCCTCAACTTTTTTTGTTCTTCAATTGTTCACTTTTCGCCTCTCACCCTGGATCTTTCGTTTGATTGTTGAATTGCTAAAAAAAATTCTACTTTTGGTTGGTAACGATTATGCTGTGTGGTGTACAACCTGCCTTGAGCACTTCGTGACACATACAGCTGTACGGTATCGACTAATGCATACAGATGAAGCGAGGGCGCAGCTGCATGCACCGCCACCATCATGCATATCGTACATAGGCTGTAGGTGTAGGCTGGCGCGAGGCTGAACTACTGAGCCCTATGTTTCCAGCACCTGAGTCCCCGAGAATGCGTTGTTCTCGTCTGACTCTTCCCTACTGTCGTTCTGTCTTGTTAGCTGGGCTAGCCGATATCGTTTACCATGGAAGCTCTTTCTGGTGTTACTAGTGGCATGGCTGTTGCCTCCCTATCGATACAGCTCATTGATTCCATCGAGACCATCAAGACCTTCATTCGCAACGTCAGAGATGCACAACAGGAGTTGGGAGGTTTGGTGGGCTTATTGGAGCGTCTTGAAGCCTTGTTGGAAGACGTTTGCGCCCTGATGGAATGACAGACATCGTTACAAGCAGAACATTTTCCGATGCCCTCAATGACGATCTTCAAATGTCTGAAGAGCTGTGAGAAGACACTTGAACCGCTTCATGCGATCGTCGAGAAATACACACCCGCAACATCGAAAGTTGGTACACGTATGGATAAACTCAAAACCGAATTGAGGTTCAGTCTCAAGGCAAAGGATGTTAAAGATCTCGAAACGCGGATCGAGAGAGAAATCGGATTTCTCCACGCTCGTTGTCGACCGCGAGAACTACTCGTGTCTCATCATCAATAACACGAGTCCATTCGTCACTTGGAAGACTGGGCATATATCGGCGAAAAATAAATAAATAAATAAATAAATTTAGAGTGCTACATGGTTTTCTTTCGGATCTATGAACACTATCTTTCTATTCTAGGCGTGTAGAGCAAACATAGCAGATCATCCTGCTTGAAAAACTCTACTACTTCTCGTTGCTTATCCCGGTCCTTTCTCCTCCCCGTGCCGCTTTTGACTGTGTTGCCCCTCTTTGGGGTAGCAGAGTGT